>CM062620.1:43311009-43593509 GCA_025617555.3 Puccinia polysora
GAAACACTCATCCACAACTCCACCTCAGCAAATCCATACCTATCCCATCTTTGTTGCATCACACAAATCTCATCTCCATCACTTCACATCTCCATCACATCACACACATCTCATCTCCATCACATCATCATCTCATCAACCCACATCACATCACCATCTTTCTCAACATGTCCAATCAAACTTTGCAGCAGTAACTTGAAAACACAAAAAAGCTGACTTAGATTTTTTTATTATTTTACTCTGATTCAGACTCCAATTTGGAATCAACTTGGTTAGCTTTTATTGGTCTATTGAAAAAGCAATACATGGTTCCAAGAAGACACAGCCTGCACAAACCCATGTATGAAAGGAAAAAGCTTCATCTCCTCCCCAACTTAAGCTTCCTAAAGCTGTTCCAAAATTTATTGCCTTCATTCATGAAACTTTTGGAGATGATTGAAGACCACCACATCTTCCAGAAAAATTTTCAGAATACTCAAAGCAATCCAGCAATCCAACTGGCTGTTTCTCTTTCTAGATTGGGATCAAATGTAAATGGAGCAGAAATTCATTGATTAGGAAATCTATTCTCAGTTGGTTATGGAACCATTGAGTTATAAAACAAAAGATTCATGATTGCTATCCTATCTTTTTGTTTCTCAGTCCTTTGTTGGCCAACCAAAGAAGAATTCAAGGAAATATCTCAATTAATTGAGACAGAAGGCTTTCCCAGTGGCATTGTTTTTGTTGATGAAACCAATATCCCCTTGAGTAAAAAACCCAAGCTAGATGGAAAGCACTATTTTGATTGTAAAAAAAGGCAATTGATTAATTTATTTTCCAAAGCCTTTGATAACAAACTGAACAAATATTTTTTATCTGTTTGTATAGATACTCTGTGTCAATACAACTTGTTTGTGATAACAACAAGAATTTCATATCCCTCCATGATGGGCTTCCAGTGTCTTGTCATGATTCATATGTTTTCAATTGGATGCGGATTTCCCAACAAACAGAGAACTAATTTGACCAAGATAAATACCTTCTGGCTAATTTAGCTTATGCTAGTGCAAAATATGTGTTTCCAGCATAACGCAATGTTTTATCCAATGATCAAGCCAAAACCAATTTCAACTCTCATCTTTCCCAATCAAAAGTTTGGATTGAGCATGTCATACAAATCCTGAAAGGAAGATGGGCCAGCTTAAGGGAAAAGCAAAACCAGCTTCAAAATTACAAAGACATGAAGATCCTCATCAACTGGATTATCACTTGTTTAATTCTTCACAAACTTCTGTCCAAAATCAAAGATGAATGGGACAAAATATTTGAAGAAAGTATTCCTGATCCTCCTCAAGTCATCCCTGTCTCATCTGGTCCCTCATCTGCTGCCATGAGAGAGCGGATTCTACCCCTCACACTTTCTCACTTTGATGAGTAATCTTTGGTTTGGAAATAGGTAAAAAATCACATCAATTTATTTTTTGGGTTTTGGTTGTTCAACCAAGAATCCTAGGCTGACTTGGTTTTTTTTTGGTGGACTTGGATAAAAAAACAAAAACTCTACCTCATACCTCACCACTGACCAAACCACACACCTCACCCCACTTACTCACTGGTCCACTCCTTCCTCCTCCTCCCCCAACCACTTCTCCACTCCTTCCTCCTCACCTCCACCTCAAAGTCACCCCCCCCTCCTCCTTCAGTAAGTACCCCAGGTAAGTTCATCGCCTCCTCTTCCTCCTGCTCATCATTTAAAAATTGTTAAAAAACAATCAATTGGCAGTTTAGGCCCCCCCATTCTCAATTGAACAATTGTTTGAAATTTCCCCCCACTCCTTTCTCAACCAGACAGGTAAAACCCCCCTCCTCATCCTCATTGCCTAGGGATCATCCACAATTGGAACAATCTTTAACAAAAAATTGATTTTTGATTTAGGCCCCCTCCCAGTATCAATCCAAAAAACAATTGCAATCCCCCCCCACTCCTTGCTTGTTGCTTGACTGGCCCCCCCCCAGCATTGATTGGAAAAACAATCAAAATCCCCTCCCACTCCTTGCTAATTGCTTGACTGGAACCCCCAGTATTGATCAGAAAATAATTTGAAATTGCCCCCCCACTCCTCACTTGTCACTTAACAGGCCCCCCCCAGAATTGATCAGACAAACAATTGCAATACCCCCAACAACTCCTTGCTTGTTGCTTGACCAGCCCCCCCAGCATCAATCAGAAAAACAATTGCAATCCCCCCCAACTCCTTGCTTGTTGCTTGACCAGCCCCCCAAGTATTGATTGGACAAACAATTGCACCCCCCCACTCCTTGCTTGTTGCTCAACCAGCCCCTCCAGTATTTATTGGAAAAACATTTGCAATTGCCCCCCCCACTCCTTGCTTGTTGCTAAAATGGCCCCCCAGCATCAATTGGACAAAAAATCACAATACCCCCCCACTCCTTGCTTGTTGCTTGACTGGCCCCCCCAGCATTTATTTGAAAAATGATTGCAATCCCCCCACCCACTCCTTGCTTTTTGCTCAATCCCCCCACCCACTCCTTTCTTGTTGCTTGACTGGACCCCCAGCATCAATTGGAAAAACAATTGTGATCCCCCCCCACTCCTTGCTTGTTGCTCAACTCCCCCCCCAGTATTGATCGCCCCCCCACTCCTCTCTCATCACTTGACCCCCCCCCAGCATTGATTGGACAAGCAATTGCACCCCCCCACTCCTTGCTTGTTGATCAACCTGCCCCCCCAGTATTGATTGGACAAACTTTTGAAATTGCCCCCAACCACTCCTTGATCAACCACCCCCATTCCAATCCTCATTGATTCAACACTCAATTGATTTTCATTGATGTTTCCAAATCAATCAATCATCAAGGCATGTCATTTCCTCTTTTCTCTCTGGAGTTGGATGCTCACAATTGCTGAAACACATCAATTGCAATCCCTCCGCCCCCAGATCAATCGATCCTCACCAAGTATTTGCAGAATTGATCAATTTTCCTCCTTCTGCTTGCAACAACTGTTGTCAGCTTGACTCTGCCTTCATGAAACCCCCCAACTCCTATCTTCAACACAAGGTATGTCATTTCATCTCATCTCTCTGGCCTTGGTTTTTCTCATCCTCCTCCACCTCATTCTGACCAACTGTTCTTTTATTTTTTGGTGATAATCATTGACCAGTATTTATTTTTCTATAGTTTTTGATCCTCCACAATGATTGAAACATGGCTGATGATGGTTTTTTCTTTTTTTTTTTAGATTCCACGCAATGAAAAACCACTTTTGACCCCTGGTTCTTTTGATGCCTGCCCTCTTTCTGCATTATCCATGCTTCTCGCACCATGCTCCCAATTTTATACAACAAATCAAATCCTGTCTTGATCCTCAACCCAAGAAAATTAGTTTCATGGGAGGGAAAAAGATGGAAGAAGATGAATTGAAAAACATAAATAGAGGTGGAAAGCAGAGGGATGACCCTTCCTTCTCCCACCAAGCTCCAAATGTTATAAAACAGATCAAATACAGTCTTGATCCTCACCCCAAGCCAAGTAGTTTCATGGGAGGTAAGGAGATGGAAGGACATGCTTTGAAAAACATCAAGAGAGGTGGAAAGCAGAGGGCCCTTTGGCAAAAGAGGGCTTGAATGAGAGAATCTGAAATCTCTTTGGAAGTTTCTGAAGAAGGGTTTGATGAAAAGATTCTATGGTATAGACAAATACTGCAACCTTTGGATTTGTACCCTGCTCTTGCTTCCAAAAAGAAAAAGGAAAATCAAAAACCCTCCCCTGAAGAGTTTGAACAGGAAAAACAGAAGATCAAACAGTTCCATTTTTTCACTGCTGGAAAAGTGGCTGTTCTTGGCCAAAACAATTGTAAAGAATCTCTTGTTGCAATAATCAAATTTTTCCCTTTGAATGAAATCTCTGAGCAGATAAGAGGGACATCAACTTTGTGATCACTTTCCTTCACCAATAAAAAAAAAATTGTCAGCAGTGTTATTCCCTCAAGATCTTGGGGTGGGAAGATGTGGGAAATGGGATTGCAAAATCAATGCAACCTTCAGAACTTTTTGGATTATATTTTTTTAAAAAAACCATTCAATCTTCTCCTCAAGAGTATGCTTTCCTCAGACTTAAGTTGGACAAAGTCTCTCAAATCCTAGGCCAAATATTCCAATAATTATCCAGACTGGGGCATGATTCCAACCGCAAAACAATGATGGACAACCACATCCCCTCCTTCTCTTCTTTGGAATTTGGATCCAGCCTCACTGCTTTCAACTGTTCACCACATATTACTTTCACATCTAATGGCTTCTACAAATCTCCACATATTGAAAAAGGAAACCTCTCTGACTATTTGTTCTTACTTGTGGTTCCAAACAAAAAGTCCAATGGAAAAATTATTGGCAAAGAGGATGAGTATCAAGTACCTGATGGCCAATTTTCTTTTCCTGACTTGGGTTTTGGTATTGATTTTTAAAAAAAAGGTATTGTAAAAATGGTTTGGGCAGCAAATAAGTACAAACACTGTAATTTTGCTGTTTTGAAAACTGAAACTTGTAAAGGGTGGCAATGTAAATGCAAATCAACAAAACCAAAGTCAACATCTGCAAGGACTTAAAAAGTGGGAAAATATACTCTAGAAAAAAAAAATTCAAATAAAAACACAGAATATTTCTTTATTGGTGGAGGTAAAAATAGTCTCAAATGTTTTTGAAATCAAAAATAATTTTTTATTTTTATTTTTAAAATTTTTATCATCAAATAAATATATTTAAAATCCAAGCAATTGAGTAATTTCCTTTACTTCATCCACAGTTCTACTGCTACCAATACATTCCATGGATACCAATACATTCCATGGCTACCAATAAATTCCATGGCTACCAATAACCTATCTTTTTTTTCTGTAACTAGCCTTCGTGTCTCCTTTTCAAGTTGCTCTTGCTTTCAATCCTTTACCTTTGCCTCTTTTTTAAACTCCAGATAAGCCTTTTTCATTTGCCACTCAGAATCCAACTTTTGTTGATGAGTCAAACTCTCAGTGGTCTGTTTTTGACAATCCATAGCCAGTTGAAGATCCCACTTCTACTTTTCAAATTGAAATTTTTCAAATTCAATTTGTGATTTCACTGTTTTTTTGGAGGAGTGGAATAGGGATGAGCTTGAGTTTTAAAGCAAGGAGAACCAATCAATGCACTTACTTTAATCTCTATTCTCCATGATATCCTCAAAGATAGAAAAATTTGAAGTTTTTCTCATCTTTTGATGGCCATTGGGGTTGAGGATGATGGAATTGGAGGCCTTTTGCTTTCCTTTGCAGAGGAGGTCTGTGTGGCAACATTTTCACTCTCATTTGAAGGAAATGTGGGAAGCCCCATTGGCTTGAGTGTTTGGCCATTCAGGAATGGATGAGGCTGTTTTTTTTAAAATATAAATCAGTAAGGATTGACCAGAAAAGAAAAGAAATTGGTTCCTTAATTGAGCAGATTTTGATGGCAACGGCAATAAAGGAATAAGATGATCCTCATTGGCCAAGTTGTCCAGTTCTTCCACCCCAGGAAGAGAGCCATTGTAGGAATGAAGTGAGGGCTCCAAGGAAGGGTTTTTCAATTCCAATGTATACATGATTGGAGCTGGTTTTGTTGAAATATAATTCTCCACATATGATTCAGGCCACTCATAGGTTTTAGTAGTCTCATCATTGCTAGGCTGAGCATCCACAAACAAGTCATCAGTGTCCACTGAATTGGATTGTTGGGCATCAAAACCGGCTAAAGGGGTGATATTGGCCTTCTTTCCAAAGATTTTGTCCATATGAACATAAAATAGACAAATGGAGTCCAACTTATCAACCACCAAGGTGATTCCTTTGGCTTTATTGGAGTTGGTGATGCCAAAGCCAGTGGAGATTGAAATGGAGTGCGCTTTTTTGTACTTGGCTTGATAGTTCTTCAATTTCTCCCACATCTGTCTGGATGAAAGATCCAGCCTACCTTTGGTTTTATTCTTGAGGTAATTTTCAATAAGGAGATAGCCATTAAACATAGAGGATGGAGGTTGGAAAACTCATGTTTCATTGTCCAATCCAAAGAAAGAATTATAGTTGGACGTAATTTTGAGCCATTTTAAAAGGATGATGTAATCAGCTCTCTTGAGCTGACTTGAGATTTTGGAAGCTGATGGGGGGGATTTTCGGATTTTGAGTTCCTGGAGGATGTTTTCTTTGGTTGAGTGGATTTGAAGGGGGAGGTTTGCTAAGGGGCCATTTAAAAAGAGTAAGAGGGATGAAGGGATGAAGCAATAAAGTGATGAAGCAATGTGATGAAAGCAGGGATGAAGGGATGAAGAAATGAAGCAATGAAGTGATGAGAGTTAGGATGTGATGAAAGGGTGGATGAAGTGGTGAAAAAATGAAGCAATGAGAGGATGGATGTGATGAAAGCCATAAATTCATGAGAGTGATGAATCCAGGTGAGAGTGATGAAGTGATGAGGGGATGAGAGTGATGAAGCAAAGAGGATAGAAATAGATGAGAGTGATGAAGTGATGAGAGAAATGAAAATCAATTTTTTCCAATGAGGTTGGAGGTAGAATTTTTCCAATGAGGTCGGAGATGAAACCAGGGGTGATGACATGGAATGACGTGTGGTTGAGGAGGTGAAAGCCTTTAAATACTTTATATGAAAAACCCATTTATTTTCAGTTAACTTTGACACATCCAATATGAAATAAGTGGTTTTTTTTTGATTTTTCATGGCGGGTTTGAAATGGTGGATTTGAGTTGAAGTGCGCCATTAAAAATGGCGGGTTTTGTCAACTTTAATACATCCTAATTATTCCTCCCTGTAAAAATGAGCTTTCCACAGCTTCCACGCCAGGGGAAAGGCATGAAGACCATATTTATTTTATTTTTTTCATGATTTGAACAGGTGATAAGCTTTGGAGTCCCTCCTTAAAATAATTTAGAGGGAAGGGCAGATAATTTTTCTATCCTTAAACAAATAAAATAAGGAGGGAAGCCTTCAAAATTTAAAAATTAACATGAATTGGATTTTCCATCAAAAACATGAATTAAAAACAAATATAATTAATTTTAGAGAATGAGATTGGAAAATTACCAAAGAATTGAAAACATTTGATATCAAAAAAATAATATATAAAGAAATGATGATAACTAGATGAAAAAATGCTTCCAAAGTGATGAGTGAAGGAATATATATTTTTTTTATATTTTTCTTGAAAAATCTTCCAGTTTTTATTTCAATTTCTTGTATTTTCCTCTGAATGCTTTATTTTATTTTGAATTTTTCTTGAAAGCTTCTTTGGGGAATTTCAAATCAATTTTTTCATTATTTTTTATTTATTCTGAGATTTTTGGAAGCTAAAATTTGAGGTGTGATAAATTTGAAACCCCAGGTCGTATAAGAGTGTGAAAAACTGTTCAAAACACACTCAAACCCCCAGGGGTTGCGTTTTTTGAGCTTGACACTTTAATTTTTTTAATTTTTTTAATTTTTTTAACTTTTTTTTGATGTTTTTGTTTTGCTTAATTTTCTATTTATGTCTATTGATTTTTATTTTAATTTTAATTTTATTTTTTTCCCCACAACCCTGCAGTTTTGTATGGAGCACCACAACTCCAAAAGGATGCGTAGGGTTGTGAATTTATCAAAAATCCTAAAATTTGTCATAATTCTATTATGATTTTTACCTCTCCTATTAAAATTCTTTGAAGAAGCTTTAGATTATTTTTTATCAATTTTATACTCATTTTCACATCACTGTTGGATGATTATTGAAATAATGATTTTTAAAATTGAATCAAAGGTTTTTTCTCCTTGGTAGATGCTTAAAAGAAAGTGAAGATATATTTTTTATCAAATTTTATTTATTTTTGATTATTTTTGTCAATAATTGAAAACTACCATTTCTTGTAATTCTATCAATAATTTTTTTTTCTCCTTCAAAGATGCTTAAAAGCATATTTAAAATATCTTTTGTAAATTTTTATTTATTTTTCATATTTTGGTTGAAAGTTTCAAGGATAATTGAAATTAAACTTGATTCAATGTATATTTCATTATTTTTTCATCAATAATAGGGCGTATCAGAGTTAAGAAAACCCGCTGTTAAAATTAAAAAAAACCACTTATTTCACATTAGACGTGTTAGAGTTACCCAGAAATAAGTGGGTTTTTTCAAATAAAGTATTTAAAGGCTTCCACCACCTGTCCACGTCATCCACCCCTGGCTTCCCACCTCCTTCTAACTCCAACCTCATTGGAAAAAAATTTGATTCATTGCTCTTCATCTCTTCATCACTATCCTCATCACTTCATCACTCTCATCACTTTATCGCTTTAGTCACATCCAGCTAACTCTCATCAGATCACTATCCTTATCAATTCATCACTCTCATCCTTTTATTGCTTTCATCACATCCAGCTAACTCTCAGTGGATCACTATTCTCATCACTGTATTGCTTTCATCACATCCTAACTCTCATTGCTTTATCCCTCTTGTCACTTCACCAATCTCATCTCTTCCTATTATCTTTGCTTCATCACTCTCATCCTCTCATCACATCATCACTCTCACTACTTAAACACTCTCATAGCCCTTCATCCCTTCATCCCTCCTACTATTTTTAAATGGCCCCTCAGCAATCCTCCCCCCACAAGTCCACTAAAACATCCAATGGACCAAAGCAAACATCACTCAGGAACTCAACATCCAACAATCCTCCCCCATCAGCTTCCAAAGGCTCAAGTAAGCTTAAGAGAGCTGATCAAATCATCCTGGTAAACTGGCTCAAAATTCCATGCAACTACAATGCTTGCTTTGGATCCAACAGTGAAACATGTGTTGGCCAACCTCCATCCTCTAAGGTCAATGGTTATCTCCTGATTGCCAATGAACTCAAGAATAAAACAAAAGGTATGCTGGATCTGACATCCAAACAGATTAGGGAGCAATTAAAGAATTATTGAGCCAAGTACAAAAAGGCCCACTCCATGTAAATCTCCACCGGCTTTGGTATCACCAACTCTGACAAAGCCAAGGGAATCAACTTGGTGGTTGACAAGTTGGAATCAACCTGTCCTTTTTATATTTAAATGGATGAAATCTTTGGAAAGAAGGCCAACATAACCCATCTGGCTGCTTTTGATGCCCAAAAATCCAATTCAGTTGATGCTGAGGACTTTGCTGGGGATGCTCAGCCTAGCAATGGTGATCCCAAAGAAACCTATGAGTGGCCCCCATCCAATGCTGAGGAGGATATTCAAATGAAATCAGCTCCAATCACGTCTACTTCCATGTTGATTGAGGAGTCAAACCCAACCTTGGACCCCTCCCCTCCTTCTTTGGATTGCTCTCTTCCCGCGGTGGAAGAACTGGAGAACTTGGCCAATGAGGAGGATGTCATTCTGGTATCACCATTTCCATCAACATCTACTCAAGTAAGGAAACAAGTTCTTTTCTCTTCTGTCCAGTTAATCCTCACTGATTTAGATTTGAAAGAAACAGGCTAATCCATTCCTGAAAGAACAAAAACTCAAGCCAATGGGGCCTCCAACATCCCTTTCAAATGAGAGCAATGATGTTCCACACAAAAATTCTCTGCAAAGCAAAAGTGAAAGGCCTCCAATTCCATCAACATCAACCCCAATAGCATTTAAAAGTGGAGAAACACTTCAAATTTTTTGGGCTTTGAGGAGATCATGGAGAAGCAAGATTCAAGTAAGCCCATTGGATTCTCTTTGCTTTCAAATCAAGCTCATTCCTATTCCCCTCTGCAAAAAAGTGAAATTGCAAATTGAATCTGAAAAACTTCAGTTTGAAAAGGAGAAGTGGGATTGTCAACTGGCTATTGATTTTCCAAAGCAGAAAGCCAAGATTTTGGCTCATCAGCAAAAATGGGATTCTGAGTGGAAGTTGAAACAGGCTGAGCTAGAATTTTAAAAAGAGGAAGAGTAGAAGGATCAACATCAAGCGCAAATGCAAATGGAGAGGGAACAAGTGGAAACAGAAAAAAAGGATAAGTGGTCAATGGCTGCAGCATGTAAAGATTGCAGGCTAAAAGAACTTCATTTCATCAGCAAAAGGAATGGAAAAGGAAAAAAACTGGGAAAACTGATTTAAGAAGAAAATATGAGTAACCTAAAAGAACCAATAGATCATGACACCAAGGTTAGATTAATACTATTGAGGCTCAGGTGACTTGTTCCTGAGAATGAAGTAGGAACTTGAGGCAAGCATTATCCAGATGAGACTGAACTTGATGAGTTGTCAAGGATTGGTGTCAAAGTGGTGTGATTGGTTGGTCTACTGAGTAGATTAGGGCAAAAGACTCACTGAGAAAGAGATAGCAAGGGAAAAAATAATGGAGACAGGCTGATGAATGAAAAGGAAACAAGAAATAACTTACTTGACTGAGAGGACCTGGAGAGCCCTAAGGGAAGACACAGGATCTCAGTCAAGCCTGTTGAAGTAGGCCTTTGAGCTGCAGGAATGCAGTGTGCACACCCCTAGCATGAGCAGGAAGCCCTGGGGAAGCTGGAGATTGGACTGAGGACAGCGCGGGAACATGGTGTTGGACTGGTGCAGGTGAGACGGGTGTGACATTGGAAAGAGAAAAGTGATGAAAGGGGACAAAGAAAAAGAAAAGGAAGACTCAGGAGTCCAACACCCTCCATGGATTTGGACCCTTTTATTTAATTTTCAGGAAGCTCAGGCAGTTTGCTAACAGTATCCTTGATAGAGACTTGGTGAGGAAGTTGTCGCAGTTTTCTTTGGATGAGGTTTTCTTGAGCTTGACTGTACCTCTTGCAATTTCCTCCAAAATAAAGTGATGACGTAGGTCAAGATGTTGCAATCTGAAGCTAGTCTGGTTAGCTTACTGCAAGGCTAGCTTTATGCAGCCTTCATTGCCTTTGTGAATTAGAGTGGGTGAGTCAAATTTGCACCCCAGTACTTCACCCAGGAAGGTTTGCATCCAAAGGAATTCCCTCACAACATCACCGACCAATTTGTATTTGGCCTTGGTGGTGGAGAGGGAGACCGTGGCTAGCTTCCTTGAATTCCAAGTGATCAGGTTGCCGTTCCAGTTGGCAACTATGGAAGAGATTGATCAAAAAGTAGAGGTAAAGGTAGCCCAGTTGGAGTCAACAAACACCTTCAGAGGTGCCTTTGAGTTTTGAGAGGTGAATTTGATACCCTTTTTGGCAGTGTGCAGGAGGTAGTTCAGGACCTTGAGAGCCGCTTTTTAGTGCGCTAGACCTGGGGTATTGAGGAACTGGGCAAGTTAGTTGGTGGAGAAGGTGATGTCAGGTCTGGTGTTGACGCTGGTTTAATTGAGTTCACCAATCAGTTTCCAATAGTTCAGGCCGGAAGAGGAAAATTCAACCTGTTCAACTTCTGTTGCTGGAAGGAGTTTTCTGTAGGGTGAAAAGGGTACTGAATTCTCCTTAAACTTTGGAAGCAGGTAGTCTGCTGAGATAGAGTTAATGTATGACTCTTGAGTAAGCCTGACCAGGCCAGGAACGTGTTTGAAATTTATTCCCAATAGGAGCAAAAACTCTTGAAGGTACTTGATCTTGAAGCGGCTGCCAATGAGGGTTGCAAATTTTTTGGGTGCTTTGCTAAAGATGGCTATGTTTTCAAAATGGACATACAGCCACGTATAATTGGAGAAGAAGACACAGTGGTTGCTGTTTCTCCATTTGAAGCCAGAGTCCAGAAGCCAATTGCTGAGTGTGGAATACCAGGCCTGAGGGGCCTGTTTGAGTCTGTACAATGATTTCTTGAGCCAAAGGGCTTTCCCTTGTGAGACGCTGACATTGGTTGGAGCCAAAATGTGGATTAACTTGGCCAGAGGAGCGTTTAGGAAGGCAGATTTGACATTGAGTTGGTGGAACTTGAGTTTGTTTCACAGGGAAAAGGAGATAAGAAGTCAAAGCAAGCTTCTGTTGCTGGTGGGAGCAAAGGTGTTGATGAAATCAACTCCTTTGACCTGGTCAAATCCTTGAGTTCAGAGCCTGGCTTTGAATTATACAATCTTGTTCTTGGAATTTTTTTTGGTTCTAAATACCCATATTCACTTGATTTTGGACACCGTAGCATCATTTCCCATTTCCTCCCAGACGTTGTAGCTGTTGATGTTGTTCACTTCCTTTTCCATGGCATTGATCCATTTGAATTGGTACTAGCAATTTAGGTCTTGGTTGAGTGTCTTGGGGTCCTCTTAGCTAGCATCCACTAGGTAGAGTTGTGAGTTTGGTCATCTGGGGTAGTCAAAAATGTTGGCAGGTGAGATATCAAATTCTGGGATGCACGGAGACAATTGGTTTTAAGGAGTGGAGTCTGGAGGATCTTGAGCATTCTTGCAAGGGTGGTCAGTTGCTTTTTCTGGGCATTGAACTGGAGGAGGGTTTGGGCCCAGGGAGAGCGGATCCAGACAGTGGTAATCTTTTATTTTGGGTAGTGGTTCAGAGTCAGAGGGAAGTGCTTTGGATCCTGCAAAGTTGTTTTCCAAGAAACAGACATTTGTAGTGATGACAAATTTGTTGCTGAGAGGGTTGAACACCCTGTAGTTGGAGTAATTGTTGGAAAAGCCAACAAGGATGCCTTTGAAGCCGGTCTGAGCAAGTTTGGATCTCCTGAGATGTTTCGGGATGAGGACAATAGCAGTGCATCCAAGTGGTTTTAGGAAATTGTAGTTGACGGATCAATTGTACCATAGTTCGTATGGAATCCAATTGTTGTTGGAGGACATGGGAAGAAGATTGAGGAGGTTGATTGCTGTGTTGACAGCCTCCACCCAGAGTCTGCTGGTCAGCTTGGCTTGCAGCATTAGACACCGCATCTTCTCTATTATAGATCTGTTGGCTCATTCTGCAAGACCATTTTGTTGTGGGGAGTATGGTGGCAAAAGGAGATGATTAATCCCAGTGTCCTTGAAGAAAAGTTTTAATTCTTGACTTATGAACTCAACTCTGTTTTCAGTCAGTATGTTGATGATCTTAGAGTTGTGCCATCTCCCAGCCATTTTTGTATAAGCCTCGAATGCTTCAAGAGTTTTGTCCTTGGTTTTGAGGAGAGCAATAGATTTGAATCTGGAAAACTGATCAACAATGGTGAGGAAGTACCTGATCCCACCAAAAATTGGAGTGGAGAATGTTCAAAACAGTTCCATGTGGATGGTTTCCAAGATATGGGAGACAGGCTTGAAGTTGATGTCAAAAGGTGTTGCTACCATCTTTCCCAACTGACACGTTTTTCAAGGAGAAGAATCTGGAAGGCTGATGTTTGGGAACAGGAATTTGATCTTGGCATCACTTGCATGGCCAAGTTTGTTGTGGAGATTGGATGGAGAGGAACCCGTGAGGTAGGCACTGGCCTTCTTGTGTTTAATCTGATTCCGCACAGTTCAAGAAGGTTATTGGCTGTTGAGCCAACAAGTTCAAAGTTATCCAAGGAGATAGAGGTACCGGAGTAGCTGACTTTACTGATGACAACTTTCTTGGGGTTTATCTGGGACAGAGAGATCAGACAGAAATTGATTTCGGGAACCAGTAAGACATTTTCCAACTTGATTCAACATCCATTGTGATTGATGAGAAAGGCTTCACCAATTGCAGTGGTGTCAAGAGCACTGCTGCTATTCCAAGTTCCAATCTTCACCATGGTTGCCTTGGGATTGAGCAAACAGCAAGAGTTTTTGATGATGGGGTGAGAGGCTCTGGAATCCAGGACAGGAAGAAGGGCTTCAGGTGAGAGGGATTGACTTTGGAGATAGATTTGGGCGTTGAAGTAAGCAGATGGCCCTGAAGAGGATTCTGAAGGGTTTTGTGAGGATGATGCATTGGCTAGATGAGCTTTTCCTTGCGTTTTTCCAGCAGGTCTGAGGTGAGGATGCAACTTTGAGCAGCAATTCTACGGGTGTTCTGCAAGGGGGTTGTGTTTTTTCTTCAAACAGGGATGTTTTGGTGGTTGTTGCTTTGGCTTGGATTCTGAGGATTTGAGTAGGGCAACTGCAGGATCCTTTTCCAAAGAGGTTTGTGGTAAGCAAGCAGACTCAAACTGGGTAACTTCCCAAAGTTTGTTAAGGACTTTGGTGGGAAATTTTAGAAGTTTGTTGTTCAGAAAAACAGCATCAACCACGTGGTAGAACTGAGCTGGAAGCTTTGCAAGAATTTTGTAGCTGAGGATGTTGTCAGGTACATTGAGACAGACCATGGCAAGCTTGTTCATCAGCTTGTGGCATTCTTGGATGTATGCCATGAGGTCTCCAGTGAACTGGTATTGGATAAAAGAGAGCCAGATTTTTCCTCTGTTGGTGGTTGAGAGAGATGCGTAACTTTCCAAAATGGCTTTCCAGATAGCAATTGGATCACTATGGTTGGCAGGATTGATGATTGCGTCAAAGGCAGTGTCACCAAGGTGCTGAATTAGGATGTCCGCTGCTTTGTAGCTCTTTTTTTTTTTGAGAAGGGGTGGAAGGAATAACAGGATCCTTATCATCAATGTCTTCTATGAATTCTAGGAGTCCCTTTTGACGCAGATAGCTACACATACGTAGTACCCACAAGGAGTAATTGGTTTCACTCAGAATAGGAAGGTTGTTGTGTTTGGAGGTGTCTTTGCTGTCTGACATTGTCAGTTCTATTGTTTCTTTGGTGTGGTTAATTTGACAATGAGCCGGAGCAATTGGGAATTTAAATCTGTAAAGATTGCAGGCTGAAAGAACTGCATTTCATCAGCAAAAGGAATGGAAAAGGAAAAAAACTGGGAAAACTGATTTAAGAAGAAAAGATGAGTAACCTAAAAGAACCAATAGATCATGACACCAAGGGTAGATTAATACTCTTGAGGCTCAGGTGACTTGTTCCTGAGAATGAAGTAGGAACTTGAGGCAAGCATTATCCAGATGAGACTGAACTTGATGAGTTGTTGACAATTGGCTTCAAAGTGGTGTGATTGGTTTGTTGACTGAGTAGATTAGGATGAAAGACTCATTGGGAAAGAGCTAGCAAGGAAAACACAATGAAGACAGGCTGATGAATGAAAAGGAAACAAGAAATCACTTACTCCACTGAGAGGACCTGGAGAGCCCTAAGGGAAGAAACAGGATCTCAGTTGAGCCTGTTGAAGTAGGCCTTTGAGCTTCAGGAATTCAGTGTGCACACCCCTAGAATGAGAAGGAAGCCCGTGGGAAGCTGGAGATTTGACTGAGGAAAGCGCAGGAACATGGTGTTGGACTGGAGTAGGTGAGACGGGTGTGACATTGGAAAGAGAAAAGTGATGAAAGGGGACAAAGACAAAGAAAAGGAAGACTCAGGATTCCAACACAGCATACATTGGTAGCAGCAGAAAAGTAGATGAATTAAAGAAGATTACTCAAATGCTGGGCTTTTAAATATATTTGCTTTGATTAAAAACTTAAAAAGAAAAGAAAAATCATTTTTGATTAAAACAATGCTTAAGACTATTTTTAACCCCACCAACAAAAAAATATTTTTCTTTTTATTTATATTTTTTTTCCTGGAGTATATTTTCCCACTCCCCAAGTCCCTGCAAGTGTTTCTAGTTGTTTTTTTGATTTGCATTGACATGGCCATTCTTGTATGAGTGGCAGTCTCCACAGGAGGAAAATTACAGTTCTTGTACTTATTGGCTGCCCAAACATTTTGACCACACCTTTTTTCTTGAATTCAATTCCAAAGACCAGGTCAGGAAAAAAATTGGCCATCAGATACTTGATGTTAATTGGTGTTTTCAATAAGTTGTCCATTTGATTTCCTAGTTGGAACTTCAAGTAAAAAGGAATACTCAGAGATCCTCTTTTGGAAAGTAGACCTACTCTTCCCACCTCTCTGTGTGTTTTTAAAGCCATCTACTTCCATCTTTTTCCCTCACAATCCTATTCTTAGATTGGGGTGAGGAAAAAGACGGGATTTGATTGTTTGTGTAACATTTTGAGGGGGATTGGAGCCTCTTTTGGCGAGAAGCCCTACTCTTCCCACCTCTCTGGGGGGTTTTCAAGCCATCTCCTTCCATCTTGTTCCCTCCCATGCAACTGCTTTACTTGAGGTGAGGATCAAGACAGAATTTTATTTGTTGTATAACATTGGGATCATGGCGGGAGAAGCATGGGTCATGCAGAAAAGGGGCAGGCATGGAAAGAAACGGGTGTCAAAACGGGTGTTGCATTGCCGGGAATCCAAAAAAAAAAAAAAACAATCATCAGCCATGTATCAATCATTGTGGAAGATGAAAAAAAGTAGAAAAATAAATACTGGTCCATCAATGATGATAGCCCCCCCCCAAAAAAAGGTCAGTCAGAGTCATTGATCAATCAATGAGCGGAAGGAGGAGAAGGAGAAGGGGGTCACGCGGCTCACCTTGGGGAATCAGCAAGGCAGGGTTGGGGTCAGTTGTCCAGCCAAAGAGGGAGGTGGGGCCCTGGGTCAGTTGGTTGGGTAGCCATGGAGGGGGGGTCAGTTGGTTGGTCACCTGGCTAAGGAGGGGGGGCGGCAGTTTGGTCAGCCAATGGAGGGGGGTGTTTGGGTTGGCCAATGGAGGGGGGGGCTTTGTTGGTTGGCTGATGGAGGGTTGGTCACCTGGCTAATGAGGGGGGGGGCAGGGGGTTGTTTGGCAGGTTGGTCAGCCAATGGAGGGGGGCACTTGGGTTGGCCGGTCCGCCAAAGGAGGGGGGGGCATTTTTGGCTGGCCAACAGAGGGAGGCAGGGCAGGTTGTTGGTCGGCCAATGGAGGGAGGCGGGAGGGTTTTTGGTTGGCCAGCGCGTTGGCCAAAGGAGGGGAGGGGGGGGGGGAAGGCCGCCAAGCAAGGGAGGTGGGGGGGTGAGCAGCTGAGCAAGAAAGGTGGGGGGGAAAGGCCGGCAGAGGGAGGTGGGGGGTGGGCCACCAAGCAAAGGTGGTGGGGGGGCCAGGATGGCGGAGGGAGGTGGGGGGGTGGGCTGCCAAGCGGGGGTGGTGGGGGGGTGGGCCGCCAAGCAAGGGTGGTGGGGCCAACCAAAGCAAGGGTGGTGGGGGGGCAAGAAGGGGGGGAATTAGTGGGGAGTAAGGGAGAGGGGGTGGGGAAAGGGTGATGAGCAGGAGGGGGGGGAGCTTACCTGAGGGAAGATGGAAGGAGGTGGGGGGGACCTAAAGGTGGGTGGAGAGTTGGATCAGAATCCAATGATGGGGAGTATGAAGAGGAGGAGTGGGAGATTACCAGGGGGGGGGGGGGGGGGGAGTGGTGGGTAAGATGGAGGCTATGGGTGAGGTGGAGGTGGGGGGTGAGGTGGAGGTAGGGGGTGAAGTGGAGGTGGAGGGTGAGGTGGAGGTGATGGGTGAGGTGGAGGTGGAGAGTGGACCAGTGGTGGGTGAGAGGAGAGTGGACTGGTGGTTTGGTGGAGTGAGGTGGGTGGTTTGGAAGTTGTGGTTCTGTTTTTGTCTAAGTCCACCAAAAAAAAAATCCAAGTCAGCCTTGGATGCTTGGTTGAACAACTAAAACCAAAAAACATATTTCACTTGTTTAAAAACCAAATTCTACACATCAAAGTGAGCAAGTATGAGGGGTAGAATCCGCTCTCTCATGGCCAAAGATGAGGTAGAAGATGAGACAGGTATGACTTGAGGAGGATCAGGAATATCTTCTTCAAATATTTTGTCCCATAAATCCTTGATGTTGGCAAGAAGGTTGTGATGGATTACACAAGTGATAATCCAGTTGATGAGAATCTTCATGTACTTCAAATTTTGAAGCTGGTTTTTCATCTCCCGTAAGCTGGCCCATCTTCCTTTCAGGATTCCTATAGCATGCTCAATCCAAACTTGTGATTGGGCAAGATGATAGCTGAAATGGGTTTTTCCTTGTTCATTTGACAATGATGATGGGATTTGTGTGAAGATAGAGATTTTAAGCAAGAGATGTGAACCAATGGAGATGTGAATGGATGGAGATGTGAAGCAATGGAGATCAGATGTGTGTGATGTGATGGAGATGGGATTGGTATGGATTTGCTGGGGTTGAGGTGTTGATGGATGTTTTGCATGCAATGGATGGTGGATGGATGAAAATGGTTGGTTTGATGTTTGAAAGCCCCCATTTTCATGAAACCCGCTGTTTTGAAATACACAAGTTAGGGGGTATGTGTATTTCAGAAACCAGCCATTAAAAATAGCGGGTTTCTAATGGCAGGCTTGCTAACTCTGATACACCCTAATATAGGAATCAACATTCAATTGTGACAGCACTAATCCAATAAAAAGATATCCAAAATCTGTTATCAAAATTTCATGGAAAATTCTCCACAGGATGCCTATACAGAGACAGAAATTTGGAGAAGGTAAAAAAAACATTTCTGGTGGATACATTCATGGAATACCACTATAAATTGTATTTGGGTGATGGTAAGTTCACCGCTCCAGCCATGGGGGAGCCGTGTACACGGCCCCAAATGGCCTGTGGGAGTCTTTCAGAGCCCCTCAATGCGTGGGGGCCCATACACTACTCCATATAATTTATAATTTATTATTTATTATTGTATATTATTTTTATTTATTATTTATGATTTATTATTTATTATTTATGATTTATTATTTATTATTTATTATTTATTATTGATTATTTATTATTTATTATTTATTATTTATTATTTATTATTTATTATTTATTATTTATTATTTATTATTTATTATTTATTATTTATTATTTATTATTTATTATTTATTATTTATTATTTATTATTTATTATTTATTATTTATTATTTATTATTTATTATTTATTATTTATTATTTATTATTTATTATTTATTATTTATTATTTATTATTTATTATTTATTATTTATTATTTATTATTTATTATTTATTATTTATTATTTATTATTTATTATTTATTATTTATTATTTATTATTTATTATTTATTATTTATTATTTATTATTTATTATTTATTATTTATTATTTATTATTTATTATTTATTATTTATTATTTATTATTTATTATTTATTATTTATTATTTATTATTTATTATTTATTATTTATTATTTATTATTTATTATTTATTATTTATTATTTATTATTTATTATTTATTATTTATTATTCATTATTTATTATTTATTATTTATTATTTATTATTTATTATTTATTGTTTATTATTTATTATTTATTATTTATTATTTATTATTTATTATTTATTATTTATTATTTATTATTTATTATTTATTATTTATTATTTATTATTTATTATTTATTATTTATTATTTATTATTTATTATTTATTATTTATTATTTATTATTTATTATTTATTATTTATTATTTATTATTTATTATTTATTATTTATTATTTATTATTTATTATTTATTATTTATTATTTATTATTTATTATTTATTATTTATTATTTATTATTTATTATTTATTATTTATTATTTATTATTTATTATTTATTATTTATTATTTATTATTTATTATTTATTATTTATTATTTATTATTTATTATTTATTATTTATTATTTATTATTTATTATTTATTATTTATTATTTATTATTTATTATTTATTATTTATTATTTATTATTTATTATTTATTATTTATTATTTATTATTTATTATTTATTATTTATTATTTATTATTTATTATTTATTATTTATTATTTATTATTTATTATTTATTATTTATTATTTATTATTTATTATTTATTATTTATTATTTATTATTTATTATTTATTATTTATTATTTATTATTTATTATTTATTATTTATTATTTATTATTTATTATTTATTATTTATTATTTATTATTTATTATTTATTATTTATTATTTATTATTTATTATTTATTATTTATTATTTATTATTTATTATTTATTATTTATTATTTATTATTTATTATTTATTATTTATTATTTATTATTTATTATTTATTATTTATTATTTATTATTTATTATTTATTATTTATTATTTATTATTTATTATTTATTATTTATTATTTATTATTTATTATTTATTATTTATTATTTATTATTTATTATTTATTATTTATTATTTATTATTTATTATTTATTATTTATTATTTATTATTTATTATTTATTATTTATTATTTATTATTTATTATTTATTATTTATTATTTATTATTTATTATTTATTATTTATTATTTATTATTTATTATTTATTATTTATTATTTATTATTTATTATTTATTATTTATTATTTATTATTTATTATTTATTATTTATTATTTATTATTTATTATTTATTATTTATTATTTATTATTTATTATTTATTATTTATTATTTATTATTTATTATTTATTATTTATTATTTATTATTTATTATTTATTATTTATTATTTATTATTTATTATTTATTATTTATTATTTATTATTTATTATTTATTATTTATTATTTATTATTTATTATTTATTATTTATTATTTATTATTTATTATTTATTATTTATTATTTATTATTTATTATTTATTATTTATTATTTATTATTTATTATTTATTATTTATTATTTATTATTTATTATTTATTATTTATTATTTATTATTTATTATTTATTATTTATTATTTATTATTTATTATTTATTATTTATTATTTATTATTTATTATTTATTATTTATTATTTATTATTTATTATTTATTATTTATTATTTATTATTTATTATTTATTATTTATTATTTATGATTTATTATTTATTATTTATTATTTATTATTTATTATTTATTATTTATTATTTATTATTTATTATTTATTATTTATTATTTATTATTTATTATTTATGATTTATTATTTATGATTTATTATTTATTATTTATTATTTATTATTTATCATTTATCATTTATTATTTATTATTTATTATTTATTATTAATTATTAATTATTTATCATTTATCATTTATTATTTATTATTCATTATTCATTATTCATTATTTATTATTTATTATTTATTATTTATTATTTATTATTTATTATTTATTATTTATTATTTATTATTTATTATTTATTATTTAGTATTTATTATTTATTATTTATTATTTATTATTTATTATTTATTATTTATTATTTATTATTTATTATTTATTATTTATTATTTATTATTTATTATTTATTATTTATTATTTATTATTTATTATTTATTATTTATTATTTATTATTTATTATTTATTATTTATTATTTATTATTTATTATTTATTATTTATTATTTATTATTTATTATTTATTATTTATTATTTATTATTTATTATTTATTATTTATTATTTATTATTTATTATTTATTATTTATTATTTATTATTTGTTATTTATTATTTATTATTTATTATTTATTATTTATTATTTATTATTTATTGTTTATTGTTTATTATTTATTATTTGTTATTTATTATTTATTATTTATTATTTATTATTTATGATTTATTATTTATGATTTATTATTTATGATTTATTATTTATGATTTATTATTTATGATTTATTATTTATGATTTATTATTTATGATTTATTATTTATGATTTATTATTTATTATTTATTATTTATTATTTATTATTTATTATGTATTATTTATAATTTATTATTTATGATTCATTATTTATTATTTATTATTTATTATTTATCATTTATTATTTATTATTTATTATTTATTATTAATTATTAATTATTAATTATTTATCATTTATCATTTATTATTTATTATTCATTATTCATTATTCATTATTCATTATTTATTATTTATGATTTATTATTTATTATTTATTATTTATTATTTATTATTTATTATTTATTATTTATTATTTATTATTTATTATTTATTATTCATTATTCATTATTTATTATTTAGTATTTATTATCTATTATTTATTATTTATTATTTATTATTTATTATCTATTATTTATTATTTATTATTTATTATTTATTATTTATTATTTATTATTTATTATTTATTATTTATTATTCATTATTTATTATTTATTATTCATTATTTATTATTTATTATTTATTATTTGTGATTTATTATTTGTGATTTATTATTTATTATTTATTATTTATTATTCATTATTCATTATTCATCATTTATTATTTATTATTTATTATTTATTATTTATTATTCATTATTCATTATTCATCATTTATTATTTATTATTTATTATTTATTATTTATTATTTATTATTTATTATTTATTATTTATTATTTATTATTTATTATTTATTATTTATTATTTATTATTTATTATTTATTATTTATCATTTATTATATATAATTTATTATTTATAATTTACAATCAATTAATTATTATTTATTATTCATTATTTAGTATTTAGTGGAGGCTACACAAATTGATTTTAGTTTTTTAGCATGCTGTACAACTCAAATGGGACGTTAAGCATTCCACACAACCCATTTGAGTCGTGTAGCATTCCACACTTCCCATTTGAGCCGTGTAGCATGCCACATGGCTCATTTGAGTTGTGTAGGGTGCCACACAACCCATTGAGCCGTGTAAACAACTCAAAGAGCCATTTAGAGAGTTGTTTACATGGCCCAATTATATGTGAATTTAACATTTCCCAAATGATATTTGGAATTGGATTCATGTTTATGATAGGTAGATCATTTCCGTTATTCTGGAACCACAAATTTACAACTGGAATAAGCAGATTTGACCAGGAGGTATTGATCTACATCAAAGTAGTTATGAGTTTTTGTTGAAATAGGATACTAGAAGGATAAATTAAGTCTTATGACGCAAATATGAGCGGATCAAGTGAGACTTAAGTCAAGGGGCACTTGGGTTGTATTTTAGTAAAGAGCTGATGATATGGTTTCAGTTGAAGTTGGCAGGATTTAAATAGTAAATACAGGCCATAATCAACATGATCAAAATGTGGTAAAAGAAAGCAAAATGAATAATAAATAATGAATGAGAACATAGCCAGAGAGAAACCACAATATCAGTGACACTATCAAGGACAAAAGACAAGGGATATCCGAGACAGATGAGGCCTTAATTCCAGCTGATCTGGCACAGAAATCAGACATCAAATCAAGAGAGAAGGTGATAAGGAAGGAGGTTCTTAGAGTCATGGGAATAATATAAGAACTAGTGACTCAGGGTTCTCAGACTAAAAGAGTTTCATCAGAATTATATGACACCCTACTCAAACTAGCATTCTTCCAGACACATTCATAACTTAACCTTGAAATAAACAAACAAGGATAACAACTGATTAGAGCAGCTAGAGGAGATATAGACCATAATACTACTACTTTTATGAATTTATAAAATTGATTTAATAGATAACATATAAGGAGTGTAACTGCTGAAAGAATTGAAGGACTTAAGTGAGAGCAGAAAACAACAGAATTCCAACAGTTCTTTGGGAAATTTTAATTTTATTGAAAAAATTTGAAGCATGAAAGGAACCTGGAAGGCCAGCATGAAAGCAAATTAATTTCATTTTTTGTCAAAAAAGGAACCTGGAAGTCCAAAATGGAAGTAAATTATTTCTTTTATCAAAAAGGGAAACTGGAAAGCCAGAATTGAATTAAATGTTTTTTTTGATCAAAAATAAGTTGAAGCAAAACACAAAATATATTAAATAAAGAAAGATAGTTGGTCCTACCTGGTCTATTTCAAAATTTTGTTTTTCATGGAAATGGCAGATTTCAAACATCAAATCCTTCATTTATGCATCATCATCCATCCACCATCAATGGCATGCATAATGCCCATCCACACCTCCACATTAGCAAATCTATACCAATCCCATCTCAATTGCTTTGCTTCATAACTTCACATATCCATTTCTTTGCTTCATTTCTTCACGTATCCATTGCTTCACACACATTCTATCATCATCCCATTACCCTCTTTCTCAAAATTTCCAATTAAACTTCCCAGAAGCAAGTTGAAAACACAAGAAGGATGACTGGAATTTTTTTATTATTTGACTCTGATTTGGACTCCAATTTGGAATAAAATTGGTTAGCTTAGAATTCTATATTGGAAAAGCAATACATGGTTCCAAGAAGACAGACTCTTCACAACCCTATGTATGAAAGACAAAATCTTAATCTCCTCCTTGGCTTAAGCTTCCAGAAATTGTTCCAAACTTTCTGGCCTTCATACATGAAAATTTTGGAGATGATTGAAGACCACCACATCTTCCAGAACAATTCTTGTAATCCTTAAAGTGATCCAGCTATCCAACTGGCCATTGCTCTTGGTAGATTGTGATCAAATGTAAATGGAGCAGAAATTAATTGATAAGAAAATCTATTCTCAGTTGGTTATGGAACCATTGAATTATACACCCAAAGATTCATGATTGCTATCCTATCTTTTGGTTGCTAATTCCTTTGTTGGCCAAAAAAAGAAGAATGCAAGGAGATATCTTAAGTAGTGGAGACAGAAGTCTTTCCTGGTTGCATTAGTTTTGTTGATGGAACCACTATCCCCTTAAGTCAAAAACTTAAGCTAGATGGCAACCACTATTTTGATTCAAAAAAAAGGCAATGGATTCATTTCTATTCCAAAAACTTTGATAACACACTGACCACATATGTTTTATCTGTTTTTAAAGATACTCTGTGGAAATAAAGCTTGTTTTGAATAGAAACAAGAAGTTCATATCCCTCCATGCTGGCCTTCCAGTTTCTTGTCAAAATTCAAATGTTTTCAATTGGATTTGGATTTCACAACCATCAGAGAACTACTTTGACCAAGATTAATAACTTCTTTCCAATTCAGCTTATGCTGGTGGGAAATATCTTGTTCCAGCTCATTGGAATTTTTCTTCCAATTATCTACAAAAAAAAAATTTCAATTATCATCTTGCTCAATCACAGGTTTGGATTGAAAATGCAATATTTGTTTTGAAAGGAAGATGGGTCAGCTTAATGGAAGTGCAAAAACAGCTTCAAAATACCAAAGACATTAAGATCCTTATCCACTGGATTATCAGTTTTGTAATCTTTCAAAAACTTCTGGCTGAAATCAAAGATCAGTGGGACAAAATATTTGAATAAGATATTCCCAATCCTCCTCAAGTCATCCCTGTCTCATCTTGTTGCTCATCTTCTGCTATGGGAGAGCTGATTTTACCTCTCACACTTTCTCAATTTTATAAGTAAAATTTATTTTTTGAATAGGTAAACAATCACATTCCAGTAATTTTTTTTTTGTTTTTTAACCAAGAATTCTAGGCTGACTTGTTTTTTTTTTTATTTTGGTGGAGTTAGACGAAACAAAAAAAAAGCTCCACCTCATAACTCACCACTCACAAACCAACCACCTCACTCCACTCACTCACTGGTTCAATCCTTCCTCCTTCTCACCAAATCACTGGTCCACTCCTACCTCCTCCTCACCAACCACCTCCACCTCCACCTCAAAGTCCCCCCTGGTCCTCCTCCTCCCCCTCCCCCTCCTGCTTCTTCTCCCAATTAATCAATCCATAAATACTGTAAGTAACCCCCCCTCCTCCCCCCCCTCTTTCTCATCAATGTTTTGCTAATCCATCAATTTATAAGTTTAGAAAACCTCTATCCTCCTTGATCAAATAATCAATCAATTTTTCCCAGGATTCCAAGTTTAGTACCCCTCCTCCCCCTCCTCCTATGGTTATAATTATGGCCAGCAATTAGCTTAGGAAAATGAGAATTATTTAAAGCAAAAGAAATGCTGGACACCTTGTGTCAATAATTGCTTGATGGGCTCTCACAATGGGGAAAAACATTGGATGATATTGTTGATGAATTCAATTGGATGATGAATGGATCATGGAAACAGCAGAAAGAAGAGCTCCTTAAGTACAAAAGATTGGCCTCTTGTGAGCCCATGATACAACAAGCCAAAAGGCAAATTTTCCGCCCAAAAAGAGCTCTACAGGCTCTACAGGCCTTGTTACTTGGTTTGGGCTACATCAGCCCACATGGCATCAGTCCCTGTACCCTTACAACCAGCCTATTCCGGTTTTTTCTGGTGTTTCCACCTCAATGGGGATGAACCAGCCCCTGTGCTGTTCAATCCCTGGCTGGTTGTCCATTACAACCAGCCCTGTTACTTATCTTAGCACTTGTACAGCCCTGGCCCCTCATATGGGCCAGGTGGGACCCAGGACTCACCTGAGTCCAACCAAAATCTCACCTGGGGGGGTTGTAACCGGCGGACATGCCGCGCCCCCCCTCTTTCTCTTGAATCCCTGGAGGGGGCGGTCAAATCCCCCTACCAGGGGCCCTGGGGGTTGATACCCCCAGGGCGTTTCTATGGTAAGTGGGCTGGGGGGTGGTCAGGTCCCATACAGCCCGTTGCTCCTCCCCCTTGGTAAAATGGGGGGGGGAGAGCGCCCCTTCAATGGTGGGGGGGGGGTGGTCAATTCCCCCCCACTGCCGGTTGCCTTGATGCGACTGGCCTGGCCATCTCTTTTGGTGGGGGGGTGATCAAGTCCCCCCCACCATGATGGGTTTCCCCTTGCAACCGGTTGCTGGCTGGTTACAACCAGCCAGCCCTGCCCCTCCCCCTTGCAATGGGAAGCAAGGGGAGGGGGAGGAGCCAGGACCACCAGCCCCGCGGCCACCACCTAGCGCGGCAGCTGCAACAACGGCCCCGCGGGGGCTGTTGGGCCCCATAGACGGGCCAAAGGCAAAAACAGTGGCCCCAAGCGGGCTGCAACACAGGCAGCGGCTCTGAGCAGGCCACAACACGGGCAGCGGCCCCAAGCAGGCCTTGACATGGGCAGCGGCCCCAAGAAGGCCGCAACACAGGCAGCAGCCCCAAGCGGGCTGCAATGCGGGCGGCGGCCCCAATGGGCCGCCCCAAGCCCAAAAACTAAGTAAAACACACTTTGGCGGGCCAGCCCATCTGGCCAAGTATGTCCAAAAAAACCTTGGGTCCAATTATGCCCATACAAGCCCATCTGGCTGTATTATCCCATATCCCCCACCGGGCCCGTTAGGGCCCATGTACCAAAGAGCCTTTTTCACGCATTTTGAGGCCAGTTTCTTCAAATCAGTGACATCCACACAGGCCTGTATGGTCTGTGTGAGTGTCCAATGGGCCGGAGAGGCCCATATGTGCATCCCATTTGGATTACAATTATACATAGCACACGCGTAAGTGCATGCTTATTTTAAAACACCCCCTTAATCCAAAAGGGGTCACATCCGCATATTAGTCACAAATCATTGATGCTTGTTCCTATCTAAAGCCTTAGTCAAGATATCCGCAATCATTGCTCCAGTGGGCATGTACCTCAACACAATCTCCTTGCATTTAACTGCATTGAAAATATAGTTATAGTGAACATTGATATGTTTTGTTCTTGAATGGAACACTTGGTTTTGGGCCAACGCAATGACACTCTGGTTATCAGAATACAACAATGCTACAACAATGCAAACCCTTGTGGTTTGGGTGTATCGTCTAAGACTTTTCTCAACCATTTTGCTTCCTGCAAAGCTGCCAAGTAATCTCTATACTCAGCCTCTGTTGATGAAAGACTTATTTCCAACACCTTCTTGGACATCCATGACACCAGATTCTTACCTAAGAAGAATACAAAACCACTTTTTGATTCTCTAGTTTTACCATCTGCCCAACTTGCATTGGAATAACCAACCAAATCAAAGTTTTCTGAATTTGTAAACAACAGTCCAAGACTGTGTGTTCCTTTAAGATACCTCAAAACTCTCTTAAACGCTGACCAATGCCTCATGCTTGGCTTCTCTAAGTGTTGCAACAAGACACCAATTTCAAAAGCAATATTGGGCCTTGTACACTGCCCCAAATAATTAAGCAATCCAATAGCTGATCTTTAGTTGTTCCCAGATTGAACAAACTCCAGATACTCCTCATCTGTAGACTTCTTTAAACAAATGTTTGACTGTATGGGAGTACCAAAATCCTTTTCATCCTCTAAGCCATATTGCTTAAGAAGAGCTGCCACGTAATGGCTCTGGTCTAACATAATACCATTCTTGCTCTTACTGACTTTCATTCCTAGCACCTGTTGCGCCAGACCAAGATATTTTATCTTGAATTCCTTTTTGAGTGTCTCCATGACTCTCTCTTTACCATTTCCAATAATGATAATGTCATTGACCCATACAAACAAAATGCATCCTTTCTTAGAAAGAGACAAGGGTTGGCCTCAGATGTCTTGAAACCAATCTGTATCAGTTTCTCACTCATGGTATTATACCACGATCTAGCTGCTTGCTTCAATCCATAAAGGGATCTACACAGCTTGAGGACATATTCCCCTTTATCTGCTGAAAGAAAACTTCTAACACAGATTTTCTTCATGGTTTCTGGTTTAGTCTCTACTAAACATTCACAAAAACCATCAGGGATTGACATATAAACAGTCTCCTCCTCTCCAAGTTTTGCATTCAAGTATGCTGTTACAAAATCAGCTTGTCTGATTTCTTCTCCCAACTCCACTGCCAGAGAAATGATGTACCTGAAGGTGGACAGCCTTCCAGTTGGTGAGAAAGTTTCTTGGTAATCAATATCCTCTCTCTGCTTGAAGCCCTGTGCAACTCATCTAGCTTTGAATCTTTTCAAAACTCCATTTGTGTCAAACTTCTTGTTTAACACCAATCTAGACCCCACAATGGTCTTTCCTTTTGGAATAGAATCACGCTTGTCCACTTCAAAGACACTATTATTTTCTAAATAATCAAATTCCTCAAAAATAGCACTCTTCCAGTTGGCTCTCTACTCAGAATTCATATCTTGGCCCAAGCTATTTTGGTTAAACCTGTTACCCATTTCTGAACTCAACTCCAGGACTTCATTGAGCATACACTGTTCCTGAAATGTATCTTCCTCATATCCTGTGGCAGCATAATGGGACTTCCATTCCACGTACCTAAAAACCGGTACTCTAACCCTACCACTCCTTCTTACTGGAGGTGGAGTCTCATCAGGTTCCAAATTAATGGACTACCCTGAAGCGGGCACTGAACCCTCTGGTGGAACCTCTGCCATCTCTTCATCTTCTGGAGCCACATGTTCCTCAGCCTTTGCTGGTGAAATAGATGCTAATTCTATTTCTTTTTGTGGCTTATTCACAATAACATCTGCACTCCTTTTGAGTGGAAAGGTACTTTCATCAAATTTTACATCCCTACTATGGATAACCTTTCTTTTCCCTGGACAATAGATCCTATACAATTTAATTATTGAATCATAGCCTACAAGTGCTCCTTTTCTGGCTCTAGGGTCTAATTTTCTGACCATCTCATTATTGTGGACACTATAATACACAAAGCAACCAATTGTTCTTAGGTGTGATGTTTTGGGGTACAACTTCCAAAACTGATAATGAGGACTCTTCCCATTAACACTTACAATGTTATGCAACAGACAGACTGTAAAAATCAACTCAGCCCATAAGAAATTTGGTAGACCAGATTGAGACATAATAGTTCTGACCTTGTCCAGTAAATTCCTATTCATTCTCTCAACTATTCCATTATTTTGTGGAGTACTTGCAGTAGTGAATATATGAACAATACCATAATCTTTCAATAACCTTTCAAACTCTTTACTCACAAATTCACCACCTCCATCAGTGATAACCCTCTTGATCTCCTTCATTAGACCATTCTGTTTCCAGACTTTGAAGATTACAGAAACCTCCTCTGTGGTCTGATCCTTAGATCAAATTGGTTTAACCCAAACATAATTAGTTGCAGTATAAACTAAATTGATGAAGTATCTTGCCCCACCAAGGGACTCCAGTGTGAATGGCACTGCCAAATCAATGGAAAATTCCTCTCTAGGAACATCAGTGCAATCTCTCCTCTTTGAGAACACATTTTTAGTCTTAGCCCCTAAGGTACAACTCTCACAGTTGCTGTCCTTTACCTTATGGCCACTTCTATTGTGAGAAACAGTGCTCAAAGCTGAGATTTTGAAAAAGCTTGCACACAAAAGCTTGTTCCAAACCTGTCCACTAAGAACATTTATACCATTCATATCAATAACAAACTTATCTTCTTTAAGATAACAAATCTGGAAACCTTTTTTCCACAACACTCCAAGGGACACAAGGTTATAAGGCAATTCTGGTACATATAACACTTCCTCAAAAGAAATTTTGAAACCCAAGTGGTTTGCAAGAATAACTTCTCCAATTCCTTTAATCTGAATTTTTCTGCCTTTCTGACCAATATTTACAACTCCATCATAATCACTAAGATTTGAAAATAAATTTGTTTCAAAGAACATGTGATCTGTACAACCAGAATCAATCAAAACAAGAACATCCTCCTTCAATCCTCCTAATAGGAAATAAGCTTTATAAGTCAATGATAAGTTCTCATCATTGAGGTTAAGATTACTCACTTTGTATTCAATCCAGTCCATTTCTTGATCCTCATCAATTTTGGCCTTCTTGTTGGGGCCTTCTTCCCCAACAACCATTTCCATTGGACCATCAAACGCCACCATTTCAACGTTTTCAGTAGTGAGATTGACCTCATTTTCATTCTCTTTGGACTTCTTCCTCTTCTTGGCCTCCTTGCAATCCTTAGCATGATTCCCCTTATTCTGACAATTATAGCATAAGACCTTGGACAAATCCTTTTTGGCCTTCTTGCAAGATTTTCCAGTCCTTCCAAAAAGGGCTGTTCCAGAACCCCCCTTCATCTTGAACTGAAGATCATCCTTTTCAATCCTTTTCAGCACATCCTCCTCCCCAGGAAGATGATCCAATTGAGAAATAATTCTGACTAAAGAATCAAACTCCTTTGGTAGCTTCTGAAGGATTAAGAGTGACAAACACTCAGGATCCATGTTAAGTCCTGATGACTTAAAATTGGCTATGCTAGACCTAGCCTCTGCAACAAACTGTTTAGAATTTGAATATTGTGACTTAAACAGTTTATTGAAAGCTATACCCTTCTGGTGAACAGAATCACCAGCATACTTGGACTTAAGCATTTTCCAAAGGATGCTTCCCCTCCTCCTCTCATCTTCCCTAAGAGTATAGGCAACCCATGTCACATGATTCTCATCAAGATGCCTAAGGATGAGATGATAAGAATTTTTCTCCACTTCTGAACTGATCAAAGTTTCATCTACATCCATTATCTCCCCACAACAGATGTTGTCCAGCTCACTATCCATAAGGACAGCCCAAGAATTATAATTCTGACTGTTCAGAACTATCTTGGTGGAGCTAACATCAGGGATATAGGACATCTTCTTGGAAAACTTGAGGTCTTTGAGGTTCTCCAGAGTAAGGTACAAGGGTCTAGATGGCTTGGAAGTAATGATGATGTTGGTACTGATAATGTGTTATAATTATGGCCAGCAATTAGCTTAGGCAAATGAGCAGTATTTAAAGCAAAAGAAATTCTGGACACCTTGTTTCAATAATTGCTTGATGGGCTCTCACAATGGGGCAAAACGTTGGATGATATTGTTGATGAATTCAATTGGATGATGAATGGATCATGGAAACAGCAGGGAGAAGAGCTCCTTAAGTAAAAACGATTGGCCTCTTGTGAGCCCATGATACAACAATCCAAAAGGCAAATTTTCCGCCCCAAAAGAGCTCTACAGGCTCTAAAGGCCTTGTTACTTGGTTTGGGCTACATCAGCCCACATGGCATCAGTCCCTGTACCCTTAAAACCAGCCTATTCCGGTTGTTTCTGGTGTTTCCACCTCAACAGGGCTGAACCAGCCCCTGTGCTGTTCAATCCCTGGCTGGTTGTCCGTTAAAACCAGCCCTGTTACTTATCTTAGCACTTTTACAGCCCTGGCCCCTCATATGGGTCAGGTGGGACCCAGGACTCACCTGAGTCCAACCAAAATCTCACCTGGGGGGGGGGTGTGACCGGCGGACATGCCCCCCCCTCTTTCTCTCAAATCCCTAGAGGGGGCGGTCAAATCCCCCTACCAGGGGCCCTGGGGGTTGATAGCCCCAGGGCCTTGCTACCGTAAGTGGGCTGGGGGGTGGTTAGGTCCCATCCAGCCCGTCGCTCCTCCCCCTTGGTAAAGGGGGGGGGGGGGAGAGCGCCCCTTCAATGGTGGGGGGGGGGGGGGTGGTCAATTCCCCCCACCACTGGTTGCCTCAATGCAACTGTCCTGGCCACCTCTTTTGGTGGGGGGGTGATCAAGTCCCCCCCACCATGACCGGTCGCCCCTTGCAACCGGTTGCTGGCTGGTTACAACCAGCCAGCCCTCCCCCTCCCCCTTGCAATGGCAAGCAAGGGGAGGGGGAGGAGCCGGGACCACCAGCCCCGCGGCAGCCGCAACAACGGCCCTGCGCGGGCCAAAGGAAAAAACAGCGGCCCCAAGCGGGCCACAACGCGGGCAGCAGCCCCAAACGGGCTGCAACACGGGCGGCCGCCCCAAGCCCAAAAACTAAGTAAAACATACTTTGGCAGGCCAGCCCGTCTAGCCAAGTATGTCCAAAAAATACTTTGGGCCCAATTATGCCTATACAAGCCCATCTGGGTGTATTTGCCCATATCCCCCACCGGGCCTGTTAGGGCCCGTGTACCAATGAGCCTGTTTCACGCGTTTTGAGGCCAGTTTTTACAAATCAGTGATGTCCACACAGGCCCATATGGTCCGTGTGAGTTTCCAATGGGCTGGAGAGGCCCCTATGTGCATCCCATTTGGATTACACTTATATGTAGCACACGCGTAGGTGCATACATATTTTAACACCTACCCCTCCTTTGCCTCCCTCAAAATTTATCAATCAATCAATTTGCATTTGATCAATCAATCAATTGAAAATTTATTGATTAATTTATTTTCATTCAATTACTTGATTTATTTGCAGTTAATTGCAAATTGATGGACCAATTGATTTGAAATCATTTGTGTGCCCTTTTTCACCTCCTCCTTTTCCTCCTCCTCCTCCTTTTCTATCAATTGATAAACAATCAATAAATTATTTAGGTTCTCTTCCCCCTGCTCCTCCTCCTGCTCAATCAATTGATTCATGGTTTTAGGCCCCCCCAAATCAATCCTCAATCAATCAATATGCAATAAAAAGTTGGTTTCCTTCCCTCCTCCTCCTCTTCAAGAAATGATAATGATGATTAAAAAAATCCAACTGACTTTTATTTTATTTTGTTAGGATCATTGACCAGTATTTTCTTTCTATGTTTCTTGATCATCCACCTTGATTATAAAATGACTAATGATGGTTTATTTTTTTATTTTTTTGGTTTTTTGGCTTTTGTTTTTTTGTTGATTCTATGGAATGCAAAACACTCTTTGACCCCTTGTTCCTTTACACAGGCCCTTTTTCTGGACTGCAAATTCTTCTCCCACAAACCTCAAAATTCCACACAATGAATTGAATCCCTTCTTGATCCTCACCCCAATTGAATTATGTGGATGGGAGGGAGCAATATGGGAGGAGATGATTTGACAAACATACAGAGAGGTGGCAATAATAGAGCTTTTCATCAAAAGAGGGCTCAAAATAGAGATTCTGAAATCTCTTTTGAAGTATCAGGGGAAGGGATTGATGAACAGGTTGTGTGGTCTGGACAAAAAATACAACCTTTGAATCTGCATCCCACCATTTTTTCCCAAAAGAAAAAGAAAAGTCAAAAGTCCTCCCCCAAATAGTTTGAAAAAGCCAAAGAGAAGATCAAACAATTCCATTTTGTCTGCTCTGGAAAATTAATTGTTCTTGATGAATCAAATCACAAGTCTCTTTTTGAATTAATCAAGTTTTTCCCTTTGAATAAACTCTCTGAGCAAGATAAAAAGGACATCAACTTTATCACAACTTTTATTCACAAATAAAAAAGATTTGTCAACACTGTTTGTCCCACAAGATATTGGAGTGGAAAAATGTGGGTAATTGGATGGAAAAAATTTATGCACCCTTCTGAATCATTTTTAAAATATTTGAAGAAATCAGCCATTCCATCTTCCCCTCAAGAATTTAATTTTCTTAACCTTAAGTCTGACAATTTCTCTCAAATTTTAGGTAAAATGTTTCAAAACTTAGCCAGACTTGCCTTTTAATAAAACCATGATTTGATGATGGACAAAAATATCCCCTCCTTCTCTTCTTTTGAATTTGGATCCAGGATTAATCCTTTTGACTGTTCCCCACAAATCACCTTTGCATCTGATTACTTCTACAACTGTCCTCTTATTGAACATGGAAATGTTTCTTCCTATTTGTTTTTACTGGTGCTTCTGACTAAAAAATCAACTGGATACATTATTGGAAACCAAGACAAATATAAAGTATTGGACAGGCAATTTTTATTTCCTGACTTGGGATTTGGTATTTATTTCAAACAAAACGTTTTGGTTAAAATGATTTGGGTAGAAAATAAGTACAAGCACTGTAATTTTCCTGCTGTGGAGAGTGCCACTCATACAAGAATGGCAATGTCTATGCAAATCAGCAAAATGACTTGGAACACCTGCTGGGACTCAAACAGTAGAAAAATATAATCTAGAAAAAAAAATATAAAATAAAAAACAAAAGAAATTGTTTCTTGGTGGGGTTGAAAATATCATCAAACATTTCTTTATTTGAAAATATATATATATATATATATATTAGTTTTATTTTTCAAATTTTTATCAAAGTGAATATAATTACAAGCCAAGCAATTTAGTAATTTGCTGTATTTCTTCCACTTATCTACTGATACCAATACATTCCATGGCTACTGATAACCTACCTTTTTTTCCCATGGCCATTAAATAACTCTCCTTTTCCATTCACTCTTCCTGTTGATCCTTCTCCTTTTATTCTTTTTGAAACTCTAACTCAGCCTCTTTCAATCTCCAGTTGGCATCCAATTTTTTTTGATAAGCCAAACTCTCAGCTTTCTGCTTTTGAACATCAATACTCAGTTGATGATCCCACCTTTGCTTTGCAAATCCAATTTTTTCCAATCCAATTCGTAATTCCACTTTTGTTTTAGGGGAATATCAATGAGCTGGATTTCAAAAGCACAGAGATTCCATCAATGCACTTAATTGAATGTTGCTTCTCCATTATATCTTCAAAGCCACAAAAATTGGAAGTTTTTATCCTCTGTTGATGGCGATTGGGTTTTATGTTGATGGAATTGGAGGCCTTTTGCTTTAACTTTGCAGGGAAGTTTTGTGTGGGAAATTAATCACTCTTGTTTGAAGGTGATGTTAGAGGCCCCATTGGCTTTATTTTTTGGCCATTCAGGAAAGAATGAGGCTGTTTTTTTACATTCTAAATCAGTAAGGATTAAAAAGAAAAGAAAAGAAATTGCTTCCTTACTTGAACAGATGTTGATTTTAATGGAGATACTGGAATATCTTGCTCCCCATTGGCCAAGTTGTCAATTTCTTCCACCTCAAGAAGGGAAAATCAAAAGAAGTAAGTCAGAGATCCAAGCAATGGTTTGAAGGGTTGATTGATTCCAATGTGGACATGATTAGAGCTGGTTGTGTAGGAATATCCTCCTCCACATTGGATTTGGGTCACTCAAAGGTTTCATCAGGATCATTTTGGCTTGGCTGAGAATCTACAGCCAAGTCCTCAGAATCAATGGAATTGGACTTTTGGGCATCAAAATCTTCCAAAGGGGCAATTTTGGCCTTCTTTCCAAATATTTCATCCATCTGAATATAAAAAAGACAAATGGAGTCCAACTTATCAACCACCAATTTGATTCCCTTGGCTTTATCAGAGTTGGTGATACCAAAGCCAGTGGAGATTGAAATTGAGTGGGCCTTTTTGTACTTTGCTTGATAGTTCTTGAATCACTCCCTCATATGTTGGATGACAGATCCAGACTACCTTTTTTTTTATTCTTGAGTTCATTGGCCATCAGGAGATAACCATTAACCTTAGAGGATGAAGGTTGGCCAACTTGTGCTTCATTTTTGGATCCAAAGAAAGCATCATTGTTGGAGGGAATTCTGAGCCAGTTTACCAGGTTGATGTGATCAGCTCTCTTGAACTGAATTGGAATTTTGGAAGCTGATGGGGGAGAAATTTTTTTTGTATAGTGAAAATCAAGACCAGCAAGTGGGAGCTGTGAGGGAGCAAGTCTTGGGACCAAAGAGCAAGCACAAAATGAGAAACAAATAGAGTACCTAGAAGAGGTGCCCATGTGGTGGTTATTTATAGACACAGAGCCAAGTAGGCTCAGAACTGGAAATTTAACTTGGAGCGGCTCAATAGTGGTTAGAACTCCGCAGCACAATAGGCTCAGAAGGAGCGCTTTGTCAGACTGTCTAATCCAGAGTACAAATTTGGGGGCTCAGCATTGGTGCGGCGCGCACTTTTGGCGGAACAATGACAAGAATGGGCCAGAGTTTTTGCCTTTTGCATACAACAAACATGGTAAAACATAAGTTCCCTCCACAACTATGGATTTACGCGTGCAGAAGCATTTGATCAAGGCTAAGTATTAGAGACTAGTCCAATTATGGATTATGCACTGAGGTTGCTGAAGTATGGGGCAATCAACACTGAATCTGAGGAGGTGGCATGCGGATTGTTGGGGATCCATAGTAATGCCGCATGCGGGATTGGGAGTGATCCACTAAGGAAGATCAATGGGGATGTGTTGTTAGTTATGCATTGGTAAGACTCAAATGTGATGAAAGATCTGCAAAATTATTGCTGAACCTACTGCAAGTAATTGGATTAAGTAAAGGATTGGACTATTGTTAATGAGGATCAGTGCGGAATTCAGGGAGGTGGTTAGTGGAGGGGTCTTTCTTTTGTATTTTACATTACTTTTGGAGTATTTCATTTTGGATTTCTACATATATAAGGAGGGCATTTACCTTACCTGAAAAGGGAGGTATTTATTGATGGAAGGATCAGCATATTATTGGATTATTACCTTAGAGAGGGTACAATAAATGAGTCTTTTGTTATTCTTCTTTGCTTTGAAAAGTGGGATTACCAGCTTGAGTGCTTGGAGTCTTAATTAGGAAATAATTCAAGTGCGGAGCTTGTTGGGGAGTCCGGGTTGTTTATTTACTATTAATTCATTGCAAGTTAGCTTTAGTGGTTACAATCAAGGGAGGGATAGTTTTGCAGATAACAGAATAGGGGTTGGGAGTGACTCTTAAACCGCTGCGGGCCTTAGTAACTTTTCTTGCAGAAGCGGATTATATTTAGAACTGCAGAGGTAAAGGAGTGTAACTCAAGGGCTTTGGGATTTCCAGAACTTGGAGGAGGTTTTTGCAGAGAATTTTACAGAACACAAAATCTCTTTCCAAAAATTGGGGGTCTGGCAGGGAAATTCTTTTTCTCTTTTTAAACCTGGTACCATCTGTGGAAGTTATCAGTTGGAGGAGTTGGATGGCACTCAGCTTAAGCGGAAGGCTGCAGCGGCTCACGTGCAGGGCTATGGATTTTGATGAAACCGCAGGTTTGGGTGACAAAGATCAGGAAATGGCCAACATGGAGGAGCCGGCCGCAGAGGAGAGGGAGTCTTATGAAGAGAATTCCTTGGAGGAATTAAAGTTGGGGTCAACGTTCAAGTTGTGGGTGATAGGAGGACCGTGAAGCTCAGATCACCGGAGCAGCTTGGAAGGTCTAGTCTCTAGAGGCCTTTGTCTGGGGTGGTCCAGGTCCTTAGTTGATGTGTTATTTGGAGATTTTTTTTAGGAGTTTCTTTCCTTTTGTGTGTGTGTGTTTCTCTCTTTGTAGGATGGTGTGGGGAATCAAGAGTATTCCTTTCTGGGGTGGGCCCGGCATCATATTTATTTCAAGACTATATACAAGAATCAAGGAGAATGGCAAACAATGTAAATTTTTTAGGTAGATATTTTCCTATTTATATAATTTAGCTTGTTAAAAGAGATGGAGAGGGAGAGTTGGGGAAAATCTAAGTAAGGAATATGGCGCGGCGGAGCCTGCAATGGAGCTCACCACTGGCGTGATGATTCTCACAGAGGAGCCCCTGACGCTCCACAGCTGGGATTCCAACCAAAAGTTGGAGGATGGCCATTATCCACTCATCCAAATTGCCAAGGTAATGGTTGATTTTAGCTTCCTAAATTCCTCAACCGCAATATTCATTTTTGCTTTGAATGGCTGCATGGTACAGAGAGATCAGGCGGAATTGGGTCAATCTAGATGGGCGGGAGTTGGAGGATTGGAAGGAGAGTCAAGGAGACAGAGCCTGGATCAGAGAAGAATTGAGAGGAGATCCTTGGACTGGAAATGGAAGAGACCGCAACTCAACAATGGGTGCGGGAGCTGTTAGGAGATTTTTTTGAAGTGAGTATAAAAAAAAAAAAAAAAAAAAAAAAAAAAAAAAAAAAAAAAAAAAAAAAAAAAAGGAGAATGCATGTCCGTGACCTCTGCAACAGGCAACAAGGAGGTGGATTGATCCTTCTCCGGAGTCCATTCTTGGGTCTCAATTGGGTCATTTTCATCCACCACAAAGTTGGCCATAGGGCCGTGGCAACAACATTTGCAACAGGGGCCAGAGGTAGAGCAAGGGCGGGGAGGGGGAAAAGTCCGCAAGGATCCAGGAGTCAGGGCAACAAACAAAAACCTGTGGTGGCCTAAACAGCAGGAATTGTAGGCCGGGAAACCGGCAGTGCGGGTGCACATTCTCTGCATTCTTGTGCAGTACTTGCACAATACCATGGTGAAGATTTTTTCTTTAAGCGGGTCTTGGGTGGATTTTTAAGAGTTGGGGGTGTGGGGTATCCAATGGGTTGACTAACATTGTGGAGTGTGGGAATCCTGGGGACAGAATTGAAGTTGTGGGGGTATGTGGTGGTTATTTATAGACACGGAGGCAAGTAGGCTCAGCACTGGAAATTTGACTCAGAGAGGCTCAAAAGTGGTTAGAACTCTGCAGCACAATATGCTCAGGAGGAGCCCGTTGGCAGACTTTCTAATCTGGAGTACAACATCAAGGGCTCAGCATTGGTGTGGTGTGCTCTTTCTGTGGCACAATTACAACAATGGATTGGAGTTTTTGCCTTTTGTGCAAAACAAAGGTGGTCAAACATAACTTCCCTCTGCCGCTATGGATTTATGCGTGTGGAACCATTTGATTGTGACTAAGTATTAGAGACTAAGCCAATTATGAATTATGAACTGAGGTTTCCAAAGTATGGGGAAATCAAAACTGAAGCTGAGGAAGCAGCATGCGGATTTTTGGGGATATTTAGTAATGCCGCATGCAGGATTGGGAGTGATCCTCTAAGGAAGATTGATGGGGATCTGTCGTTAGTTATGCATCAGAAAGACTCAAATGTTAGTAAAGATTGGCAACATGATTGCCAAAACTACTGCAATTCATTGGATTGGGTAAAGGATTGGACTATTGGTAAGGAGGATCAGTGCGGAATTCACGGAGGCAGTTAGTGGAGGGGTCTTTCTTTTGTAGTTTACATTCCTTTTGGAGTTGTACATATATAAGGAGGGCATTTACCGTACCTGAAAAGGGAGGGAATTATTGATGGAAGGATCAGAATATTATCCAAGGATTACCTTAGACGGCAGACAATAAAGGAGTCTTTTGTTATTCTTCTTTTCTTTGAAAAGCGGGATTACCAGCTTGAGTGCTTGGAGTCTTAATTAGGAAATAGTTCAATTGCAGAGCTTTTTGGGGAGTCTGCTTTGTTTATTTCATATCACTTCATTGTTAGTTAGCTTTAGTGGTTACCATCAAGGGCAGGATAGTTTTGCAGATAACAGGATAGGGATTGGGAGTGTCTCTTAAACCGCTGCAGGCCTTGGTAACTTTTCTCACGGAAGCAGATTATATTTAGAATTGTGCAGGTACAGGAGTGTAACTTAAGGTCTTTAGGCTTTCTGGAACTTGCAGGAGTTTTTTGCGGAGAATTGTATGGAACACAAAATCTCTTTCCACACTGGGTGGAGACAGGTGAAAAAATGAGTCAGGAAAGAAAAGGAAAGGAAAGTTAAAACTTTAGTAGGACAGTACTAAATACAGGCTTCTTGTGTTAACCTAATCTGTGTAGATGCACATAGTTTGAATATTTGGTTGCTAAGAATGTTTTCCAGTTGGTCCACCCAAGGTTTTGAATCGGTATATTCCAATACGCCCCCCTGCTTGCTATGCCATATGGAGGGGGAAAAATTGCAGGTTGGCCTGGAACTTGTGGGTGAGGCTGGGAGAAAGATTTTTGGTCATCCCATCCACAATGTTTTTGGTAGTGGGGAAATAGAAAAGCTTGAATTCTCCTTCAGAGACATGGTGATGCAGCCAATGCAGGCGCACATCAAGTGTCTGGTTTTAGTTTGGTAGAGGGGATTTTTGAGGAGTGCTATTGCCCCTTGGTTTTTGCAGAACAGGGAGGGAAAACTGTAGGATTGTTGAAAAGGGTGGGAGAGACAGGAGAGTAGCTGAGAGGTCCAAACCAGGTCTTGTCCTGATTCAGAGCAGGGGCAGTGTTTGTCTTTGGAGGTGGAGAGGGCACAGATGGCCTTTTTTCAGCATTTCCACATGATTGGCCCATTAAGCAAGAGAAACCGACCTGAGAAGGAGCTCCAGTTGCTACTCAAGGTGTGGTCAGAATCACAGTAGGAGGCCAGTTCAAAAGCTGCCTCAACAGGCCCTCCAAGATTGATTCCTGGTTTTGCAGTCTTCTTGAGGTAGCATAGAAGGTTTAGAAACTTTTTTTGATGAGTGATGGTGAGCAAATTGAGGAACTGTTAGAAGCAGCTCCAGCTGAATACCAAGTCTGGGCGTGTGCATTGAACAAGGTAGTTTAGGAGTCCCATGTCTTGGGGATATTTGAAGCTGGGGGTGACAGGATTGGTGGAGATGGGTATCTTTGCAACTTGTTGTGGGAGAGGAGTTGATGCAGGATTGCAGTTTGTCATACCAAATTTGTCCAGGGTGTTGGAGATGTATCAAGTTTGGTTGAGTTGGACTGTTTTTTTTTGATTGTCCCAAGTCACGCAAATTCCTAAAATGTACTTGAACTCACCCAATTCCTCCCTCTCAAAGTGTTTGCTGATTATGGCTTTGAATTCTTGGAATTCCTGCTTGTTTCTGCCAATGACCAGATCATCAACATGGAAATTGAAAAGATACAGTTTTGTTGGTTTGGAGTAGATGAAGAGACACAGATTAATTTTTAAAGGTTAAAAGTTTAGGGCTAGGAAGAAATTTGAAATTTAAGTGTACCAGAAGCGCAGGCTTTGTTTGATACTGTACAGGGACTTCAAGAGACGCAGCCTGTGTCCAGGAGGGATGATGATATCCAGGCCCTTGGGTGACTTGATGAAAATATCCTTGTCAGGATTTCCATTCAGAAAGGTGCATTTGACATCCATCTGATGGAGAGCCAGGTCATAAGAGGCCACTAAGCTGAGTAGGATTTGGAGGGAAGGGAGGCTCCCAGTGGGAGAAAAATTTTCATTTTAGTCAATGCCTTCAAACTTTCAAAAACACCAGGCACAGAGCCTGGCTTTCTTTTTTACAAAGTTCTTGTTGGCGTCCAGCTTGGTCTTTAGTACCCATGTTGTTTTGAGCTTGCTGGCATTGTCTGTTTTTGGAACTGCTTCCCATACCTTTTTTCCTTATGAAGTTTTCATGCTCTGAGTCAATTGCGGTTTTCCAACCAGGCAAGTAACTTCTGGCTTGAGCCTCCTGGATGGGCTTGGGGTCACTGTGGTGGCTTGGTTCACTTGCAATTATATTTGCTTGGTGATGGCACCTGGTGGGGAGGATCCTGTTGGTAGAGATATCTGCACCCACCTCTTTTGGAGAAGTTTCATACCATGGCACAAAAGAGTGGTGTTTGTAGGAAGGAAGGGATTTGGGAGGAGGCACATTGGACTGAGAGGGAGGAGTTGGTTTTTCAGCCTCTGAATTGGTTGGGCTGAGGCTTGAGACAAGAGGAGGTTCTTGCTCATTTTTGAAAGTGTCCAGGGCACTTGGTAAGTCTTCAGCTGACAGATCCAAATCAACTGTGAGCCGAACAGGATCATGTTCAGAGTTTGGACTACTATCATTTAATGTAAATATACTAGGAAAATTTCTTGAAGTGATGTGATCAATGAATGGCATTGGTTTCAGGGATGAGTACTTTGTAGGAGAGATGGTGGGAGTAAAAACCTAAGAGGACTCCTTCAATTCCTTCTGGAGAGAACTTGGGTTTGTTCCACCTCTTCTTGAGGAAAATGATGACTTAGCATCCAAAGGGGGAAATTTTTTCAAGTGAAGAGCTTTTCCATTCCATTGTTCAAACAGAGTCATCAGGTTTAGGGAAAAGTGGGGGGTCTGGTTTTCAAGGTAAACAGAGGTGAAGATTGTGTTTCCCCCCCCCCCCCCTTCAGTTGGCACGCTGCTTTTGTAAAGGAGAGTATGCACCTTCTCAATGGTAGTTTGATTTTCTTGTTCATAAAAGGGGTTCTGCTGGGGGGTATAGGGAGCTGTCTTCAGGTGTAAGATTCCTTTTTTTTTCAAAATACTTTCTCAAAGTGTTGAGGTATGATACAAGCTTTCATTCATTCTTTGGGACCATAGTCCCTGAATTCATGTAGTTGGTACTAATTCATCATTATTTCCTCAAAAAGCGACATTAGCATCAACCTCTAGAAGTGTATCTTGACCACAGGGAAGCAAGTGTCCTTAGTATAGTTGGTAGTACACTTGCCATGCAAATGAGAGACCTGTGTTAAATCCCCAGAGGACAAATTTTATTTTCACAAAGAATTGATTCAAAAACTTGCCTCCATTTTTGGAGAATAAAGATTTAAATTTGAATCCGGAGGCAAGTTAAGCCTTGTTGATGAACTCAGAGAAGCAGTCAGAGGAGTCAGACTTACTCCTGATTGGACAGACAAAAGTTTAGCAACTAAAGCTGTCAATGATTTTGAGGAAAAACCTGCTGCCTCCTTTGGAGGATGGGGTGATGGGTCTGCAAATTTCCATGTGGATGCACTCAAGGGCAACTGAGGAAGAAGGGAAGTTTCCCAAGAAGGGGCTTTTAGTCATCTTTGAAGTCAAGCAGTCAGGAAAAGAAATATTAGCAAGATTGAGAGTAGGAAAAAGGGTGGAGAGGTATTTGGAATTGGGGTGGCCAATTGCCTTGTGGATGCTGAGGGCGTTGAGGTCAGCAAAAGCACTAGATCTGGAAGTGTTGAGAGAGAGCATTTTGTTGGAGAATATTCCATTTATTATGCAGTCATTTCCTTTGATGCAGCTGAAACCCAAAGGAGATGGGATGATGGAATGGCCCAATTTTAGGTAGGGTTCCATGGAGACTAGAGAGTTGGAAATTTTGGGAACATATTGAGCATGGGGAATTTCAATAAAACCATTGGAGAGCGGGATGATAGCCTTTCAGTATCCTTCTGCCTTCAGGGGGGTCCCATTGGCAACATAGAGAAATGACAGGGAATCAAAATAAGTAATGAAATATTTCTTGTGTTTGAGAAATTGACCTGATGCCCCACTATCAAGGATGATAAAGTTGGGATTAACTTGAATTTTACTGAGGTACTCCTTGCCAGGGCCCAATGGGGTGTTTTGCAAAGATTGAAATTTGTGGAGGGAAGATTGGTGATAGTTGATGGCTTCTTTGGGGTGCAGTGGATGAAATTGCTTGGGGGAATGAGAGATTTTTGGGCTGTGGAAAACATTCTTGAAGAAGTGATATTGTTTCTGGTTTTTTTTTTTTGAGAAGACTGAGTGGTGTTGTTTTGAGAGATACTGAACATGGAGGGTGGTATTTTTTTACTGAACTTTTTCTGGTGTTGAATTTCTTTTTCAAGGTTGCTGAGGGAAGTTTCCATGAGAATTTTGGCATATTTTACTTTTTACTGTGAAAACTGAAGGGATTGCATCACAGAAAAGAAAAATGGTAGTTGTTTGAGGATTATGATGGCCCACAGGGTCTTGATGGTGGTGGGATCCAGTTTTCCATCAGAAAACTCAAGGAGAAGGTTGAAGATTTCTCAAAACTGGTTGATGGAGTCTTGAAGATTGCAGTTGGAGAAGGGGATGTTGTAAAAGAGGTCAATTTGGTTAACCCCTTTCTCAAGAGATTTGGTAGCATAGTGGTTTCAGATCAATTCCTACAGGATCTTCAGTTTGTAGATGGTGGGATTTTCAAAAAATCAGGAAAATTTCTGTTGGTCTATATGAAGGCTGATGAAAGTTTTAGCAAGTTTCATTTTGAGATAAATCTCAGGGGTCAAGGCCTCAACTTTCTGGAGAACAAAGGAGTCAAGATCCTTGAAGCCAAGGGAGGTGAGTATGTTTTTTTTCCAGCTTGCAAAGTTGTGGGGCCCAACAAGTTTTTCAAAATGAAGTCTCTTTGAGTTTCTGAGTTCTACCATGGATCTATGTGGGGGAGTTTTATGAAGTTGAGTACCTTGAAGGAGCAGTTTTCTGATGGTATTGCCCAAGGAGGAGGAGGAGTCCAATTTCACTGGAGATTTGTAACCTTCACTCAAGTGGGTGTTGGCAGGAGAACCGGGAGAGCTGTCAGAAGTGGGCTCAAGTTAGTCAGAGGTCTCTCTTGTGTCAACAGGTGTTGGAGGAATATTTTTCCTCTTTCTTTCACTAAAAGTATATTTCTGGGCTCATAACCTGATAAGTAAGACCAGCAAGTGGGAGCTGTGAGGTAGCAAGTCTTTGGACCAAATAGCAAGCACAAGATGAGAAACAAAGGTAGTACCTGAAAAGTAAGACCAGCAGGTGGGAGCTGTGAGGGAGCAACTCTTGGGACCAAAGAGCAATCAGAAGATGAGAAACAAAGAGAGTACCTAGAAGAGGTACAGGGTGGAGACAGGCAACAAAATGAGTGAGTATTCATTACAGTAGCAAGCAACTTGATTCTGAAAGTTGGGTGAGACAAATAAAAGAGGAAAGATAGAAGGAAGAGAATTGGAAGAGAAACAACACCTGAAAAGTAAGACCAGCAAGTGGGAGCTGTGAGGGAGCAAGTCTTGGGACCAAAGAGCAATCACAACATGAGAAACAAAGAGAGTACCTGGAGGAGGTACTGGTTGGGGACAGGCAACAAAATGAATGAGGAAAGAAAATGAAAAGAATGGTACAACTGTAGTAGCACAGGACTAAATACAGGCTTCTCATGTTAACCTACTCTGAGTATATGTGCAAGGTTCAAAGATTTGGTTTCACAGGAATGTGTCATACTTATGAAACAGATTTAGTTTTGATTATGTACTACAGCCTAGATGATCAGTCATCTTCCCAGGTATCATTAACATGTTACAAATGTAATATATCACAGGTTCTAAATAGCATTATATAAACTGGAATCTTTCTCCACTTTCTAATCCTTCCTTATGAAACCTATTCTACTTGTTTAGTACCCTGACTTCCAGTTTACTCCATCTTTGGAGTCCCCCTCATACTACTACCATCTTGACTCAACTTTGAGCCCTCTTTGGGTTTTTTCCCATCTTGGATTCTTTACTCCCTTTTCTGAACCTTCAGCCTGATCCATCTTGGATCCTTTTGGTTCTATTATTCCTCTTACTGTTAGTTAAATGCCACCCTAGCTTTGTTTCCAGCCTCCATGTGACAGAATGGTTGCCAGTTGGTCCACCCAAGGTTGTGACTCAGTATAGTTGTGACTCAGTATACTCCAACATATAGTTCCTGGTGGATTTTTGCTTTGGTGCATTGAATTTTTGTTTGGACTTGTGGGGGAAGGTTTGCTTAGGGGCCATTTGAAAAGAGTAAGGTGGATGAAGAGATGAAGCAACAAAAAAAAAGAAAATCAAGTTAGGAAGTGATGAGATCAATAAGTGATGAGAGAGATAACTGATGAGAGGGTTGAATTTATGAGAGGGTTGAATTTATGAGAGTGAGGAAGTGATGAGAGGGTTAAAGTGATGAGAGTGAGGAAGTGATGAGGGAAATAAATTGGTGAGATTGGGGAAGTAATGAGAGCAATAAAGTGATGTGAGTGAGGAAGTGATTAGAGTGATGAATCAGATATTTCCAATGAGGTTGGAGGTAGAAGGAAGTGGGAAACCAGGGATGTATGATGTGGACCAATACATGGACTGATGTGCAGTTGAGGTTTCAAAAACATTTAAATAATTTATCTGAAATTACTCATATATTTTCAGGTAAATCTGAAATTTCTGATGTTAAATAAATGGTTTTTTGATTTTTAATGGTGCTTTAGAAATTGAGGTATTTTTCTGAAACCCACCATTGAAAAATGGCGGGTGCACTAACTCTGATATTCCCTAATGAGCATTTTATTGCCTGTTTTTTGCCATTGTGCAATCCATAAGGCTACAGAATATAGCTAGCCACCCAAAACATACAATTTTGTGCCATGTAGCTGGTTTCTAGCTAGGGGAATTTTTACTTTTTTTTCAATCTCAGCATAAAGCTGGGGCTGAGGTGGGGGAGTGGGGGATATTGGAGCAGCAATGGTGGTGGGAGGTGGTATCATAGGGAATTGAAATAATATATGGCAGGCCAATGGGGTATAAGATATGGAGGAGATGTTGAAGGGGGGGCTGGCAAACTTTCTAAATTCTGGTAAATTTGTGGAAACTGAACCATAATTATGAAGCTTTCTTTTTAGAAAGCTCCTATTTTTGAAAAATTGTGAAAATTCCTTGAAAAAATGAGCTAACAAGTGGGTTTACCAAGACAATTGGAGATTCTCTTAACCATTAAAACCTAGAAGGATCATCCATGCATATTTAATGAACTGAAATATGCATAGTTGATAATCCAAAACTAGTTCAAATCAAATAATAATACAGAAAATCAAAGTATAAATTATTTAAAAATGATAAAGTGTACCAAAAATATAACATTTTCTGATCTTGGAAGACCGCAAAAAATATAAAGAGATCAAATAATTTAATAAAAATAAAAATAATAAAATGATCAGTAGGTTCTATGAAATCATTGATCAATAACTACAGATCATTTAACTCAAATTAAAGTGCTACAAAAAAGGATCATGTGCAGAATTGCCACTTCCAAAAATAAACACAAAAACTGATCCAGATCTAAAAATCATGCACTGATTATACAGATCCAGGATCAGAAGTGTTACAGCACTAATATTAATTTCTAAATCCAGCTCTGTATGCCCTTCTAGACCCAGCACATGGGCCCTTCACTGTCTATGTGCCCTGAGAAGACTTCCTTACACCCAAAAAAGGTCTTTATACAACACCTTTTTTTCATATTTCCAGACTGAATTCATCAAATCTCATCCCAAAAACTGTCCTGATTGTGGTTTGATTTCTTATAGAGATAATAAAGAAATATATTGCCTCATACTGATATTATATTAAGTGAATTCAACCATTATTTCCATTTTCATTGAAGATAAATCATTAAGCACCCCTCTTAGATTCAAATCCTTCCAAGTTTTAAACATTGCAATAAACTAGCAAGTTAATGCTTAAATAGTAACCTATTTTTTCTATGCTCCAGATATTGTGTTACCATAGCCCAGCCATAACATCTCCTTATTGGTTAATACACCCTTATTGTTAAGTAATAGGGTCCCACTGTCCCAGTGCACCATTTTATAAATTAATCTCCTGAAGAAGAGGTTTTGAAGACCCCCAGTATGCATAAACTATGTACCCTCTTTATTATTTAATACATTCAAATTGAAAACTATTTAACCTAGCATCTTCACCAATTGATATATATCCTTTTGGAGATTGGTTAATCTTTATTTTTAAGCATAGATTTTTTTTTCTTGCTCTTCATCACTTCTAGTAGCTAAAAGATTGTAAGGTTCTTGTCATCTGGAAGCTGCCAAGTTTTCAGATATGTTATCTCAAGAAGCTTACAACTTATTAAAATTTCAGAGAAGAATTAGAACCACAAGGTTTTTTGCAACAAAGCATATTTTGAGAGAAAATAAATTTTTAGAATCTGGTTTGAAAAATCTCTTCATCAAGTATTCATGGCAGATAATAATATGATTTACCTAGGAAAGGAAATTAACTGGAAGGTATCATTCATGACCAGAATTTTTACCACTCTTGGGCCATAATACAATACATAAATTTAGTGTAATATAAATTAATGAAATAAATGCATGAAACATGAAAAAAGAACAGGGCTAATAAAATTGAATATGGCTCAGTAAAACCATTAATTAAATCATTTTTACGTACAAAATCACATTTTTCCCCTCTAAGATAATACTTTTCTGAAAGGAATATTTTAGAAAAAATATAGTATAATTACCAAATGAAGCCAAGATGACCTAAACTTTCATTTGAATAAAGCAAAAACCACCTATCCTTCAACCAGTACCAAATTGAGATATGACATACTTGAAGAATTTAATTGCTTATTTCCCAAATATTTTGTGGTTGATGGGCTGCAGGCTCTCTCCAATTGTGGACTGCAAAATTTTTTAACTAATTGGTAGTTTTGGCCTGAGAGGTAGGTTTGCTTCTAATGTATAAAATATAGGATGAATTTATTTTGAACTGTTCCCAGATCACCAATAACTGTAACTGAATCAGATTCTCAGCTACTTAAAATAAAATATTTACTCTTATTTTGGTGAAAGCATAGACAAAAATAAATCCTTGGGTGCAAATTTTTGTTTCAAAGTCCCCAAGTCTGAAAATACCACAAATTTGTATAAAAATACCCATTATTTTGTGTTGAGTCTAAGAAGAGAAAACACAACTCTTTGAGTTTGGGGAGTTTGTTTTAATGAAACTATTGAATGAAAGACCTTTGTGGCTAGTATTGAAAAGATATGCATGATGTATCTGCCTGAAGGCCATTTTAAACCAAAACTTATGTTACATTCATTCTATCTCCACTTTTGATTAAATACAATGTTCCTATTCCAATTTTCCATCACTGCATCATTTTGCCATGTCACAAGGGGTCTGTGCACTTTAATATAGGTTTAGATGTGTTTAAAACAATACTCAACATGGTTTATGTTTTTAGTTTCTGAGCCATGCCGGCATTTTTTAAATCAATTAGGAATTTAATATGAGCTCTTTCAAAAAATTCCTTCAAAGTTGGCTTGAACAATATTTGGTGCTACCTACTTGAGTCTCAGGAACAGTCTTTGCCAAGTGACATGGGGCACTTGTGCAAAGAAATTAAGGGAATAAGTTCAAGGTATGGCTTTCTGTAGCTGAGCCTTTCCAAGGTTTGGGTAAAAAGGAAATTCAACAAAGAGTTCATTGGCTTGCAGTGATGGCTAATGGGGTTGGAAATTCATGATATTGATTTAGGGCGGTTGTTGTTGTATTCTTAATGCTTGCAGAACAGCTGCAAGACTGTTGGTAATGATGTTTTTTCAATAACAGAAAAGGCTAGAGTGGTTCCCTGAGGCATCATCCAATCCTGCTAATAGTGCTTTCGTCCCAAAGAAAACTGCTCTCGCTATTCCAGAAGGTCAAGGTCACTGAATACCGACTCGGTCGGCCTAGCACAGGTCAACCCGTTCCTCCTCTTTATGGAGACAAAGGTCCTGTGAGGGTGAGTGACGTCAAGGAGCGCTGAAATCTAGGAAAAACCGGTCCATGGAACTCTGTGCAAAACCTGATTGCATGCTTTAATGCGCGAGGAACGTGCCAGAAACTTGTGGGAGGTGCAAGTTAGCACCTTCAAAGTTCGAACAAGCTTCTGCAGAGACCGATCCCTTGAATTCTAGTGTCACAACCTTGTCGTGGTGACATGTCAAATTTCGCGTAGTACCACACTAGGCATACCTTCCAGTGAAGGGGAACGCCAACTGATGGAAACGGTGAAGTCCTTGTTTTTCCCCAATTGATGTTGTTGGACATCAAGCCTTCCTGTGGTTCTGTCGATTTACCCCAGTTCAACAATCCCCATTTGGTTGTGCAGCCGGCGCCGACCGTTTACCGGAAAGCCAATCGAACCTGCATTAATTCTGAAGTAGAAGGCTCCGTCTTCTCCGATGGAGGGTCAGTGGATGGACGCAGTCGAAGGGATAGACTGGCCTGAATTCGAATGGGCCTTCGTAGGACGCTTTCTTCACCCTGAATTTGTCCCGACCATATGCCTTCCCCCTGCACCATGCGTGTCTCTTCAATTGGAGCTGGCGAGTCGTCAATCATTTTTGGTATATGAGCACTCCGGAGAAGGATATCTTCATTAGCCCTCTTCCCAATCAGGTTGAGGAACCATAAACTCCCACACATGATTATATCTTTGTACCTTTCTAAGGCATGTGAGACTGTTTCAAAGCATCAATGGCACACCTTATAGCAAGGGGGGATATCAGTGGCTGCTAACATCTGTGGTCCGATGACTATATTCGTCCTATCTCACAGGAGGTAAATGGGCTCTAGGATTTTCCTACCCCAGCAAATATGCCCCAGGAACATACTGGGGATGTTGCATAGACAAAGGAAGTCATCGCCACGACTCATGGCGATAAGTATTGCGAGAAAGGATACTTCGTGTCAAATCCTGGATTAACGCGATCTGTTGGCCTGAGTCCTACCATATCCGGAGCTGTATGGATTTTTGGACTATCCTGTCCCGCTGTTTATTCTGTCCATCCATCCTGAATCTCTTCGCCAAAGCTTCGTCTATATGTCCCTCAATGCGTCTGCTCCATCGGACGATAACTCCCCACAGGCTCTACAACGGCCGTTGATGTCGTCAATCCAGCCAACCGCGCCTCCCCAAACGGATCAACCTTTTGTTCCGATCAGACCGACGCGAGGCGACCACTCCCCCTCAGCCTTTCTTACCGTCCATCGCCGACAGAAAAAAGCGAGAAGCTCAAGCGCTGCGTCTGGCAGCAGCTTAGCCCCAATCCCCAACCAACATCCGCATAGATACTACTCTAGTCCCTTCCATTTTGCTGGCCAAACCAAGGTCGCCGAGTCCATGAATCCAACTCATGCATCCATACGCCCCAGTTCCCCGCCCCTGGAGTCAAAGTTTCCTAGCCTGAGGATTCAAAACCTTTCGAATACTCAGTTATCGTCGAGAGATCCGGATCATGCGAAACTCCAGGAAATCAGTCGCGCAGAGAAGTGCGAGCCGCTCATCCGACAACCTCCCCAAGACAGCTCTTCTCAAGCCTCTCGAACTCACACTATGGGACTCTTTAAAGCAATAGTAATGATATTTTCATTTACAGCCAAATTGGATTGCGTTCTGCTTCTTTTGCCTGCCTTCCTCTTCTCCGTTATATCAGGTCTCCTGCCGGCTTACATGACGATATTAATTGGAGATGCTCTCCAATCGTTCACGGATTACAACATCTTGCTTGCCAGCGCAACTGACCCTCTTATCGACCGAACACAACCCCAGAATAAACTGCGACTCCAAATTTCCCAAGTTGCCATAAAGCTTGCCTGCTTAGGCGGTGGAACCTTTCTGTTAAGTCTGATCACGCATACACTTTGGGCGATAAATGGTTCCAAAGTCTGCGAAAAAATCCAAACAACCATCTACGACTCAGTTTCTCAAAGGGAACTGGGATGGTTTGAATTGGGAATGAAAACTAGCCATCACTTTTTTACAGACTCTGACTCGAATTCCGGAGAAGATCGGGATACCAAACGCGTTGATGTAGCGAGCACCGAGTCGCCAGCTGGCCTCATGGCACGGTTTGCCAGGTGAATACTCGCATTCAAATCAAACACGCTAGCCATTCAGACTAATATCTCGATGTTTGTCCTATTTTGACTCAGACAAACAGAGGACATCCGGGTTGCCATATCTGGTCGTTTCGGATTGCTGATTCAATATGCCGTTACAATGATAGTGAACATTGTTCTCGCGTTCACCAAATCATACAAGCTTAGCTTAGCAATACTTTGCACCATACCAGTTGTTGCCTTTCTGACGGCCTTATCCGCAAACCTAGCGGCACCTTTGTTGGTGAAGCACAGCTACCTTGAATCCAACCTCTCGGGGGAAATTGGAAGGCTGGTCAAGACGATCTCGATCGTGAAAGCTTTCAACGCGCAGCCTCTCGAGATTGTCAAGTTGGTGCGCTTGTCGGCTCAGCTTTCTAGAAATTACATGCGCCTGGTTCACATATGGTCGCTTCGAATGGGGTTGTGTCAATGTCTTTCTCTGCTTATGTTTGTGCAAGGCTTCGGGTTTGGCTCAAAGTTGATCTCTGATCAAGAGGTATCGGCAGGCGATGTCAATACGATTTTTTGGTCTTGCCTAGTGGCAACACAACATCTACAAATGCTTATACCTCTGCTCAGTTATTTAGAGAGAGCTCAAATAGCGATCTCCCATTTGGTCGCGCTCATGGATGAGCCCTCTGGATTGCTTAACCCGGAATCGTTAGAGGAAGCTCTGGTTAATGATTATCCCGCTCGCAATAGCAGGGCAACATCCGAAAAACCCGACGCACCGCCGACACTGGTCCCATTGAATACGATGCGGCCTAAAAGAAACCGACGCCATCTTTCAATAGCTTCGTGGTCACCCACCTCATCCACCGTCGTGTCGAGCGCCTCGATCAATCGGACATCCACCAACAAGCCTGCATCGTCTCGTGATATGCTTTCTCAATCCGTGGTTTCTGTTTTACCATCTCAGCGCCCAACGCGAAGAAATGAAGCTATGCGAATCAGATCTGTAGGCGCGGGATGCTGTCTATCAAGGAGAAACAAAATGAGAAAACTGAGAAAGCTGATTCCGAAGAACTTTCAAGGGCAGTTGGAATTGAAGGACGTTACCTTTTATTATCCTGCTAATGAACCTGTCGATTCAAAGGCCCCAGGAGCTCCAGATTTGCTGACACACGCCGCAGGCGACCCTAACCTTAACCGTGTCTCCATGTTCTTCCCATCCGGGGAGTTTACTTTTATCATCGGAGAATCTGGAAGTGGAAAGTCAACTATTGGTGCTGTTCTCATGGGCTTGTATCCAATCCTCAAGGGCTCAATTGAAGTTGATCAACTTGGCTCTATCAATTGGCTAGACTCTGAATGGTACCGAAATCAAATCAGCTTGGTCAGCGGGCTAACCTCCAACTTTCTCCTACCCGGAACGCTACATGAGAATATTGCCATCGGTGTCGGTAGCACTCGTGATTGGCGCAAGGTTTCCCGTGAGGAGGTCATCCGGGCTGCTAAATTTGCCCTTCTTCATGAATTCATCACTGATTTACCCGAAGGCTATGATACTCGCTTGGATTCCTCTCAAAATGATCAGGCTCTCACAACTGAGGTTGAAAGCGAGGCAGCGTCGCCTAGGGGTGTACAAAACCTCAGTGGTGGGCAAAAGCAAAGGCTCGGTCTGGCACGCGCTTGGTTGCGTGACGCACCCGTATTGATTCTAGGTAAGTGCTTGCCCCGATGCTTCATCGCGCCTGTTGTTAAACCGGAAAATGTGCCTTTGGTTCGCAATTCCTATCAGATATGGTGATCTTTTCTTTCCCTAATGTTCAGCTTCATGAACATCACGCCACCTGACTATTGAAAACTGCCCCCCGTAGATGAGGCGACTTCCGCCTTGGATTTGACTGCCCAGGCTCTAATGTATGATGCGCTTCGACATTGGCGACGCAATAAAACTACGATATGCATTACCCACGACCTCACACCCATTGGATCAGAAGATTTCGTGTATCTTATGCGGCAGGGCCGAATAATGGAGAGTGATTACAGATTTCAGCTTGAAGCACTCTCTCGTAGTGCATTCAATCGGATGGCTAATAGGTCCGAAAATCACAAAATAACACATTCGAAGGGCACAGTCAATGTGAAGGAAGAAAATCAGTATTCACGTATTCCTCAACAAACTCAGCAAACTGCTTGCCCAAGGGCGTCGATCCCGTCCGAAAAACTAACGAATCAAGCTCAGATCAGGTTTTCTGAACCGCTTGAAGACATCCGTACCTCAGGCGTCATGCATCTTACACCAAAACCCAAGAGGTTAACATTTCTGGAAGGATTCATACGCGCCATGCAATCAGAGAACGGTTTCTTAGCGCCTCAACAAAGTGGCCTTGCCCCCGGCATTCCGACACCACAAAATAACTGGAGGCGTTCTATTAGCCATTACTTACCTTCGGGAGAGGAGTTTCACCGCCATGATTCAAGCGCATCAGTCCTGGAACTTCTGAACGACGATGTGCAAAGGCAGAGTCCTACCCACAAATTTCACTCCGCTAGATATTCAACTAATAAAATCAACTTGAACGTCGTTCAGAAAACGGAAAAAAAAATTCCAAAACTTGTCAATGGGAGCGCTCCGGATGAAGACGATGACGAATACCAAGAGTTTACTGCATCAGTCATACTTCAAGCCAGCAAAATCGCTGCAAATCGCAGGAATCAACTCAACAATCTGATCCACTCCAAGTCTCAAGCCTTCCCCGACTCAGTTTCCCAAGGCCGTAAAAACTGGCTTCTAGTCGACCCAGAAAGAAATAATGGCGTCAATGATAAGCCTCGGGGGTTCCACTTCAGTGGAGGTTCAAATAAGCATCACAAGATCAACATGCCTGGAGGCGTTGTCCCCACCTGGTCGATTGGCCAACTGATCAGGAATCTGAAACCTACCATTAATTGCAAATCATTGATGCTTTTAGGTTGCCTCATCAGTATAGCTTCTGGTGCCATGACTCCTCTTTTCTCCATAGTCTTAGGAAGTTTATTAGGTAAACTGGCAGCCCCTCCTCCCGGATTCATTCTCCAGAGTTCAATCTACATCGTTATCATTTCGCTTGGAGATGGGTTCCTTTCTTATTTGAGAGTTTTCATAATGGAGAAAGCAAGTATGGCATGGTTAGAAAGTTTACGTGGTGTAGCGTTTGAAAAAATCGTTTTGCAGGATCACGAATGGTTTGACCTTGTTGAAAACTCCCCTTCGAATCTAATTGCTCGTGTGATTAAAGACGGAAACGATTGCAAAGATCTCATTGGTCAATTACTCGCGGATTTAATCACCATTTTCACCTTGATAACGATCGCATTCGTGTGGGCCTTGATTATAGGATGGCAATTAACGTTGGTAGGGCTATCGCTTGTGCCAATTTTCTTCTTGATCATCGGCGGGGGCGAAAGGTTGAACTCAAGATTTGAACAACTGAACAAAAATTTGCGGGAGGAAGTTGCAAGTCAGTTCCATCAGGTGAGGGTGCCTAATATCATATGGACCATTTCTTGATCAATGAGAGATCTCAGAGCTTTATTCAAACCTCCCGAAATACACACCTACAAAAAAAAAGAGCATCAGCAACGTGAAAGCGATCCGTGCCCTGTCCCTCGAGTCGCTCTTGCGCGAAAAATTTCTTGATGCAACGGTCAAGTCTCGAAAGATGTTTGTTCGGTCAGCGCCTCTGGGTGGTATCTCCTATGGACTGAATATTGCTATGACTTACCTGGCTGAAGGCTAGCCTTTTTTCTTTCTTTCTCCATCCAAAGCGGAAGCAAATTATTATTAACGTGCACCTCGTCTTTCAAATTTCAGGCCTAATGCTTTACGTTGGAGCGGTACTTGTCATTAAAGACATCTATACCTTTGACAAATTATCCCGAGTTTTCTCTTTGATAATATTCTCCGTAACATTCTGTGGCCAGATGATCAGCTCTGGTTCGTTGACCAAATTTAAAACACTGGCCCATGTCACTACACGGATTCGAAAGTCTTATTGTGGTTTTAACTCATTTCATTTTGTCTCTTAAGTTCCTTCGTATTCCAAATCAGTGCGAGCGGCCATGGATTTACTTCGCATTGTATGTTTGCCCATCGGAGCGAAAGAAACCCGAGGCGACTTAAGAGTGCCTCTCAAAGGCCAAATAGAGTTCCGACAGGTTGATTTCATTTACCCATCAAGACCAGATTTTCCGGTACTAAAAGGAGTGTCTTTCGTGATCAATCCTGGGGAATGTGTAGGCATTGTTGGGTAAGTCTGAATTCTCCTCTTGTTTTCGAGGTATGTATACGCCCAAATGTTGACGATGCTTTCCAAAAAAATAAAAATTGATGCTTTTAGAAAATCTGGATCGGGAAAATCTACCATTGCTGCGTTGCTCCATAGATTATATGAACCTAATTCAGGTTCAATAAGGCTAGATGGATTCAATATAACGCAAATAGATTCGCGGCATGTACGGGACCAAATTGGGATGGTGACCCAACACCCGGTCTTATTCAATGCGACGGTGTTTGAAAATGTTTCATACGGTTACATGCCCCTCATTATTACAAAAAACACTACTGAAAATATGAAAAAGCACCTGCTGAGATCAGAAATCAATCGGGTCATAGAGCAAGTTCATCTGTCCAACTTTGTGGACTTCCTCCCTCGTCAATTAGATTCGAAAATCGGGGAAAATTCCGACTTAGTCTCCTCTGGACAAGCTCAAAGGATTTCGATTGCTCGGACGATCTTGAATAGAAATCGAAAAATTCTAGTCTTTGATGAATGCACGTCAGCTTTGGATCCAATCAATCAGAGGGAGATTCTAGCGACTATTTCAGACGTCATACAAAGCAAAACTGCAGTAATCATCACTCATAAAGAGGCGGTAATGAAGATGTGCGATCGGCTGATTGTAATGAACGAAGGGCGTATAGTAGAACAGGGAACCTACCAGACTTTGTGTCAAAAACAAAACGGGTTCCTCAGCACCTTGATTAAAGGCGGAGAATACACCCAATAATTTCCTAAGCTTACTCGATTGGAAATTTATTCCTGGGGACATTTTTCCATCAAAAGCCACCTCGATGAAACATGTGGGTTTTATTTAAGATGTTTTGGGCGCATGGATTGGGTTGGAATAAATTTTTTGGAGGTTTGCAGTTGTTTTAGTTAATGTCCTATTTCTGTATTGCTTAGTCCTTCTTCCACTTGGTTGTTTTGGACTACATGATGGTTTCGATTCTGGATTTTTAAGCCAGCAATTCTTGTAGATATTGGAAGTCGAACTACAACCTGAATAGAAGTTTAAAATATTCAAAATTTTACTTGATCTGAGTTTCTTGTAAATAATGAAGTCAAATGATGCTTTAAAGGTGATCTCAGAGCTTGGGTGAATTGCTAAATATTTCATTTAAAAATGCATTGTGATTTTGTAAATGCAAAGAAATGGTGCATGCATATCTAAATACAAGAACTTGAAAACATAATGATGTAAGCAGAGTTCCAAATAATCAAAAAGCTGATTTGGCTGGCCTGTGTGGTCATTATCCTGCAGCAATATATGGATGGTTCCATTTTTTTATTTATTGTGAATTTTTGGTAAATTTGGGGGGCTCTGAAACTTTTGAAGCAAATGAATTTTTTGAAAATGGGAAAAAAGCCTCTTTTTCATTGTAAAAGTGGCAAAAATTAGGCTTTGATCAAAAGGTATGAATTATGATTAGTGATTTTTCCAGAAAATGAATTTTGAATCTTCATTGAAACAAATCTACTTTTTTATTAAGGATTAAATATCCAAATTTTTACAATCATCTCTCTTATAGAGAAGCAAGCTCAACTCCCAGATGGACTTACTCTTTGGCTTTTCTTTCTTCTAAGCTTGTCAGGGGCCATTTGAGTTATTGATGATGCCTCCCAAGTTGAAATTCTGGGGCATCATTTGGAGTGTCATCAAGCAAGAGTTTTGTGGAATTGTTTGTTTATCATTCATACTTTATGCCTATGAATGCAAAGATGAGTACTATGGGCTTTTTTCACTTGTTTATTTGTGCTCTGGAATTTTTTTTTGCTTCAAGGCAGATTCACTCATTTAAAACTCCTTGTTGAAATATTAACACAAAGAACTCAACAAACTATTCATGTAGAACATGTAAGTAATTAACTTGATGTTACCTTAATTAATTTTTATCCAAATATTGTTTTTTAAAGAGGTTAACCATTCATTTTCTTCTGAAATATTTTAGCAATAGTTTGAATGCAATATTCAAAGGTAGATTTTGATGTCTTATAATGTGCCACTTTTCTATAACCAGCTTCTTTTTCATTTTTTCATGATTGCTTTTGTTCATTGATCCATTTTTCTTGCAGTATTTTCATAATTTTAATCTAAATTTGAGTTAGCCTGAGCATTCTATTGGTCTGTGGATCTTACATTTTATGATCCCAGAATTGCACTACAACTAGAAGAATCTGAATTTCTCCTCCTCAGAAATACTTTCCTTTGAGTCCAAATCCCTGGTTCCAAATGTCAACATCATCAAACCTAATTTTGAAGCATGTAATAGGATGTATCAAAGCAATAAAACACCACGTTTCTTCAACCATGATCCCAATTTAAAATGGAAGGTTTCCAAAATGAACTTTCCCCCTAACATAATTATTTTAAGATAGTGGTTTTAAACCATAAATTCTTTCCTTCATGCATTATAATTCCTCAACAATAAAAGATAGCCATGAAAAATTCCACATTTTAAGAATAAAAACTCACTTGAATCATCACATATCCCGTTGAACTGTACACAAACCTCATCATAAATCACACCAAATATTTTTTGGGTGAAGCTATTTTAACACCACTAAATTGCTTGGGAAACACCACCATTTTTCACATGCACAGCTCCACATTCCAATAAATGGTTTATGATTTGGTGTGTGTAACTGTACATGCACTATTGATATGTGGGTTGCACAGGCCAAAATAATTGAAAATTTTCAAAAATTATAAAACAATATCAAGGACTATGTTGAAATGAAAAAGTAAAATCTGAAATAAATCTATTGATGAGATCTAAAAAAATTAAATAACAAAAATATAATAAATGGAAAGGAATATTTTTTATTATTTTTTCCTTGATAATTGTAAAGATTAATTTTTTTCCTCAAAGAAATTAAAAAAAAAAAGATAAAAAGTTAAGGTGATGATAAATTCATGACCCCCAGTTGTGTGGGAGTTGTTTAGGGCCCAACACAACCCATTTGACGCGTGGGGGCCCATACATAACTCCAGAGGGTTGTTCCAAACACAACCATTTAGACCCATGTACGGGGGTATACAGCCCCCAGGGGTTGCGTGTGTTTGGAACTGCCCTATTAATAAAGAAAAATAAACATTTTAAAATTTGAAAAAAATCAAAAGAATGTGCCCAAAAAAAATAAAAAAAAGGAAAAAGATAAAAACAATATATCACTCAAATAAAATACAATACAATGTGATGTTTGAATAAGATACAATCAAATACAAAAATCAATATGATCTTTGAAGACAGAGGGGGGGGCAAGTCTTCAAGTTACACCCCCCCCCCATGTGAGGATGAGACCAAACCCAGGTGAGTCCTGGGTCCCACCAATTTTTATTTGTTTATTTTAGTTTTTCATTCTTTTATTTCTTTTTTTTGGCCCACAAAGTTTGGTAGGCATGTGGCATGCTACACAACTACATTTGAGCTGTGTACAACCCCACACAACTCAAATTTAGTGGTGTGTGGTGCTACACAACTAGAAACCATTGTGTGGGGGCTACACAATTCAATTGAGTTATGTAGAGGCCACACAACTCAATAAGATTTGTGTAGTGTGCCACAAGACTCAATAAGAGTTGTGTAGCGTGCCACACAACTCAATAAGAGTTGTGTAGCGTGCCACACAACTAAATAAGAGTTGTGTAGCGTGCCACACAACTCAATAAGAGTTGTGTAGCGTGCCACACAACTCAATAAGAGTTGTGTAGCGTGCCACACAACTCAATAAGAGTTGTGTAGCGTGCCACACAACTCAATAATAGTAGTGTAGCATGCCACACGGCCCATTTGAGTTGTGTACACAACTCAACTGGGTTGTGAATTTAACGTTACCCAAAAAGTTAAGCAAAATTTTTTGAAAAATTAACAAAAATGGAATATGCCTCATGAATAAAATCTCCAGAAGTAAGTTTTATTGGGAAAAAAATTTGAACTCTATACAAAGAAACTAATTAAGCCTGTCATATTAAGCTATTTGACTTTTAATTTTGTCTTTATCAACTAATTTCATCCTCAAAAATTTCCAACTAAAAATAAAATCAATAAAAAATTTCAAGAACTATGAATTATTGGCTTTATTTATTTTTGTTGAAATGTTTTGTGAATTATTTCATATATTTTTTGAATTTCATGGAGGAAAACAATGGATTTTTACTGTTATTAAGGAAAAAATCATAAAAATATTCCCTTAATTTTATCATATTTCTGTTACTAGAGTATTGTAGATCTCATCAAAATTCCTTTTTTCAATATTCATTTTTTATTTGGACATTATCCCAAGTAGTTTCAATAATCTTGAAAAATTTCAATGATTGTTTTTTAAGTGATGTAGTTTTTTGGTATTCCAAGGTCCACAAATCAACAATGGGGGTGTGGGGGGTTCACACGCCAGAAAATGGGCATGAAATGAGTAATTTAGGGGTGTAGAAATAGCTGGAACCTTAGTTTTTCATCAAAAAAAAATTCAACTCATAACAAAACAGTAGAGATCAATTTATTCGCTTCAAAATTTTCTAAAATAAACTTTAGATCCACATTCAAAAATTCTATCAATCCAACTTATTTTTTTCATTTTATTTCTTTGGCTACAATTGTTATGCAAAATTTTAATCCAGTTTTTCAAAATTTAATGAATTTATCACAAATGAAAACTTGGTCCACAGAATACACAGCCTTCACCACCCCATTAATGAAAAGCAAAATATCCAGTTTAACCCCAGATAAAGCTACCAGATACACCTGCAAAATCAATTCAAAGGATTTATGAACCTTTTGGAGTCAATCTAAAACAACCAGATATTTTTGAATAACTATGTCCCCGTGCTATCCACCAAAAATGGAAAAATTCTTTATTATACAGATATTTTGAAAATTGTTTTGGGGGAAATTTATAACTGCAGCCCTCTAGCTGGGTTTCTGAAGCCCTCATAAAGAATACCTAAAACTTTTCAAAGCATAAGAACAACTTCACAAATTCATCCAAGAAATCAAGAAAATTAAAAAAAATCATAGCATTGTTGGAAACAGTTCTTTTCCTTTTCAATTAATCATTTTTAGTGCTTGGAACTATCAGAAAATTTAAATATCAATCAATTAGATTATATTTTTTCTTTTGTGATTTTTTGGATGTATTCTTGGCCTCCAAAAATTGGATTCAACATAAAAAAACTTCAAAATAATACATCCTTTTAAATTTTTTGTTTTTACATCAGGCATCAAATTTTTTATCAATTTTTTAAAAAAGAAATTTAAAAATAAATTAGAATATAAACCTAAAAATTATTGTGAGTCTATATTACAGGTTTCACCCCACAAAGAATTCATCACAATGAATATTATTTGAAATCAAAGGGGTGGTCTGTTTTTATCTATCCTTTTTTTCTCCTCAACTGATTTATTATCATTTGATATATTCAAAGCTTCAATATCAGATAAAGTCATTAAAGGTTTCCAAAGATTTTTTTTTTTAATTTTTGAAGCAGTATTTTTGTCTCAAAAACAAACAAAAAAGGAAGGAAATAAACTCCTTTTGTGTTGTTTTCTGCTTTTTTGAGCCCTTTAGCATGGATAAATTCAATATTAATTTGAATTTTTTCCAGGTACCTCCTCCTGTCTTGGAGAGCTCCAACCCTCTAATCAACCATCACATCAACCTCCTCTACCCACCACCACACCACACCACAGCACCCATCACCACACCACTCCACACCACACCACTCCACTCCACTCCAAATCAAACCACTCCACCACAAACTACACAACTCCACGCAACTCCAATCCACACCACACCACACCACCCATCACCACACCACACCACACCACACCACACCACACCACACCACACCACACCACACCACACCACACCACACCACACCACACCACACCACACCACACCACACCACACCACACCACACCACACCACACCACACCACACCACACCACACCACACCACACCACACCACACCACACCACTCCACTCCAAATCAAACCACTCCACCACAAACTACACAACTCCACGCAACTCCAATCCACACCACACCACACCACCCATCACCACACCACACCACACCACACCACACCACACCACACCACACCACACCACACCACACCACACCACACCACACCACACCACACCACACCACACCACACCACACCACACCACACCACACCACACCACACCAAACTACACAACACCACACCAATCCACACCACACCAAACTACACAACACCACACCAATCCACACCACACCAAACCACACCACACCACACCACACCACACCACACCACACCAAACTACACAACACCACACCAATCCACACCACACCAAACTACACAACACCACACCAATCCACACCACACCACACCACACCACACCACACCACACCACACCACACCACACCACACCACACCACAGCACAGCACACCAAACTACACAACACAACACCACACCACACCAAACCACACCATACAACACCAAACTACACAACACCACACCACACCAAACCACACCACACCACACCAAACTACACAACCCCACTCATCACAAAACCACTCACCACTCATCATCTATCATTAAACCTTGACAAAAACAACTCAAAAATCCAAACCTACCAAATAAAACCTCCTGAATTCAAATCTTCCACTAAAACTCCTGATTTTAACCCTATTTTCCCTCTTTCTGATCTTACATGTAATCAAAAGGAGGAAATAGTTGAGGCTATCAAATCATGAGAAAAGTCCTATGGATATGCAATATTTACCAGGTTATACAATCACAAGAAACACACGTAAACATATCAATTTTATAAATAAGGGGAATATAAACCCAGCAAAGATACCAAGGGGTTGGGAAAAAAAGAAAGAAAAATTTCCCTTTCAGATTATCTGGGAATTCTTTCAAAAGATTGGGTCCCTGAAAGGTTAAATTTATATTTACAGACCATAACCAACCACCTTAAATTCATCATTCAACTTTTCCAACACACAGAATGATTCAAGGGAAGCAAGAAAATACTGTAGCCAATTTAACTAAAGATGCTTTTCACTCTAAAATGATTTTAATTTGTCTTATAAAATCATCTTCAACTCCTGTTCATACCAACATCATTATTATTTAAAATAAAATACCCCTAATCCAAAAAACTTATCTTGATGAAAAATCTCCCATTGAATACATAATACTAGAACTCTGAAAATCTTCTTTTTTATACAGAATTAAAAATGTGGATGGAAACATTGTTTCTTTATTTGTTTCACACCATTATTCCATCAAACTGCTCAAACTTTTCCCTACTCTTCTCATGATGGAATGCACATATGAAACAAAAAAATCTGGAATTCCCCTTCTTCATATTTTTGAGTTAAAAAATTCTTCAAGAGCTTTCTAAGTTGTTTTCTGTTTTTTATCCAAAGAGAAAAAAGGTAACTAAAATGGGCCCTCAATCAATTTCAGGAATATTGGAGAATAAAGAACCAATTTTTATTTTGACAGACAAAGAACAAGCTTTTAATAGGGGAAATGTTAAATTTGCAACCCAGCAGTTGCAAAAAGGCATGAAAAGACATTCATAACCCGTATGAGTTGTGAATGGGTGATGATAAATTCATAACTAACATGAGTTGTGTACACAACTAATTTGAGCCGTGTGGCATGGCAACACAAATAAATTAGGGCATATCAGAGTTAGAAAACCCACCATTTTTAATGGCGGGTTTCTGAAATACACATACCCCCTAACTGGTGTATTTGAAAATGAGGGGTTTCATGAAAATGGCAGATTTCAAACATCAAACCCGCCATTAAAACCTCCATTTATGCATCATCATCCATCCACCATCTATCACATCTAAAACACCCATCCACATAAGCAAATCCATACCAATCCCATGTCTATTGCTTCAGGCACATCTCATCTCCATTGCTTCACATCTCCATCCCTTCACATCTCTATCAATTCACATCTCCATTGCTTCACATCTCTATTTCTTCAAATCTCCATCTTCACACAAACCCCATCATCATCTCATAACCCCACATTAAATCACCATCTTTCTCAACATTTCCAATCAAACCTCCCTCCAGAAAGTTGAAAATGCAAAAAAGCTGACTGAACTTTTGTTAGTATTTGACTCCAATTCAGACTCTGATTCAGACTCCAATTTGGAATCAAATTGGTTGGCTTTGAATGCTCTATTACAAAATTAATACATGGTTCCCAAGAATCCTAGGCTGACTCACTCCTTTTTTTTCTTTTTTTTTCTTTTTTCTTTTTTCTTTTTTTTTTCTTTTTTTTTTCTTTTTTCTTTTTTTTTTCTTTTTTCTTTTTTCTTTTTTCTTTTTTCTTTTTTCTTTTTTCTTTTTTCTTTTTTCTTTTTTCTTTTTTCTTTTTTCTTTTTTCTTTTTTCTTTTTTCTTTTTTCTTTTTTCTTTTTTCTTTTTTCTTTTTTCTTTTTTCTTTTTTCTTTTTTCTTTTTTCTTTTTTCTTTTTTCTTTTTTCTTTTTTCTTTTTTCTTTTTTCTTTTTTCTTTTTTCTTTTTTCTTTTTTCTTTTTTTTTCTTTCTTTCTTTTTTCTTTCTTTTTTTTTTTTCTTTCTTTTTTTTTCTTTTTTTTTTCTCTCTTTTTTTTCTTTTTTTTCTTTTTCTTTTTTTTTTTTCTTTTTTTTTTCTTTCTTTCTTTTTTTTCTTTTTTTTCTTTCTTTTTTTTTCTTAGAAAAAACTGACCCAACACCTCACCCCATCACACCACCCACCTCACCCCACCAAACCACTGGTCCACTCTCCTCCTCACCCACCACCACCTCTTCACCCACCACCACCACCTCACCCACCACCTTTGGCACCCCTGGTAAGCTCTCCTCATCCTCCTCCTCATCCTCCCCATCATCAGAAGCTAACCAATTGTTCCATCCCCCTCCAGGCACCTTCAGGTCCTCAGGTAAGCTCCCCCACTCCTCTTCCCTCCATCCTGTCTGACTCCTCCCTCTCGCTTGCTCCTTCACCACCCCCCCCCCTCCTTGCTCACTCGCCGGCCCCACCACCACCCCCCACCACCTTGCCCCTTTCCTTGCTTGCCAGACCCACCTCTGCCCCTGCCTCCTTGCTTGCCTGCCAGCCCCACCTTGCCCCCCCTCTCAATCCTCCTGCCCCTGCCTCCTTGCCCGCTGGCCCCACCTTGGCCCCCCACCTCCTTTCCCGCCGGCCCCACCTTGGCCACCCCTCTTGATCCTCCGGCCCTTGCCTCCTCACCTGCCATTCCCACTTTGGCCCCCCCTCCTTGCTTGGCCACCAGCGCCACCTTGGCCCCCGCCTCCTTGCTCTCCCCCTCCTCACCCGCCGGCCCCACTTTGGCCCCCCCCTCTTGATCCACCGGCCCCTGCTTCCTTGCTCTCCCCATCCTTGGCCCCCCCTCTCAATCTGCTGGCCCCCGCCTCCTCACCTGCCAGCCCCACTGGACCCTGCCTCCTTGCCTGCCGGCCCCTCCTTGCCCGCTGGCCCAACCTTGCCCCCCCTCCTTGCTTGCCCGCCGGCACCACCTTGCTCCCCCCCTCTTGATCCGCCTGCCAGCACCACCTTGGCCCCCCCCTCTTGATCCGCCCGCCCCCTCCTTGCCCACCGGCCCCACCTTGGACCCCCCCCCCCCCCTCCTTGCTTGCCTGCTGGCGCCATTGCCCCAGCCCACCCCCCTCCCCCTTGCGTCGGCCCCACCCCCCCCCCCCCTTGGACGCCCCCCCCCTGTCGATTCCCGCCCCCCAATGCCTGCCTGCCCGGCCAACCAACCTCCCCCCCCCTCCCTGGCTCCCAGGCCCTGCCTACCTGGCCCCAGGCCCAACCCAAACCCAACCCGATTCCCTCACACCCCGGTAAGTTTTTTTTTCTTCTTTTTTTGGGTGCTGATGTGATGTTTTTTTTGGTACAGTTTTTTTTTTTTTTTTTTTTTTTTTTTTTTGATGATCACGTTTCTGGTGAACTTGGGATCAAGTCCAGGTTTAGTTTCATTTTTTTTGATCCAATCTTTTTTCACTGATGATGTCCATTTGACCAACTGTTTTTTTTTTGGTTTTTTTTTCAATCCCTCAACCGCTATTGGTGAATGTCCAATTCTTCTCCCACCCCCCTCAAAATTTTACAAAAAAAATCAAATCCTGTCTTGTTCCTCACCTCAATCTAAGTATAGGATTGAAAGGGAACAAGATGGAAGGAGATGGCTTGAAAAAACACACAGAGAGGTGGGAAGATTAGGGCTGCTTGCCAAAAGAGGCTTCAATCTTTGGATTCAGAAATTTCTTTGGAAGTTGCTGATGAAGGTATTAATGAAAAATTTGTCTGGTCTGGTTGAAAAACACGTCCTTTGGATCTGTAACCTTCCATTCTTGCCAAAAAGAAAAAGAATAGTTGAAAACCCACCCAGGAAGAATTTGAACCAGCCCAAAAAAAAATCAAATCCTTCCATTTCTTCCACCATGGAAAATTAAGTGTCCTTGATTGATCTGATCACCAATCCCTTGTTGCAATAATTGAATTTGTTCCCTTGGGTGAACTCTCAGATTAAGATAAGAAGGAAATCAAAATTTTCACCACTTTCCTTCAACGGACTTGGGGAGTGGGAAAATATACTCCAGGAAAGAAAATATAAATGAAAAGAAAAAGAAAAAATATGTTTTTTATTGGGTGATGTTAAATTCACTGCTCCAGCTGTGTGGTTGTCTTGTAGGGCCCTACACGACTCAAATGAGCCGTGGGGGCCCATAGACGACTACAAAGGGCCGTTTCAAACACACAAAACCCCTGGGGGCCGTGTAGGAGTTGTGTACCCCCTTACACGTCTTAAAACCACCGTTTTTGGGGGTGCACAACCCCCCCAAAGTCGTGCCATAATTTTGGGCACCCCCTGAACCACATTTGGGTTCCGTCAACCCAAATTTGGGATCAACACATACTTTTCGGGACTGTTGTTCCACACCTAGAAATCCCAAAGAGACTTTAAAGTGAAACCAAAGTGAAATTAAAGTGAAAATTGAAATCATATAAAATTCTGCAAACAATTCTTTCTCAACTCAAAAGTGAGCAGCCTTTGTTTATTCAATTGAAAGTTTGATTGAATACTGAAGTATACCATTGCATGTTTTTGCATGGGAACAGTGGCAAGCCCTCCTTCTTCTGACATGGCTGCGTGGAAGTTCTACATTGATGGTGCCATAAACAAAGCTTTGGAAAAAGAAAAAAAGGATTTGGGTAATGAAACATTGGAAGCCCCAATTGCATCCTCATCAAGGGCAACAATTGAGGAACAAAATGTTTCAAAGTGGGATTTGAACTCTGGTTGTGAGTAACATTTTATGTTACTGGTCTTTTCCAGATTCAATTTGATTGAAACTGATGGATTGCATGCCATCAATATAACTATGTAACTATGAAAGATCCACTTGAACCAGCTCCTGTGAGAGCTTTTCCTACTAGGGAAGAGGCACAAAACTATTTTCAGACATGGGCAATGAAGCATGGTTACGCTTTAACAGTTTTCAACTCAAAGCGTGACCAATATGTGGATTTAGCCTGTGATAGACATGGTTCCTATTCAGGAAAACTTCTTACCAAACGGTCTAGACAAACTCACACAAGAAAGGTTGGGTGCAAGTTTTTAATCCATGCAAGTTGCATAAATGCAGACCCCTTGTGGTGAATCTCCTATAAAGAAACGCAACATAACCATCAAATATCTGAAAATCCCTCTGTGCATCCTGAACTGAGGAGAATCTCTGGGAATGCCTTGGATTTACTTAAGGAAGGCATGAAATATGGGCTCAATACATTACAACTCAGTTGGATTCACCAGTCAAAGTTCAGTGGAGAGGGTCACTTGGAGGCCCTGTACTTAGAACATCCTGACGCAGTAAAGCTTTCAAAACAATTCCATCATATTGCTATTTTAGATTGTACCTATAAGAAAAATAAGTACAAAAACACACTATTGCATGTTGTAGGAATGACAGCCAATTGGAAAACTTTCACAAAAGATCTTGTTTTTATAACAAAAGAAACGCTTGAGTTCTACAGTTGGTCTGTAAATTCATTAAAGGAGTTGGCTTATGATCCTGAGAGACTTCCAAAAGTCTTTGTGAGGGACTGTTAAAAAGCTCTGATTTGTGCTATTGAATCTAGTTTCCCTGAGTCATCAAGACAATGTTGCACTTGGCACTTGTCTAAAGACATACAAGCAAACTGTAAAGCGCGCTTTGCTAATGACTTTGAAGGATGGAAACACTTCATGACTCTGTGGGAAAAGTATGGGGCCTCAAAGACCAAGGAGGAGGCAGAGTTCAATGATGAAGAACTCAGAGTAGGTCCAAATCACTGCTTCTTATTCTTCCTAGTTTTGGGTTCTGGCCTTTGGACTTGTATAGTGTTTCTTGAAAGACTATGAGGATGTACTTGAATATATGGAAAATAAAATTTTCCCTATCAAAGAGACGGTTGTAAAAGCATGGACTTGTATAAACCCAGATTTTGGAAACAACACAACATCTCAGGTTGAAGGGGCCCATGAAAATCTCAAAAAATTCCTTGAAAAATCTTTGGGAAACCTATTTGAAGTTTTAAAAAGCCTTGAAAAAATATTTTAAAATCAAATTGAATCGGTTCATGCGTCACTTTATAACTCTTGAATTAAGTTAGGGACAGTTCTTCCACCTGAACTGTTACCATTGGGTTACAAATTTTCTGTAGAGGCAATTCATCTTATTAGGGAACAATTTGAGAAATTCAAACGTGATCATGATGGCAAAGTTTTCACCAAGTCATATTCCAAGACTATGGTTTTTCCCTGTTCCCACCAAATAGGTGACCATCTAGCATTCAGAGGATTTGTGTTACCCAAAGATGTTCATCCTCAGTGGAGGTTGGACTACGAACCTTGCAGTTCTAGTTCTGTAAGTTGGCTTAAGTTGGATTGTTCAAATCACTATGTGATTAATGGTTTTTGATTAATGAATCCTAATTCACTAATGGTTGATCCTTTTGAATTTTTCCAGTGCAATGTTGATGAAATGCTAAGCATTCCTCAGTTACTTGAAAAAGTGAATGAAATGATCTTAGAATCTCCAGATCATGAGCAAAGGGGCCTATTGAAGTATATCATTCAGAAGATTACAAAATATCAATTGAAGCCAAGACTTGAACCTAAAGTCTTACAATCAAGTAGGGGCAGGCCAAAATTGACAGATATGCAGCAAGAAACATCTTGGTTTGAGCATGTTGAAAAAAAACTCAAGGGGGAAAAAAGGACTAGAAGGGCTCCAAACAAGAAAAGATAAAAGATTGTAAGTCTTTTCTTTTGGGATATGTTCATTTTTTTGGTTTAATGAACTTAGTTACTAACTAATGATGAATTGTTAGTCAAAGTTGGCAGAATCTGAATCTGAATTTCATAGTTCAGAGGAAGAGACTGAAAGTGAATTTGGATCACTTAATTTGGAATCAACATCCTCTTCAGAGGAAGAGAAGGTGCAGAAAACCTCAACCAGAAGCTCATCTTTGGTGAGTATTCATTTAATTGATCTGATTAAAGAAATGAATACCAAGTTAGTTTTCATGATAGGAACCAAACGTGAAATACCTCAATCAAATAACCAAGAAATTCCATTAGTTCTTGGTTGAGTTCTGGTATCCAATTGGAGATGGGAATTGAGGATTTAGAGTCATTGCTAAATCTCTTGGTTATGAAGAAAATGGTTGGTTTAAAGTTAGAAAGGAAATGATTGAAACATTAGAGAAACATAAAGCATGCTACATTAATATGCTTGGTGGTGCAAAGGAGGTTGAAAAGATTAAACAAAGACTTGATTTTGAAGACATCAATGAAAAGATTCCCTCCTCAAAATGGCTGGCTAAATTAGATATGGGTCAAATCATAGCAGAAACATATTCCAGACCTATATGTTTCATTTCATTGGAGTCATGTGATACTTATACTCCAATAAAAAATGGTGTTACTGATCAATCAGATCCAATTTTCATTTACTTTGTAAACAATAACCACTGGGTTCTATTATTACTTGAGGAAGAAATGATTCCAATCCTGCCCATTGTAGCAAAACCATGTTCCTTGATTTCTAAAAAAGCCTCTGGTTGGGTTGATAATCTCAAAGATCAACTGAAAATTTATTGTTGATTGTAATATACTTTGAATTCATTTCATCTTTGAGTTTCATATAAATTCTAATTCTAATGAAGCTGAAAAATTTCTATTAATATAAAGGGTTATCACATTTTGAAAATCATTATGTTGAGTGTTTTGAGTTAAAATCATTATATTTAGTGTTTTGAATGAGAGTTTAATGGTAAGTCAGTTCAACCTGTGTTGGGCTAATTCCATCACAAGCTTAACTTAGGTTAAGCTTGGGATTGGATCAGCTTAACACAAGTTTAACTTGTTTTATTTTTTGGTGTTTTTACTTTAGGGCTGGTCACAAGTCTTGTATTTTTGTGGCACTTGTAATTTAGGGCTGGTCAAAAGACTTCTTTAATTTTTGGGCCCTTTTACTTTAGGGCTATTCAAGTTGAACTTACTTTAGGTCTTTTCAAGTTACTTGTATTTTTTTTGTTGTTTTTACTTTAGGGCTTGTCAAGTTACTTGTCTTTTTTTTTGGTGTTTTTACTTCAGGGCTTGTCAAGTTTCTTGTCTTTTTTTTGGTGTTTTTGGTTTAGGGCTAGTCCAGTTACTTTTGTTTTTTTGGTTCTTTTTAATTGAGGGCTAGTCCATTGGATAGTACCAGTTTTTTTTGTATTTGATTTATTTTTTTATTTTTTATTTTTTTTAACCAAAAAATGAAGATTCATTGATTTTTTGGTTGATTTCTGTTTTTTTGGAAGGTTTATTCAGTTTATGGGTTATTTTAGTACCCTTTCATTCCTTTTTTTGGCTCACCGCAGTCCAGTGGCGTGTGGGATGCCACACAACTACATTTGAGCCATGTACAACTCCACACGGCTTGAATGTAGTTGTGTGGAATCCCACACGCCGGCAGACCAGGCTGGGTTGGCCGCGCAACTCTTTGAGCCATGGGGGGTTGTACACAGCTTGGATTGGACGGTGTGGCGTGCCACACAGCCCCATTTGAACCGTTTTCACAGCTCAATGAGCCATGAATTCAACATTACCCTTTTTTATTGGTGGGGTTAAAAATAGTCTTAAGCATTGTTGTAATCAAAAATGATTTTCTTTCTTTTTAAGTTTTTCATCAAAGGAAATATATTTACAAGCCCAGCATTTGAGTAATCTGCTTTAATTCATCTACTGTTCTACTGCTACCAATGTATGCTGCAGCCATTGACCACTTATCCTTTTTTTCTGTTTCCAGTTGTTCCCTCTCCATTTGCAGCTGCGCTTGCTGTCAATCCTTCTCCTTTTCCTCTTTTTAAAATTCTAGCTCAGCCTGTTTCAACTTCCACTCAGAATACCAATTTTTCTGATGAGCCAAACTCTTGGCCTTCTGCTTTTGAAAATCAATAGCCAGTTGAAAATCCCACTTCTCCTTTTCAAACTGAAGTTTGTGAGATTCAATTTGCAATTTCACTGTTTTTCAGAGGGGAATAGTAATGAGCTTGATTTTGAAAGCAAGGATAATCCAATTGGCTTACTTGAATCTTGCTTCTCCATGATCTCCTCAAAGCACAAAAGATTTGACGTGTTTCTCCTCTTTTGAATGCTATTGGGGTTGATGTTTATGGAATTGGAGGCCTTGCCATTAACTGGACAGAAGATACAATAACTTGGCTCCTTACTTGAGCAGATGTTGATGGAAACGGTGATACGGGAATGACATCCTCCTCATTGGCCAAGTTCTCCAGTTCTTCTACCCCAGGAAGAGAGAAATCCAAAGAAGTAGGGGAGGGGTCCAAGGTTGGGTTTGACTCCTCAATAAACGCGGAAGTAGAGGTGATTGGAGCTGATTGTTTTTGAATATCCTCCTTGGAATTGGATGGGGGCCACTCATAGGTTTCTTCAGGATCACCATTGCTAGGCTGAGCATCCCCAGCCAAGTTTTTGGTGTCAACTGAATTGGATTGTTGGGCATCAAAAGCAGCTAGGGGGGTGATGTTGGCCTTATTTCCAAAGATTTCATCCATTTGAATATAAAAAGGAAAAATGGAGTCCAACTTATCAACCACCAAGTTGATTCCCTTTGCTTTGTCAGAGTTGGTGAAACCAAAGCCAGTGGAGATTGACATGGAGTGGGCCTTTTTGTACTTGACTCAATAATTCTTGAATTGCTCCCTAATCTGTTTGGATGACAGATACAGCCTCCCTTTTGTTTTATTCTTGAGTTCATTGGCCATTAGGAGATAACCATTGACCTTGGAGGATGGAGGTTGGCCAACATGTTTTTCATTGTTGGATCCAAAGCAAGCATTTTAGTTGGACAGAATTTTGAGCCAGTTTACCACAATGATGTGATCAGCTCTCTTGAGCTGACTTGAGCCTTTGGAAGCTGATGGGGGAGGATTGTTGGATGTTAAGTTCCTGGGGCATTTTTGCTTTGGTCCATTGGATTGTTTAGTGGACTTGCGCGGGGAGGATTGCTGAGGGGCCATTTAAAAATAGTAAGAGGGATGAAGGGCTATGAGAGTGTTTAAGTGGTGAGAGTGATGATGTGATGAGAGGATGAGTGTGATGAAGCAAAGAGAATAGGAAGAGATGAGAGTGATGAAGTGAAAAGATGGATAAATCAATGAGAGTTAGGATGTGATGAAAGTGATAAATGGATGAGAGCAATGAAGTGATAAGGATAGTGATCCAATGAGAGTTAGCTGGATGTGATGAAAGAAATGAATGGATGAGAGTGATTAAAAGATCAGTATATTGATCCAATGAGAGTTATCTGGATTTGATGAAAGCAATAAAGTGATGAGAGTGATGAAGTGATGAGGATAGTTTTGAAGAGATGAAGAGCAATGAATCAAATTTTTTTCCCATGAGGTTGGAGTTAGAAGGAAGTGGGAAGCCAGGGGTGGATGATGTGGACAGGTGGTGGAAGCCTTTAAATACTTTATTTGAAAAAACCCACTTATTTCCAGGTAACTCTGACACGTCTGATGTGAAATAAGTGGGGTTTTTTGATTTTTAATGGCGGATTTGGTTTGAAACCTGCCATTAAAAAATGGAGGGTTTGCTTAACTCTGATACACACTATTGGGGCTGTTTAGGGCCCCACACAACTTGAGTGTAGTTATGCAGCCCTCACACGGCGGTCTGCTGCCGTGTGGCCTACAGCCCGACCACATTTTGTTTATGTGGGACCCTACACGGCTCTAATGTAGTCCTTTTGCCATGCCACACAACTACAAGTCTTTTGGGCCCAAATATATATATAAAAATATATATATAATAATAATAAACTAAATGAAAATACAATAAAAACAGAAATCACCCTAAAAATTGAAAAATGTTGATTTTTTGGTTACAAAAAAAAAGAAAAGAAAAGAAACAAAAAAAAGAAGCAAAAAAAAGAAACAAAAAACAAAGAAAGAAAGAAACAAAAAAAAAGAAACAAAAAAAAGCAAAAAAAAGCAAAAAACAAAAAAAAACAAAAAACAACAAACAACAAAAACAAAAACAAAAACAAAAACAAAAAAACTGAAGACAACCAACCCAAAAAAATAAAAGTTCAACTTGACTAGCCCTGAAGTAAAAACACCAAAAAAATACAAGTTCAACATGACTAGTCCTAAAGTAAAAGTGCCAAAAAATACAAGTTCAACTAGTGACTAGCCCTAAAGTAAAAGTGCCAAAAAATTCAAGTTTTTTGTCCAGCCCTAAAGTAAAAACACCAAAAAAAGCCAGTTCAACTTGTGTTATGCTGATCCCATCACAAGAAGTAAAAATAATCCTTATGATTGGATCATCCCAACACAAGTTGAACTGACTTATCATTAAAATCTTATTCAAAACACTCATCATAATTATGTCAACTCAAAACACTCAACATAATGATGTTAACTCAAAACAATCAACATAATGATTTTCAAAATTTGATAACCCTTTATATTAATAGAATTACAATATCAGCATCAGAAACCAAACCCAAATGATGAAATTAATCTATAAGTTAGAATACAAATCAAGTTGATCTTTGAGGTGATCAACCCAACAAGCTGCTTTTTTAGAAATCATGGAATGTTGTTTGGAAACTATGGTCAGGTTTGGAATCACATCTCCCTTAAGAACAAGCTGGACCCAATGGTTATTGTTAACAAAGCAAATGAAAATTAGATCTGATTGTTCTTTTACACCCATTTTCATAGGAGTAAAATTACAACATGATTCCAATGAAATGAAACTTATTGGTCTTCCATAAGTATCTGCTATTATTTGACCCATTTCAAGCTTTGAAAGGCATTTTTAAGAGGTGATATTTTCATTTATGTCATTAAAATCTAGTCTTTTTTCTATCTTTTCAACATCTTTAATTCCACCAAGGATCTTAGCATAGCACTTCTTATTTTTCCTCAATGTTTCAAGCATTTATTTTCTTACTTGATACCATCCAAGCTCATCATAACCAATTGATTTAGCAATGACTCTAAATCCACAATTTCCATCACCAGCCGGGTCCCAAACCCCACCCAAGAGCTTATGTAAGTTCTCAGGTATTTAATTGAGGTGATTCACTTCCTGAAATCAAAAATCAGTTAGCCACAATTCTAATCTTATTAAAGGAATTACCACTCACCAAAGATGAGCTTCTGTTTGAATACTCCATTGCATCTGCTTCATCCTTCAAAAAGGAATCTGATTCCAAGGGCACCAAACCCAATGGAATTTTATTCTCTTGCACTGAACTATGGAATTCAGATGAAGAGCCATCCTTGCACTACAGAATTAATTACCCCATTATTTCATTAAACCATAAAAAAGAAAATATCTCAAAATCAAAGACTTGCTATATTTGGTCTTTCTGATCCCCTTTTAATTTTTTATTCAGCCTCATCCTCTGAACTATGAGATTCAGATGAAGAGCCATCCTTTCACATCACAAATCATTTTCCCATCAGTTCATTCAACCAAAAAAATGAACCTTTCAAAAAAGAAAAGACTTACAATATTTTTTCTTTTCTTCTTTGGTGCCCTTCTAATTCTATTTTCCTGCCTAATTTCCTTTTCAATATGTTCAAATCAAGAAGGATCTTGCCAGATATCTGTAAATTTTGGAAAGCCTTTGCTTGATTGCAAGACTTTAGGTTCAAGTCTTGGCTTTGATTGATAATTTGCTGTCTCCTTCATCAAGTGCTTCAACAAACCCCAATAATCTCTTTCAGGATGAGCCAAGATCATTTCATTGAGCTTCTCATGTAACTGAGAATTTTTGAGCATTTCATCAGCATCAACCTTTAAAAATTCAAAAGGATCAAATTTTATTCAAGTAGGAATAATAATTTAAAAAGCATTAATCACAAAGTGATTTGAACAATCAAAAAATCCAACTTAAACCAACTTACAGAACTAGAACTGCAAGGTTCATAATCCAACCTCCACTGAGGATGAACATCATCAGGCACAACGGATCCTCTTGACGCTAGTAGTTCATCTATTTGGTGGGAACAGGGCAAACCCATATTCATTGAGTATGACTTGGTGCACACTTCCCCATCATGGTTCCGCTTTAATCTCTCTAATTTATCCACAACAAGTTTGATTGCCTGTAAAGACACCTTTTATCCCAATGGTAACAGTTAACTAGGAATAACTATTCCAATCTTTATTTGAGAGTTGTAAAGGGCCGCCTGAACCAATTTAATTTGATTGGACACTGTTCCCTCTAGGTCCAACATTTTTCCCAAAGAATTTGCAAGGAATTGTTTGAGAGTAGCATGGGCACCTTCAACCCAAGGCGTTGTTTCATTTCCAAATTCAGTTTCTTTGCAATTCCAAGCCATTACAAACATCTCTTTGATATGGAAGATATTGTTATCCATATACTTGAGCACATCCACATGGTCTGCCAAGAAACACTTGAAATTTATACAAGTCATAATGTAAGAAACCCATAACTAGGAAGATTAAAAGTAGAGGCTGTGATTTGGTACTTACTCTAAGTTCTGCATCATTTACCTCTGCCTCCTCCTTGGTTTTTGAGGCCCCATACTTAGCCCACAGAGACATAAAGCTTTGCCACCCTTCAATGTCATTTTTGAAGCACATTTTCCAGTTTGCTTGTATGTTTTTAGAAAAATGCCATTGACAACACTGTCTTGTAGAATCAGGGAAAATTTTTTCTAGAGCACAGATCAAATTTTTTTCAGTCCATCACAAAGAATTTGGGAAGTCTCTCAGGATCATAAGCCAACTCCTTTATTGCATTGAAAGACCAACTGTAGAACTAAAAAGTTTCTCTTGTTATAAAAACAAGAGCCTTTGGTGAAATTTTTGCATTTGGATGTAATTCCTACAACATGCAATAGGGGGATGTTGTACTTATTTGTTTTATAAGTACAATCCATCATAGCTATATTATGGAATTTTTTGAAAAGCTGTAAGGACTCTGGGTCAGCCAAGAATAGGGCCTCCAAGTGACCCTCTCCACTGAATTTTTCTCAATGAACCCTACCTGAATTACCAAGTTTTTCAAAGAGGACCTCCATAACACTTTTACCCTTTAGCTCTTCAAGTTTTACCTTACGCTTAGTGTTATAGATTGTTTGGTCATCAAAACATTTGCCACCATCAATCTTGCTCAATTTTCTTTTGAGTTGAATTTTATTGAGCCCATCTTTCATGGCTTCTTTTAAATTTTCTAAGGCTACCCCAGAGATTCTCCTCAGGTGAGGATGCACTGAGGGGTGTGGAGATGTTCATGGTTATGTTGATCATTTCTGTAGGAGATTTGCCACAAGAGGTCTGCCTTTGTGTGACTTTCACGCATTAAAAACTTGCACCTAACCTTCCTTGTGTGAGTCTGCCTTGAATTTTTGGTGATCAATTGCCCAGAGTAGAAACCATGTCTATCACAGGCTAAATCCACATATTTATCACGCTTTGATTTGAAAACTGTTAAAGCGTAACCATGCTTCATTTCCCATGTTTGACAATAGTTTTATGCCTCTTCCCTAGTAGGAAAAGCTCTCACAGGAGGTGGGGCAAGTGGGTATTTCATAGGTACGCCATATTCACATTTTCATAGTTCAGCTTCCATCAAATTAAATAAGCCAAAGACCAGAGTAACGTAAAATGTTACTCACCACCAGAGGTCATGTTTATTTGTGAAACATTTTGTTCCTCAATTGTCACCCTTGATGAGGACGCAATTAGATATTCCAATGTTTCATTACCCAAATACTTTTTTTCCTCAGCTTTGTTAATGGCATTATCAATTTAGTCCTTCAATGCAGCCATGTTACAAAAAGGAGGGCTTACCAATGTCTCCATAATGCAAAACAAAATGAAATGTTACTTCAGTATTCAATCCAACTTTCAATTGAACAACTACCAAGTTTGCTCACTTTTGAGTTGAGAAAGGTCAATTTTGTGGGACATTTGTTTCCAGTTTCCTATAGTGTCACTTTAATTTCACTTAAATTTCACTTGATTTCACATTATTTCACTTTAAATTCACTTCAGTGTCACTTTATGATTGCTAGGTGTGGTCCAACAGTCTCATATAGTATGAGTTGATCCCAAATTTGGGTTGATGGAACCCAAATGTGGTCCAGGGGGTGCCATAAATTTTGGCACAACCCCCCCAGGGGGTTGTATACCCCTGGCCACACATCAAAAGTTCTGGGGATACACAAGCCCAAAAAGCTGTTTACAGGGGTATACAGCCCCCAGGGGTTGCGCGTGTTTGAGACAACCCCTTGGACGCATGTAGACGCGTGTTTTGTCCCGCAAGCGCGCTTTGGACGCGTGTATGGGCCCCCACGCATTCATTGGGCCGTGTAGGGCCCCGCATAACTCCCACACAACTGGGATTTGTGAATTTATCATCACCCATTGTGAACAGAGGTTCATGACTCAAAAAGTTGAAAAAAAAATAAATAAAGACACAACCCATTCACTACTAAAAACAGCCTTTCACAACCCAGATGGGTTGCAAACCGCGCCATGCAACCCATTTCAAGTTGTGAAAAGGTTGTGTAGGGTTGCAAATTTAACACCGCACTTACCTAGTGCCATAAAAATGTTTTCCCATATTCTAAAAATATTAGCTTTTTCTGGCATACTTTGAAAGAGATTGGAAACCATTTCAGGAAGCACTCAAAATCTGAAGATGAATGGAAGATTTTCCAGAAAAAATGGCATCACTTGGTGAATATCAAAGCTGAATCAATTTATCATAAGAATTTGGAAAACTTTCTCTAGTCTGGAATTGCCCTAAATCTGACTACCTGCTTGAAAACTGGATCCGAACCCAAAAAAATTCTGTTAATTGGCCAACAAACACTATAAATTTGGAAATACTAGTAACTAAAGAATAGAAGGACTAAAATATTGTATTGAATGTTTTGTAATTCAATATATTGTTTATTTTTCTAATGTGGTTCATAAAATTTCCAATTCCATCACCAGCCAAATCCATGAAAGAGCTATGGAAGCCTCTCATAAATATTTCAAGCATCTCATTGGTTTTCCCCACTGTGTGGATCATCTTTCTGGAAAAATTATCCAGTATTCCCTCAAGATTAGTCATGCATTTCATCAAGTCCCTGAATCTTTAACTTCTTGCTTTTAATGTGATTAATCTTCTTATATGGGTATACCATGTATTCAAAAATTTAAATCAGCTATCATGAAGGTTCAAATCTTCCAAATTGAGGATTTTCATCCTCAATGGCATGTCAAAACCTCCTTATCAGTAATTTTTTTTGATTCAAGTCCAAATAAATACATTTCTTATTGATTTCTATTGGGCTTTCTCCAGTTCACTCTTAACCCTGATTCAACCAAACAATCACAAACCCTTGAAGTTTTGTCAAAAAACACTAATGATCATAGATATTTCACTAAATTTTTTAAAGAATTCCATAAGTTGCCACCTGGAGGACAACATTATTATCTGGGTGAAATTAAGAATTTTCACAGTGGGAAGTATCAAATTTTTCATATTCAAGAGCCCAGTGCCACTCAAATATCTGAAGTAAGAGCAAGAACCAAAGAAGAATCCAAAAAGTTCAAAAAAATCTTTCAGTCCTCAAGTAAAAGAGATCCATCTGGATTTAAATATTTAGGAAAACTCAAGAGGATAGGAAGGCCAAGGAATGAATTTACAGCAAATTAAATTTTCAGGAACCATTTTCTGAATATATATAAGTTAATAATTTATAGTTCTTAGGTATTTGTTCAGATTTTGAGAAAGTGGAAGCCCAAAAAATAAAAGGGGAAGGGGAAGAAGAAGGATGAATCAGAGGAGTAGCTAGAAGGAAACCATGGCATGGTAATTTCATCCAAATATTTATAGGAGCTGGTCCAGAAAGTTTTTCCAGTTTCCTTCTTGCTTCTTGCAAAGTTTCACCCCAGATTTCATGCAGTAATCTTTGTTATTTGAAAAATTTGGTTTGAATTCAGCTCTTTCACCATTTCTTTCCTTCCTTCAATGCAGCCATCTGATTTCCTTCCAAAAAAAAAATGGCTACTGCTCTGAATCCACATTTTATATCCCTTATGAAATCTTGAACATGTGATATATTTTTAACTTCTGTTTTTCAGGAAATGAAGTCTTTGTATTTGAACTACAAGCAAAAATTGGAACTCTTTATAAAATAAAATATTTTCTAAGGATACCACTCACTTGTTCACACTTGTTCAATTGATACTTGCTCAAAAATTCCAGAATAAGAATGAGATAATTTACAGGAAACCTTGAGTAAAAATCCAAAAAAAATCATAAAAACTGAAAAAATGAGAAATTATTAAATGTAGTAACCTTATCAACTATTTTCATTGCTTTTGTTGCCAATGAATTCCTTCCAGGAGGAAAGCAAGGAGCATTTTCATCTTCATTTTCTTGCTTTTTTCTCTTGATTCTTGCACCAGAATTGTATTAATTAGAAGCAACCCACTTATTCAAAATGGTTTCAGACCTCTGAGAAAGTTTTGAATAAAACATTAATGAAAAATAATACCAAAAAAATAAAAGAAAATGAAAGCAAATCTCCCTGTCTTAAAGAAATCCAAATCGGGAAGCTCTTCAACTTCTTATTTTTCCTCTAAATCCAAATCTGGAAGCTCTCCATCTTCTGGATATTCCTCTTTGGTCATAAATAATCCTATGTTAAAAAATGGCAAATAATCATCAAAAATAAAATCCCATATTGAGAAAAAAAAATATGTATAAAAGTTAACCTCTTTCTCTAATTCCTCATTCTTATTTTCCTTTCACTCTTCTTTTTGGGCCTTCAACTTTCTCAAAACCTGAATAAATACAAAGAAAATATTACTTATGAAGATTGTTTTTTTTTCAAAAAAAGATTATGGACCTTTGAATTTGCTCTGAATTTATTCTTTGGCCTTCCTCTCCTCTTGATTTATTCAAAATATTCAAAAACAGATGGATCTCTTTTACTTGAGGACTTAGAGATATTCTTGAAATTTTTGGCTGCTCCTTTGGGTCTTCCTCTGAGTTTGGATCTTTGAGTTTAATTGGTCTCTTGAATAAGGACCAGATGATATTTTCCACTGCATAGCTCCCTTGCTTCACCCAGATAATATTTCTGCTCTACAAGTGGCAAATTGTGGAATTCTTCAAATGGCTCAGTGAAAAATATTTTTCATTGCTGTTTTTGAATGGAAAATCAAGGAGTGATGATTCTTCAGTCAAATCAGGATTCAGAGTTAAATGGAAAACACAAAATAGAAATCAATCAGGAAAATAATCATTTGGGCTTGAATCAAAATAAAAACAAAAAACTTAATTAGAAGGGGGCTTTGACATGCCATTGAGGACAGAAATTTTCAATTTGAAAGAGGTCACCCTTTCTGATAGCTATTTTCACTTTGTGGATACATGTTATACCCATGTAAGGAAAATTATCCCAGCTGTTTCAAGTGGTGGAAGAATCAGGAACTTGATGAAATGAATGAATTATTTTCAGGGAGAAGTGGCTGATTTTTTCATAGAGATGATCCACACATTGAGGCAAACCAATGAGATCCTTGAAATATTTCTGAGAGGCTTGAATACCTCTCTCATGTATTTGGATGGTGATAACCACATTATAAAACAAGCCAATAGATTAATTGATGGAATGTTTCATTTCAAAATGAAGGCCTTCTATTCTTGAAGTACTTGTATTTCCAAAGTGAAATTTTTTCTTGGCCAGATAGGATACAATTTTCTTTTCTTTTTTTTTTGGAGCCAGTTCCCAAGCAGATAGTTTTATGTAGGGGGGTTCAAGAAAAGAGAAATTTTCTTAATTTTCATGATATATTGATTCAGGTTGGTAATGAACCAACTTATTCCATTTTTTCTGGAAAATCTTCCATTCATCTTAAGATTGGAAGTGCTTCATTCAATGGGTTTGAATATTTTTTAAAATATTTCTGAGACAAAGAATATGATGAAAAGAAGGGAAAAAAAATTTCAAAGCAAATAATTAATGCCTGCTCCTTTTCTGTCACAATAACCCTGGGTTCTTGATTTTCTAAATTTTCCTCAATTTCAGTGAGGGCCAATTCATAGTTATTGTTTTCCTCTTGAGATAAAAAACATAAATCAACTGAGAAAGCTCTGGAACAATTGTTTAACCCAGCAATATGAAGAAAGGGAATTCCAAACTTGTTTGTTATATATGTGCAGTCAACCATTAGAAGATTAGGGAAAATTCTAATAATTCTAATGGAATCAAAGTGTGAAATGAATAAAGAAGTGATTTTTCCATCCATATTGTTAATTTTGTAGAACAAATAAGAATTACAGAGTTCCATTATGAAGTCTTCAATGGGAGATTGCCATCAAGAGATGTTTCTTTAATTTGCTATCTTTTATTTCAAATAGTATTGAGGTTGGTGTAGGCAGGAGATGAGGAGGTTTGGATAACAGAATTCAAAATGCTTAAGGGGGAAATCCAGCTTTGGTTAAACTTTCAAAAGTCTCTTGTTGCTTCCTTTGAATTCTTATTTGAATTGGATGAGTTTAAGTATCCATTTGAAGGTGGATGTTTGGGTTCTGGACAAATGCCCTAAACATGCCAGAGACTCAATCTTTTGGAAAAAGTGGCAGATTATCTGAAAGGGAAATTTTTCATTCTTGATTTTTCCAAAATGATAGTATCTTTGCTGGTTTGATATTCTCTATATTTATCACATTGGGATGCTCTGGTAGATATTGCATATCCATGGGACATATCCCATGACTGGATGGCATCAATTAGATCCTCCTTTTTAGTATATGATATTTGAGGAGAAAGGGCCAGAGGGGTGGAATCAGAAGTTTTAGTAAAAGAAGAAGGAGAAATAGGATTTGAACCACTGGTTTGATTAGATGAGATAATGGAGGATGGGCCTGGTGAAACAGTTCTGAAAAGTGGGTGGATGTTTTCTTGAGCCATTTTTAAAAGAGATTTTATTTTAATAAATCAAGTCAAGATATGAGTTGATAGTTCAGAAATATATTGAGCAGAAATTGGGTAGAAGATGGTATTCAGAGACTTGATATAAGATTGAAATTATTTTCTTGGAAGTATCTATTGAGGTGTAATCATTAGATGAAGATTTGAGTTGAGAAGTTGATAATGTTCCAGAACCATTGCTGAGGAGGTAAATAATTTAATTTTTGATGGAAGATTTATATGGAGGATTAATTTTGTAGTTTTGGAGTGTTTAATTGTTTTTATTGAGGTGTGATAATGGATGATGAAATATGTGTGGTGTGGTGAGTGCATGATGTGCACCAGGAAAAATCAGGCATCTCTGGCTGATCAGAGACTTCACTTCAACCTGATGGTTTCCCCAATTGCTTCAAAGTTTATAATCAATTTCAAGAGAAAATTACCATGAAATCTGTTTTGTTTCTACTAGAGTTCACAAAGATGGAAACACAGTTTCTCCATGATTGCTTCTGAGTCTATTCTTAAATTCTCCAAAAGTGACCAAAGAATTCTCATTTGATTCTTCAAATTTTCCACTGTGTTTCTAATTGGTTTCTGCAGGACTTATCAAAGTTATCTTTTGATTTTCCATTATTTTTCCCCCAAGAATCCCCTTGATTTCTCCCTGGTTTTTCTTTGAGAACTTTTTTGGTATGGCTTCAACATGCCAGAAATTTCCCAATTATTTTTGTCTGATGAGCAATTAAACCCAAGAATATTATTCTTGGGCTTTATCAAATCTCAGACTGATTTGGCCTGAACAGGAAATCCCCAAATTATTTGTAACTGACAGGGATTTGGCCCTCATGAAAGCAATCAAGCAGGAATTTGGTGAAACCTCCCATCAAGAAGAACATCAAGATGCTGAATTTATGCAAAAGGTCAAAAATGGAATTGAAAAGATGTATTTTCAATCTTTTCACCTTCATTGTACATGACATATAAATAGTAAAATCTTGGAAAGATAAAAAAATGTATTCAGAACTGAGGCCCTTTGGGATTCTTTCATGTCTTGTTGGAATAAATATGTTGAATCAAGGAATATGAAGGAAAATGTGGCACTGTGTTTAACTCCTTGGAGTCCATGATTTTCATCCTCAGTGGTATCTTAATTTTAAAGCAAACTATGTGGAGCCTGGACTTTCAATTTTAGCAACAAATTTTGAAGAAAGGCTCAATTAAACTTCCATGAAATTGAAGTGTCTTCCAGCAGAGAGGCAACTCAAACTTTTGGATGAATTGGACTCAATTCTTTTGGGGTACTATTCTCACAAGTTTCAGCAGGTTGGAACCCCTGAGTCACTAGAATCAACCAGAGGAAGACCTCCTGCTCAAAGGTTAAGAGAAAAGTCTTCAGAAGGGGCTGAAATCTTGAGCCAGCACTCCAAAAAAATGGATCCCTCATTTTTTGAAATTGAAGAATAAATGTTCCAGTATACAATGAAGCAAGAGGAATTGGAAAGGTAAAAGTTGGAAATGCAAGCTTTGGCATTCAAGAGGGACGTTGAAATGAGGTTTAAGGAAAAAAATGGACTGAGAAACAAAAAATCCAAAGAAAAATCCAGGATAAAGAACAATTTGTAGCAGTGGAAAAAAATAATGCAGAATTGGAACAACAGGAGCACATCAATGCACTCAGGGAAGATCATCAACCTTAATTAAGATGTCATTAAAAAGTGAAAGAGGAAGTTGACACCAGAAGACTTCATGCTCAAAGCCAATTGGGTTTGGATTGTGCAAACATCCTTCAGGCTTACTTCAATGAAGCCATCAAACACATGGAATCAAATTCAAGAAATTCAATTCCAGTGAAATCATCTTCATCTTCAAGAGATGAAAGGATGCCTTACATTTACCAGCTTCCAAAAGCCATTCCAGATTATGTGGTTGATGTTTATGATACTCACAGAGATGGAAGTTGTGGTTATCATGCAGTTTCCCATCAGGTGGAAGGAAAATATATGGATGTGGGAAAGAAATGCAAGATTTAGCTAGAAACAAGGAAGGTTTTCTATGAAGTTATGCCCAAATGATATCCATATAACTTCATAGAAAACCTTCCTTGTTCAAAATCTTATGCCCAAATGATATCCATATAAGATTTTGATGAAATTTTAGAAAGAATGGATGTTAATTCCTCTGGAAGAAGTATTTCAAGGAAGAATTGGATAAGGATTGCCCATCTGGGGCATGTTTTTACTAATGTCTATGAATGTCCCATTTTTTGGATCTAAAAATCACAATCAATTAAATTTTTCCCTTTTGATTTTCTTGTCACACTACAAAGCCGTTTGATCATAGCTTTTGTTGAAAAATGCCAGTTTGTAGCATTGGATTTGAAGAAACAGGGGGAATGAAAAATTCATGATATTTTTTTCCAACTGTTGACAATATCTGGAAGGAATATAGGTCCAGAAGGGGGGTAGAAAAATTGGGAAATTGATTCTTCCAAATCTTTAAACATCTGTGAAACTTTAAAACATCCTGTAAAACATTTTGATTTTGATATGGATTAAGTGATCAATTTTTTTGTCATATGTTTTCATGGATAACTTTCCTTGTACAACTTTTGTATTTTTTTTCTTTCCATACAATTCCATTTGTATTATTTTTATCATTTTTCATATGAGGTACCAAGATTTTCCCAAAATATTACCCTAGGTTTAAACTCCTTGAAAAAAAACTCCAATTTTTAGCATTTTTTGACATGGGTACAGCTGAACTTGAAATGTGTCAGCAACAATGCATTCTATCCACACAAATTCTTTTTTATCATTTTTTTTATTTTTCATATGAGGTATCAACATTTTTCCAAAATCTGACCCCAGATTTGCATTCCTTGAAAAAAATACATATTTTTAGTATTTTTAAATGTTACAATAGCTCAATATCACATCCATATTTGAATGCTCCAAAAAGTTTGACCTCAGAAAGACCCCACAGGGGTTTTGGGGTCCTTAATTTAGCCTTGCCGTGGAGGCATTAGAAATAATTGTATAGAAGGATTTAGATTTGTATAAACCCTTGAAGGTAGTTACAATTCTAGGGGCCAGTTTTCTGACTCCAGAATTTGTTGCTGGTTCATCTAGATTCTAGTTGGTAATTGGTACAGCTGATCTTTTACCTGCTTGAATTGCATCAATTCTTTTCATAGATCCTGATATGTTGAAGTCAGTGAATCCAAGAGTTGAAAAATCAGTCCATGTAGGGGATTGTGATTCTTGAAGCTTCAATGATACCAATTTTGTGATCCCAAAATTAAAAATTTCAAAGAGAATGAAATGAAGTAAATGCCAATTTGTCTGATGGGAAGAAATGGATACGGAACTGCATTGGTCTCAGGATAATTTAAGGATAGGATGAAAGTGACAAGAAGGGAAGTCCCTAGTTGATTCCAGTCACCTTGATCTGTGAACAAATTGAGATGGCTAAACACCAGAACCACTTATATTTCAAATAAGAAGAGATAAGAAATTTTTAGCTCAATAAACAATAGGTGGAACAAGTATGAGAATCTTAACCAAAAGGAATGAGAATTGATATCAATGAAATCTCAGCACAACATTTGATCCAACATCTTGAAAGAAGACAGGCCTGGAAGGAGCAATTGATGAATGATAAGCTCAATCTAGGTTTCTTCTAATACAGAAGCATGGAAAAGATCATACTTGTTGATGTTGATCTTCAGGACTGTAACGAAGTGAACTTGACACCCTTGGTCGACTCATATGGGGTGATCTGTTGATTCTGGGTGTCAGTTAAGGTGCCCCCCATTAAGCGCCTTGAATCACAATCAACAGATAGTGTTCCTTTGTGGTTATTGTCAATGAGTTGTAGGTGGAGATTAGGATTGATTTTGGGGATGGATTGAGTGAATGTATGATGAGAATACAATGAGAGAAGAGTAGAGCTATGATTGACAGATGGGTCAACCTAAGTGGCCTCAACTTCACTATTATCACAAGCCAGAGTTTTGGAGAGTGTGCGCTCAGATTCTGGCCCATGCAGCATTAGAGTATCTCCACCACTGTCATGATGTTGCGGACTTCAATCTGGTGCAACTCAGTATATTCAACACCCCTCCTTGATTCAATGCGCAGTAAATTCAGGTACTAACATGATGGACCAGTCTGAGCAATGACAATTTGTTGGCGGCTTTGGTAAGACCGTCTGCAACCATTTGATTGGATTTGATTAGTTTAATTCTGATTAAGTCATTTGAAACATCTTCCCTGAGTCCCTTTGTCTTCAGGTCTATGAATTTAATTTTTGAGTTACTTCCAAAATTTTTTATCTTTTCATCTAAGCATTTGTTGTCGATTAAGAGAAGTCTGGGTAGGATTGGTGTTCTCCACATTTCATGGATGAGATGATTTATCCATCTGCATTCCAATTGACCGTTGCTGAGTGTGTTGCATTCTGCTTCTGTAGAGGAGTAGGTCATGTTCCTTTGCCTTTGACTGGTCCAAAACAATGGAGAGCCTCAAAAGAAGCAGATAAATCCACTTTGAGAGATTTGAGTGATGGGATTTTCAGCCCATGTTGAGTTGCTGTAACAAACTAGATTATTGGAGTTTTTCCTTTGTGAGATTAGAAGGCATTGGTCTTTGGTGTTGGCTAGGTACTTCCAGACTTTGAGAACTTCTTTCCAGTGGGAGATGCCGGGTTTTTCAGAGAATCTGGCAAGAGAGGATACAAAAAAACTTATATCTGGCTGGGCAAGCCTGGCGATGAAGTTGAGTTTTCCTATTGGTTACCAATAGGTGACTCCCAGTTGGTTAAATTCTTCAACTTCTTCCTTGGTGGTGGGAATGAGTTGAATTCCAGGTGTACAGGGAGTGTTTGTTGGTTTCCAGTCCACCATATTCAACTCTGTTAGTCCTTTGTCTATATGAAGAGGCAGAGAGAGCTTAATACCTTCCTTGGACCATTCAACCTTCATCCCCAATAGGGTGTTTGGTGGGTGTGCGGAGGAGTTTTTGAATTTTCCCAGAAATGCGTCTTTGAACTTCACTACATTCCCCACAACCAGTAGGTTGTTGACATGAATGAATACAGCTGAGACCCAATCTTTTCCAATGTATAAGCAGGGGTTGGCCTTGGATGGATAGAATCCTTGTTCTTGGATCCATTTGATGAGCATTTTGTACCAGTTTTTTGGGGCTTGCTTGAGTCCATACAAGAATTTTCGAAGTTTGAGAATTGGAGATCTTCTAGAGGAGCCAGTTGGGCGTTGGATGAAGACTTCCTCATCAAGAGGAGCGTGTAGGAACTCCCCCTTGATTTTGAACTGGAGCATATTGAGATTACAATCCACCGCAAGTAGAATAACTGCCCTGAGGGACGCAACTTTGCCGGTTGGTGTGTAAGTCTCCAGATAATTGATTCCATACCTTTGGTTGAATCCTTGTACACAAACCCTTGATTTGTAGATTGGAGCCTCACCGTGCGTGTTTTCTTTGACTCTGAAGGCATAAGTTACATTGAGCAGGTTCTTGGGCTCCGGACCGTCATAATCTTCCCATAATTTGAACTCTTCACATGTGTTAAGCTCCTTGTTTAGTGATCTGGACCATACAGGTGACTTCAGCGCCTCTTCAGCTGTTCTGGGAGTTTTGACCGTGTAATAAACATAGCGCTCCGGTGGCTTCAGTTCCAATCAATTTCTGAGCTGTTGAGCCTTGGGAATGAGATCTTCTGCTATGAAACTTTCTTCTTCCTTGTTATCTTCCTTGGATCCAGACAATTTGTTGGACTCTGATTTGATTGAGGGCTCAATCACCTTTTTGAGATCCGCTGGTGTTGTTTCACTTGCCGGTTGGGTGATGAAAATGGGTGCTGTGTTTTCTTGGGGGTCCTCTTGAGTTGAAGGAAAATCTTCAGAGTTCTGGAGTTGGTATTTGCTAAATCTGACATTCTTGGTTTTGATGATGCTACCTGAAGTTGTAAGGGTACAGTAGGACAGTAGTTTGGGCGCATAGCCTATGAGTTGTCCTGGAAGTCCTTTTTCATCAAACTTCTTAGGATGATGGTCTGAAAGATTGAGAAATGTCACTTTGCATCCTATGGGTTTCAGATAATCCGCCGGCAGCTGGGTTCCGTGCATGAGCTCCCATGGAGTGATCCCATCAGAGTTAGGAATTTGGTTTAAGGCCAAGGAGCAGCTCCTGATGACCTTGTGCCAGTAGTGCTTTGGAAGATTGGAGGAAGAGAACGTTGCCCGTACAGATTCAGCAACTTTCCTGTTTTCTCTTTCAGCTTGTCTATTGTGCTGAGGGTGGTAAGGTTTGGACACTATCCGTTGAATTCCTTTGTCTTTGAAGAAGTTGGTTAAGTTGGCATTGATGAATTCACCGCCTCCGTCGCAACAGAATTCCAAAGGATGATAGCCTTGCTTGTTGTACTTGTTTAGGATTACAAACTTGATGATGTCACTGGCATTGGTCTTCTGCTTCAGTGGAAAGGAACTTATGTATCCACTGAAGTTGTTGACTAGGGTAAGAGAGTAGCAATAGCCACCTTTGGACAATGGGTTGATGGGACCAATCAGGTTGGCATGAACTCTTTCAAACACTTTTTCAGCCCTGTTTGACAGGTCCTTAAAGCTGGCGCGGGTGATTTTACTTTTTTTGCAGCTGTTGCACAAGAAGGCGCTTTTAATGTTCTGGGGAATTGCGGATTTGAGATATCTCTCCATTCTTGCAATTCCAGCATGACCAAGTTTCAAGTGCAGTTGGTTGATTTCTTCAAGGAGAGGATTGGTTGAGGCAAAATAACTTTGCTTGCACTCCATGTCAAGATACTGCAGATTATTTATGATTCTTCCTTGAAGCACAGTTGTTTGATTTTCAGTGAGTTTGAAAGTGGGTGGACTGACTTGGTCATTGACAATCAGATTGGCACCCTTAGCTAGAAATACTCCCATTGAGAGTAGGTTTACGCAAGCGTCAGGTGTCCATGAAGCATCTTTGAGTTTGAGAGTGACTGAAGTTGACTTGAGTATTGCCATCCCTCTGCCCATGATTGCCAACAAAGCTCCTGGTTTGCCTGTTTTTATGACATTTGATCCATCTTCTGATTTTATTATCTTGAACCAGCTCTTGTTGGTTAGCATGTGAATGGAGCACCCAGAATCCAGAATGAAAACGGCTTGATTCAAAGGAAGAGTATGTGCAAAGCAGTGATAGAAGGAAAAGAAGTTGGATACCTCCTCCTTTTTCTTCTTTTCAGGTTTTCAAGATTCAAATCCCTTGGGCTTGAGCTTGGGGTGTTTGACCCAACACTTCTCTTGTGGATGGTTCTGTACCTCAGGATTGTGAATTCTGTTTTCGCATCTGGGGTAGTTAGAGTACAGGCTCAGGTCTACCTTTGATGATGTTACTCCTTCCTTGACTTTGGCGTTGATTTCATTTTTGTGTTGCACCAAGTGGTCAAGCACTCTTTCAACAGTAATTTCTTTGTCTCCATGCATAATTTGGGAGTCCATGTTGTTCAAATTTGGAGGGAACTTGAATAGGATCAGGTATGCAAGGATGTTGGACAGCAATTCAATCCCAACCTCGGAGATTTTGTTGAGGTGCAATTGTACATTGGTTACAAACCTATCAATGTTGTCTTCACTGAAGGGAAGATATAGGAATGAATTGAAGACCCTTGCTTGATTTTCTGATTGGGAGGATTCAAAGTAATTTTTTGTTTCAATCCAGATCTCTTTGGCATTTCTGACGTTACCGGGCTTGATGATGTTTGTGTGCATTGCTGGTTCTAAATTTGCAAGCAGAAAAGGAGCCATGTTTTTTTTGATTTCAGGATCCAGCTGGACATTGTTGCTGTCATTCTCCATGATGTGGAGAATCTCTTGTAGTTCAAATAAGCTTTCCATCTTGACTTTTGAGATGGAGTAGTTATCTTTGTTCAAGAGTGGAGTTGACTCTACAAGGGTTTTGAGCATTATTGTCCTCATTGTGCTTTCTCCCCCTGGTCCTGGTGATGATTGATAGTTGTTCATCTCAAGAGAGTTTTTTTGGCTTTTAACCGTGAAATAATTGAGATGGCTAAACACCAGAACCACTTATATTTCAAATAAGAAGAGATAAGAAATGTTTAGCTCAATCAACAATAGGTGGAACAAGTATGAGAATCTTAACCAACAGGAATGAGAATTGATATCAATGAAATCTCAGCACAACATTGGATCCAAAATCTTAAAGAAGACAGGCCTGGAAGGAGTAATTGATGAATGATAAGCTCAATCTAGGTTTCTTCTAATACAGGAGCATGGACGAGATCATACTTGTTGACGTTGATCTTCAGGACTGTAAAAAAGTGACCTTGACACCGTTGGTTGACTTGAATGGGGTGATCTGTTGATTCTGGGTGTCAGTTAAGGTGCCCCCCATTAAGGGCCTTGAATCACAATTACCAGATAGTGGTCCTTTGTGGTTATCGTCAATGAGTTGTAGGTTGGGGATGGATTGAGTGAATGTATGATGAGAATACAATGAGAGAAGAGTAGAGCTATGATTGACAGATGGGTCAACCTAAGTGGCCTTGACTTCACTATTATCACAAGCCAGAGTGTTGGAGAGCGTGCGCTCAGATTCTGGCCCATGCAGCGTTAGAGTATCTCCACCGCTGTCATCATGCTGCGGACTTCAATCTGGTGCAACTCAGTATACTCAACAATCTGAAGACTGGATTAAAATTTATTTTGTCTGTGATGGCCGCCATTGATGGATTATAAAAGTACTGACATACTCAATCAGGTTGGCTGTTTGACGTGGCTATTCTGGGCAAGTGATTGACTAAGATGTGATTTGTTAGATTTTGATGGTTAAAACTGATATTTCATTTCATCAGGCGCTTTATTTTAGACATAAGCAGAGTGGTCATGCAATCAATCAAACCAACCTGATAGCAGAGAAAATGTCAGAAGTCATATGAAAACAAATGAACACTGTGGGATTTGAACCCACAACCTCAGACTCTTTATATGAGTGATGCTCTTACCAATTGAAACCACATGCAAAATGGTGACGATTTTGAATAATTGTCACCCGCGCGATCCACTTGTTGCCACCCAAACTGACTTGCAACAACCGTGCAACACCTTGCGCATCAAACACTGCTTAGGTTCCCAGCTGAACCGTCAGCTTACCTGACAATTCACCCCCGCAACGGACCATTTGCTTGCCCTTTGTCCTGTGCATCCACTTCAAATCAAAGTCCTTTGCATCAATCATCCAACCAACAACCTTTTACATCCAATGTTTCCTTATTGCCTCTGTCAACCATTCCCCCACAAATTTTCGCCAACAAACTATTTTTTTTCTCTTTGAAACTTTACCGGAAGCTCTCTAAGCACCATGAATCCAGAAAACGCCACTAGCCAACCAGCCAAGAAACCTATGTTCACCCCTAGTCAAGTAAAAGAAATGATTAAGTCTGCTGTCTCCCAGCAAGTTGATCAATTTCAAGAAACCTTCCAAGCCCTCAAGGAAGAAATCAACAATCTCAAGATTCGTGAAAGTCAGCCAGCTGCCCCTTTGAATGCCTCCACCACAACCAGTAGCGTACATATGAAATCAAGCCACAAAGAGACCAAGAAGCTCAAGACTGTCCAAACAAAGTCTTCAAAATCAAGCAACACCAATCCAAAAAGTACTAATACTCCTAAGCCTCCAGTCAACAAGCGTGCCAAACTAGTCATTCAAAGCACCAAAAAGAAACCTTTCTGTCGTGCACAATCTGAACCTGCACCGGGACTTTCAACCAAGTCTACCTCAACTCCCATTGAAAAAAAGGTTGAAATCAAGTCAACTCCCCCTAGTATCAAGAAGAGACCAAATCAAATGATCACTGAGGATTTCCCACCGGACTTCAAGTCAACCAAGGTAAAATCTGCCTCTACATTATGGATTCATCATACTGACATCAGCATTTCATTTTAGGAATGCTTGTATGCCCACATTTGATTTCTCTGGGGATTACTTGAAACTACTTCTGTTCCACCTGCCGCCAAACCCGAGTACATTCAAGCATTTTCTTCTAATTTCTCTAGTATCGCCAAATTTGAGAGGTTTTCCGAAGACTCCAATGCTGCCCAACTTATTGCAGAGAACAATGTTCTTACTTTGAAGGGTGCCCGTGCTGGAAAGATCAAGGTAGGAAGAAACCTCATCCACATTGAGGACGGCTATATAGCATATATTCATGGCTACCTTGCAAAAGTTGGCATTTGATGCTGGGGGCCCAATCTTGAAGAAAATGTTGAGAGCTTATTCAATGCAGCCTGTCGCATTGCTGCCGTCAGCCTCTTCCGACAAATTGGGGCTTCAGGAGGCTATGACTTCATGAGCTTTAACCACAAATACCAGAACAACTCAACTCTGATCATGCGGGCTTACAATCATTACGTGCATCATGTACTTGCTCAGAAGTTTGCTGCTGAGAACAAAGAGGCTGGCAAGTACTGAGAAAAAACAGAAAATAAGAATGCTTCAAAGAATCGCCGTCGTGTGAGTAACTTCTATTTCAATTTTTGATTTATTGTTCTAACTTTTTAAAAATTTGATCCAGTTACGCAATGCTTGACTCCAGTTTGCTTCTGACAATCGTTATCCAGAACAATATCGGATGATTCTTGCCAATGCCGCTGCTCACAGCGATGACGAGTGGGAAGCTGAACACAATTGTTTTGCAATCAAAACGCTAACCTATCAATCCAATACTGCCAACATCTTTTTTTGTAGATTGGATGAAGAGATGAAGAAATTGGCCAAAGTTATTGGGAAGCCCTCAAAGATGCAAGTTAGGAACTTCCCAAGAGTTCCGGTTCCTTCAAAGTTCACCAAAATGCCCAAGGGATTGCCCCTTGATTTCTATAACCGCAAGTGGATGAAACAGTTGCCAATACACCAACAACGTAACATTCCAAACATGGGCCAAGTTGCATTCCTGAAAGATCCAAGTAGGTCCCTCTTACCCCGAAACCATCCTCACTTTGATAAAGAGGAGAAACTCTCTGACCAACAGTTCAACAAACTCCACTTGGAAGCAATGCTTGATACCTATGGTTTAAACAAAATAATTGAAGAGGAAGATGAGGACAATGACAAGGCTGAAGATGAAGATCAAGACAATGTTGAAGGTGGAGTCATTGATTTAGAGGGTGACAGCCCCGTGGACTCTGAAACCTATCTCTCCAATGCTGATTGGGGAAACGTTTATAAAGATGAGGATGACTCCAATTATTAAGAGGAGGAGGAGGAGGAGGATGAGAATGAGGACAAGGATGAACAGGATGGCCAGGATGATGAAGAGTATGATGAGGAAGATGAGGAAGATGGCAACGGGTCTGTTGCTGATATGGTTGAGTGAGATGCAGCTTGTAACATCCAGGCAAGAGCCGGTAGATGATTCCAAGGATGATACCTTTGCATTCTTGAAAGATTTGTTTCCCCTTTATGCTAGGCCCAATATTGGACTAGCCTGTTTCCGCTGATTTTCAATGAAATACAGTAGTTTGTGTGAACTTTCCTGATGCGCTCATGTTAAGTAAGCTTGTTAATCAAGCATATCAATTGAAAGTGCAAAAATCAATCTTGATTGCATGGTTCACCACTCGCCATCTAGACTTGGGATTTTTTTACTTGCCAAAGTGAATCTTGAGGTAAAGTGGCACAACGGAGATATTGGTCTTTGAGAAGCACCATGTCGCTTGGGGCTGAAAGTTTCAAAAGGGACATTCCTCAGTTTTTTCTCTATCAAACGTGGGGTGTCCAAATGAATGGAATGAGAGGCTCAAAATAAACAATTGCCTTAGATTTGCAAGGGAACAAGGATAGCTGGGAAATGCAATAGGTAACAAGAAGGGATGAAATTCAGGGTTTGTGGTTGATAGATAGAAACGGGTGACAAGATTGGTTGCAATTACATAGCTCAGAAATCCAAGAAAGGCAGTCAAGTGTTGCAGTTTGGCAGAAGCGGAGGGGGGGCAGATAAGAGGGAAGGAAGTGAGGGCATACAGAAATCAAGAGATTGGAGCCGTTCATGGAGGTAGGTTAATAGGCAAAATGCTCAGATGGTTAATTGGGGTGAGAATAATACCACCAGAGGGAAGGTCATAGGTTCCAGCAGGCAGGTAGCGGTATGCAGCCAGATCATCAACACAATTGGGTGGTATGAATTGCATTTGACCCAATTGCACACTACCCACCACCGTTTTCATTTTCCAAAGCCATAATCGAAATATTTCACATCCCCTTTTGGAATCTTTACAGAACTTGTTTTTAACCTCTTGAACATTGAGTACCACCCGGCACCCATCTAATGGGTGCTCATATTCAATAATGTCCTTGACCAGCCCATAACCAAATTTGCCGTTCACTTCAAACCGGATGCAGTTGTTTGGTTCCAGTACTGAGACTTTGAGTTTTCCCAAGCAATTGTAAGTCTGAAGTATTTTTACTTTACCGCGCAATATTGCAGAACCAGGAGGGTGGGGCAGGTCATGATAGCTTTGGATAGTTGGATTCTCCTCTTTTATGTTCTCCAATAACCTAGAGTACAGATTATCATCAATTAATATTGCGCGACCCTGCCATTTGCGACTTTTATCTGGTCCTGACAGAAATTTTGCTGCCTCTGGATCTGCTTCCAATTTTTGTATCTTGCAAATTCTTTTTAGCATTGTGCCTTCAATTTCTCCTGTATGTTTCAACAACCAGGAATTAGTTTCCTGAATGACAAACCAAGATGCAAGGTACTCACCAAAGCGATTGTTTGTGCTCAAGTTTTGCAACTTTCCAATGAGCCTTTTGCCCGCAAATTCAGCCACCCCGATTAATGGCCCCCATTTTTTGAGCATCTCTGGGACATGCAGTGCATAGTGATGATTTGGATTCACAACTAAGTTTTCAAAAAAAAATTTTGACGTAAAACTTTATAGAATGTAGTTGGTAGTGAATCAAACAATGTGTGAAGATCTTATTTGCCTTGAAGCCACTATGTGAGTACACTGGATTAGGCTAGAGATGTTTTCCATGACAAGCGCTTTGTTTGTTTTTGCATGGGTGATGTTGTCAATAAACAATTCTCCTGCAACCAGGGGAAGGATATAGACAAAAAGGGAATACCACTGGGAAGCCTTTAGCTTCCCACATTTTGCTTGACCCAACTCGCTTGGCATACAGCCAATAATTGATGGAATTTTGATATATTGCAATGCCATTTGAAAAAATCCATTTCCTTGTTGGTCATCAGCCCGCCTTGGGTCCCCTGGTTAAGTTCAAAATCACTAGTTTCCTCATCCTCATTGCTTTCTGAATGATTCTTGTCTTCATCAAATTCTAGTCGCATCCGTTTTCTTGGAGTATTACTTTGATAACATTGGCGCCGATTCTCCTTGAAAGACAGAGACTGGAATCCCCAGCGTTCCCGGAAATGATGGGCTAACACCCCCTCCAACCAGTTATGCATGAAACCTAAGTTCACATGAGCAACAGGGTCACGATAAGGAAGTCAATTCAGTTCAGAGTAGCAAACACCAGCTTTTTATAGTAGGTCATCTCGTCCTTTGATTGTTTTTGTTTGTTTCCATTTCTCTGATATTTTCAAAACCTTGGCGGCGTTTCTTGGGGGTCCTAGACAAAGTTCTTCTTTTGTGTATTTAGTTGCATGGCACCAGAAACAAAAGTAATTGGCCAAATGTGAAGCAAAACCGGCAACTTTATGAGTAGCACCTGTATCCCCAATAAGAGGTAGTAGTCAAACTTGCACTTTTCGTCCAAGGGGGTGTTGGCTAGTTTGGAAAGAAGTTGGTTGTAAGAGATCCAGAAGTTGATTGACCAAGGGTTGAAGGAGGTGACTAATGGTTGTCATACTAGGTGCTTGCGGTCCTGGTGTCAAACCTGAAATGAACATGTATTGCACCTGATTTCTGAGATGCAGCAACAGATTCATACACAACATTGCAATGATCCCAACGGATTTTTGTTTACCGGCTAGTTTGTTGGTGCGCGGGTTAAACCAATCAACAAAGAGCGAAAATACAAGGTTGAGGGATGATACGTTTTTGGGACATTCACACCAGGCTAGACTTTTCCAAGCTTCTCCTTGCTGTATGTCAATCATTACTTCGGGATCATGTTGTTGTAAGTGAGTTTTCCAAGCTTCAATGTCACTTTCAATTGTAGGAATGGAGAGAAACCATTCAATCCACAAATGAAAGGATTGGATAATGAAAAGTGAAGTAGGAATGCGGATGATGGGAAATTGAGTAGGTTTTGGAAAAATTCTTTGAGTTTGAAATTTTCCTTGATGCGTGCTTCCAACAAACATTTTTTTTCTTTAAATAATTCAGTTCCGCAAGGAAGTGCCCTGGGATTTTCTTGGAATTTGCAGTGATTGGGTAAATTGGGAGGGCAGTAGAGTGAAAAGCAAGTGGGACAACAGACAATCTTCTCAAGTTTCACGTTGAATTTGGATTTGAGGATTGTCCAAATGTCAACTGGCACCAAATTATCCAAGGTAGGAATATCTTGGACCCCATTCAGAAGGCTCAGTAATAATTATTTTGCTGTATTACATTGCTGCATACTGAGATTCCCATAGAGATGTAGCCATGATAGAAATAAAGAAGCCATTTCTAGAAAGTGACACAATTTTTAGAACATATCTTCTAAAAGAGACTTCAAGTAAGAATAACTTACGTGAGGGTGAGGGCATTTGCTCCTTGAAGTCATCTTCTTGGTCAAATAGGAAAGAATCTGTGCTGTGATTGGATTTGGTTTTGGAGTTGAATTCCTTGGGATCAGTACTTGCAGTGTTGAGAGTGAAAACAACATGTGATGGATTTGACTTCAAATCATTTTTCCGATGCTTCCGTTCATTACGCGTGGAGATAAAATGTCCTTGGTGCCGGTTACCATTGCAATCAATGTGGACGGAGTGGGAGCAGTCGGAGCATCAACACAAGGTACGTTTTGGATTGGAAGATGGGTGAGACATGAAAGATACTGGATGGAAGACAGGATGATCAAGTGGGGGAATGGAATCAAGAGTGTTCAGGATGGGAGAAGCTTTGGTATAGGGGGTGATCTTGCTTGCGGGCAAAGGAGTCAACAAATTTTGCTGTTGATGGAACTGACAAAAGGAAAACGGGCTGACGTGGGAGGTGTTTCACGGTTGTTGCAAGTCATTTTGGGTGGCAACAAGTGGATCACGCGGGTGATGATTATTCAAAATCGTCACCACTTTGCATGTGGTGTGAGCTAAGTGCGCTGTTGAGTAAGGAGCTGTTGATTCATAGCTATTTGGCTGATCACCCCGGAAGAGGTGTACTTATCCCAGCATTCTATGATGTGGGTGGCACATACCAGTCAATGAACTGCTCATGGCAATTATGTAATCTAACAGAACAATGGTCTGTAGCTGTGTGCAGGAGGTTGAATAAAGTGAAAAATGAAGGAAGCTCAAACAAAGATAAGGAAGGAGAAATACAAAGTAAGAAAAGAAGGAGGAAGGAGGTTGTGGTGAAGGAAAACGGGAGAGTTGAGATGAGGGCGGACGTTGATTGGTTGAGTAGCCTCAAGCTGCCAATTGGATCAAAAGATCTATCTCCCGGCTTCCGGAGTCAAGGGTAATTGATTTTGAGCTGGCAGAGCGCGAAGCTAAATGAGGTGTTTGCTAAAGGGCTTCTGATAATCTGATGGAGTATGTGATGAGATCAAGTTTCAATTTGATGAATGCAATTGATAGATGGATCAAGATGAGTAGCTAAGAAGCTTACAATGAGGGTGTTTAAGTATCTGTTTTGCTGAGGTTCAGGGTGCTTGGTTCTTGGGCAGAACGGTCCTGTTGAGATAAAGTTGCAGGCGCCTGGTCGGTCGCTTCTTGTGAGATTGAAGTGGCTTTTGGCTTGTGCGTAGGCAAGTTCAGGCTTGGTGACCTGTTGATAAGTTATAGCCAGGGTTAGGAGTAAATGAGCCCAACTAGTTGGTCCAACTGGGAATCGGTAAGTTTAAGTATGAGATTGAAATGCGTTCTTACAGGTATCCATGATGGCACCAAGTGTATAAGTTGTTTGTCCTTGGCTGCTTGCACCCCCTGGGTGAATACGCGGGTGAAGATGAGTGGGTAGCGTGATCTTGGAAATTTTGACATGATTGACATTGATTTTCCTTTTCCTCCTTATGGCTTGATTTGCTGGTAAGTTTGATGTCAAACCTTAGCCCCGCAAAGGAACATCTCATTGCCACGTTGATACAATGGAGAAAGCCCCAAGAGACTTCTTTGGTCTTGATCCTGGGTTGATTCATGAATAGCAACTTCTGTTCTTGGACCATCAATGGATTGTCAACTAGCCAACATGACTATTTTTTATTTATATCCTTATCTGAATCTTGATTTGGCTAGTGATGCTCTTCCTCCTCCTCTGCTCTCAAGACCCTAAAATACCAACACTACTCCATTCATATCAGTTATCCCTTCAAAGAATTTTATGATGAGGTTTCCGGGTGATGGAATGCATCGTTTGTAAAACATCCTGACTAGAGCCATGTTGATGATATGGATGATTTTCTTTACACCAATCTTCCAGCTTGCCCACAGCCAAGGTGTGGGAGAACCGCCGTGAGTTTGAATTGGTCAAAACTGCATGTAGTGTGGAAATCCATTGATAGGTCCCTGGTGGCACTGATGGGTTGGTTTTTGCAGTGGATATCGACCGGGTATTTAACTTAGAAAGTGATGGCAAGGTCTACTTGGGTGCTTGGACTGATGGCTCCGACCCTTACCTGGACTCGCCATTGGCCATCAACCGGCGCGTGTAAGCTGAACTTGTTCCGGAAGCTGATGAACTAGTCATGAACCCAACTCTGATGGATGAAAGATCTGACTTGGCTTCCCTCCAAACTTGGTCTGCCTGCCCTCATTCAAGTGGGAAAAATTTCTATGCCTTCCAATTTGCACAGGCTATTCCGGTCACAACTTATGATTGGAATACTGGAGCCGGCGGGCTGATCAATATCAACCAATTAGAACAGGCTAATACCCCAGCTGCATTCTATCTCACGGTATATTGAGTATCAGCCTTCTCTGTCTATGGGTGCATAAAATAGTTGAATGATGATGCCCAATTTACGCAAACCAGGCATCATCAATCAGCTGTGCTATGCTCCTGTTAAGCATGTCAGCCCAGCCTATCAACAGGAATCAGTTTCATACTCAAAAAAAAGAAAGTGACCGTCATGTGATGCCCGGTTTGCGCAAACCGGGCATTGGCTAATACCCCACCTGCATTCTATCTCACGGTCTATTGAGTATCATCCTTCTCTGTCTATGGGTGCATAAAATAGCTGAATGATGATGCCCGGTTTACGCAAACCAGGCATCAGCAATCAGCTGTGCTATGTGTTGTAACCCTAACCCAGGTTACACATGCATACACCCAACTATGCATATACCGTACTATATAAACCTTGCAATAGAACATCCCAGAGCCTGAGGCTTGAGGATCTTAGCTATCTTCATCCTAACAGGTTATGAGCCCGCATTCTCCTGCATTATAAGAGAATTTTTTTTTCCAACTATCATCTTTTCTTTCCCTGTCTATCTCCAATCTGTCATATACATTGGCCTATATACCTCACCTTTTGAGCTAGGCACAAGCATTCTACTCTGAAAATTAGTTCCACCATCTTGATTATCCCATAACTTGCGCGCTACCCCCACTCAACCCAACAACGCTCTGCCCGAGCTTCCGAGCTTGTGCCCTTGACATCCTGAGGAGCTAGGTGCGCCTGGCCAGCCGCCTACAGTCAGCATTTCCTAGGGATGCTGCTGCTGAACAGGACAGGGTTACACTCTTTGTTTCCCTTCCCCTTCCCCAGTTTCTTTTCCTTGTTGTCTTCTTTTTTTTCTTTTTTACCTCTGTTCCACCCCCCTCCTATCCGCCTATTCCCGCCTTCCCCATTTCCTTACGGACCAATCAGCATGGCTCCCCCACCAGCCGTCACGCGCAGAAGCACCTTGTGCAAACCAACTGTTGCCAGTTCCTCCAACATCACATCTATGCCGGGCGGCTTAGATCTCTCCACTTTGGTTGGCCCTGTGGATACCCCCCTGCATATGGTCAACAATCCGACGGAAGTCGTCCGTATGGAACCCCCTAGGGACCATGGGTCTCAAAGGCTAGACTTTGACACAGTTTGTGCCGACCTAGAAGAGCAAATGTTATGCAACAAGGTGGCAGACTCCGCTATTGGCCGCATACGTCAGGACCAACTACTCCACCCTGATGGCAAGAATGTGAATCAATGGCTCTGTGACCTCCGCAACCTAGGGCGGCACCACCTCAACAATCACGATTTCTTTACCTCACCCAATGACAACTGCATCTATGGATGGATTGGCAGAGCCATTCTCCTGGCAACAGTTCATACGACTCTGGTGTTTGACGTGCAAGACCTCAATACGGAACAGGACATGGTTCAGGTCTTGCTGAAACGTTTCAAAATGACAAGCCAAGCTGCACAGCTGAACATTTGGTGTTGTCTCCTATCCTTCAAGATGGACAACAACCAAACCACTGTAGGTGTAGTCTCCCAACTGCGGGACACACTACTTGAGTGGGAGAGTGTAGGCGTTAAACTCACCAACAAAGTCCTTCTGGGGTTCATTGTCCAGAACAGTCTACCACACGGTTCTTGCCTGCAGGAGGAAGTCAACCGACACCTCAAGCAACTGGTCCAACAAGGTCACAACATCATTCCCACACTTGGCAACGTCATCCAGGCTGTTGAGATATGCTGGAAGCAACTCTTTCACTCCGGAACGCCCCCTGTCAACTCCTTTCCCACTGCACAGCTTGCCCTCCTCATGCCTTTGGCCAAACCCACAGACGCTGAAGTTGACGGTTGCTTTCCCACAATTGAATACCCTGTTGAAACCTACCTGGCCAAGATTCCAACGGAACAATGGACCGAGGCGCTGGAGTTCTTTGCGGCGTGCGCGAGTGGTTGCTGTTCATGCGGCAAGACCGGTCACACCCAACAACACTGCCCAACCTGCCGGTCTCAACAAGCCTACATGACAGGGCAACAACATCAACACCAAACTCCCCTCCGACCAGCCCCTGTTGGTTCAGTTTACCCCATCATTGGGGCTATGTACCCACCCATACCGCTGGCCCCCGCCCACCAGCAAACCACCCTGCCGGCACCACCGCCAATAGCCAATGGACCACCACCACGGCGGGCAGACTATTATTGCCCAAACCCCGCCAAGGCCCAAGCAAGGGAACAATGTCCCTCGGCTTGACTGGTGGACGTAGGCGATGAACTGGACGATGTTGGCAGTCTCAAGTTCCACAGCCTGCAGGTGGAAAGTGTCAAAGTAAGCACTCCTTTGCTCCCAATCATTGATTCAGGTGCCTCCCACAGCCTCTGCGGCAATTTGACGCTCCTCCACAATTTCTGCCCACTTAAAAAACCTGTCCCGCTACTTGTAGCAACTGCGGGAAGCTCTGCCTGTATCTTGGGGATAGGAAATCTTCACTTTAAAGGCCCAAAAGGCTCAATCCTTATCCTGAAGGGAGTTTTGTACAGCACGCTTGCCCAGTCAATGCTGATTTTGTTAGCGGCTGTGCGGAAGGCCGGCCTAGTCTTTGCCTATGATGTTGGAGGAGACCGTTTTGTCTTGTATAAACGTGATTTGTCTTTAATGTTTTCGTGCCCGTTTGACCGGGACAGGAACAGATGGTGCATCCACAATCCTCTGATCCGAGCGCCTCCCCCTGGAGTTTGCTTGCCTGTATCTTCAGCCGCTCCTAGCCCATTGTGCAATGAAATACAAGGGTTAAAACCTGATTACGCTGACATCTTCATAGTCCCTGTTGAGCGTACAATAGATTACCAGTGGAACAAAGAAAAACTGACCAGTGATGAGAAAACGCTCCTGTTCTGGCACCAAGTGTTTGGCCATGCGAGTTTAAGAGACATCCGCAAAATGATCAAATTGGATCTTGGTGTTGACTTGCCGGCAACAATGCTGGCAGGGAGCGTTGCGTGTCCGGTGTGCATGGTAAGCAAGAGTACCCGCCTAAACCCCCTGGGACCCACCTGCCGGAACACCAACCCTATGGAAACTCTTGCTGTTGACCTGATTGGACCATTTGAGGTCTTGAACTTTAATGGTGGAAGATTCCTACTGACCGTGCGTGATTTTAAGAGTGGCTACAGTTTTGTCAAGGTCCTGCCAAAGAAGTTGGACGCGGCGGCTTTTGTTATGACCATGTTGAACAAATGAAGAATGTGCAAGTGAAGACCCTGCGGAGCGATAACGGCAGCAAATTTGCCAACCAAGCCTTGTCCAAGTACCTACGACGGAAGGGGATCACCGCCAAACGCTTGCTCCCCTACCATCACTATCAGAACGGCATGATTGAGCGGTACAATCGGAAGGTGAGTGACATGGCCCGGACGTTCCTGTCAGACAGTAAGTTACCCAAGTCCTTTTGGGGCTTTGCTTTTTTTATGGGCCTGCTACGTTCTGAACCGCTTACCTAACAAGCTTTGCGGCACGAGCACCCCGCACAAGGTTGTCTTTGGAACAAAGCCGGCTGTTGACCATTTCCGCCCCTTTGGGGCCAGAGCAGTGGTGCACATACCGCCCAAGCTGCGACGCCAGCTGGACCCAAGGGGTGTTGAGGGATTGGTAGTAGCATATTTGGAGCGGTCCAAGGGGTGGCTCTTCTGGGTTCCGGCAGAGAGTTGCTTTGTGCAATCCGCCATGGCACGTTTCCCCAACTCCAAGGTCACAGCTCTGCCTCGCAACCAGCCACCGCCAGCTCGCAAACAACCCTTGAGTACCAATTCGGGGACAACCTCTGGCGGCACCACCCCTGCCCTGAACGCAGCAGCCCAGGCCATTGCAAACACCCTTTGATTGGGCGACTTCACCAAAGAATGACTTTTTGACAAACAAGAGCTTGTCATAAATCACATCCTAGCTACGTGTGAGTTCTACAATATAAGTGTGCCTCAATCTTTCAACGCCGCAATGAAAACACAGGACTGGAAGCTGTGGAAAGAGGCCATCCAGGCAGAACTCAACAAGCTTGACAAGATGGGAGTCTGGGATCTTGGGCGCCTGCCGGAAGGGAAGATTCCCCTTGATTGCCAATGGATTTTTGCAGTGAAGAAGGCTTTTGGCAAGGAGGAGGCTGTGTATAAGGCCAATTGCGTTGCCAAAGGTTTCAAACAGGTTGCCGGCATTGATTTTGTGGAGACTTTTCCACCCACAGCAACTTTTGCCTCATTGCGCTTGCTACTGACCATGGCTGCCAGGTTCAACTGGACCGTACATAGTTTTGATTTTGTGGCCGCCTACCTTAATTCAGCCATTGACAAAGAGGTGTGGGTGGCCCCTCCACCGGGCATGAAGGTTCCCAAAGGGTATTACCTGCAACTTAAGAAGGCCTTGTATGGCACTAAGCAAGCTGCTTGATGTTGGTGGCAGCACCTGCAAGGTCTGTTGACCAAGTTGGGGTACCAACCATCACAGTACAACGGGTCACTGTACGTCTTGTGGCGCGAGCGGCAACACGGCATCATCTGGATCCATGTTGATGACGGTGTTGTGACGGCGTTGGATGTGGCTACGCTTTGCCAACTGGAGATTTACCTGCGTGATACGCTACGCATAAAGTGGTTGCCGTACATAAACTCAATTGTCGGTGTCAGGATTGACCGTTCAGGTGAGGGTTTCACTCTTTCACAGCCAAAGCTGATTGAAAACATTCTTCAGGAGCACTGGGACGGCACTTCCGTATGCCAGTTCCCACTGCCAACTGGCTACAACCCCGTCAGCAACCTGTTGGGCGCATCGGTCAACAAGGATTGTTTCCTGTCCCTTGTTGGATCCTTGAGTTACCTAGTAGTAGGGACCAGGCCCGACTTGGCGTTTGCCGTCAACTTACTTTTGCGTTTTTCATTGAGTCCCGACCAAACGCACTGGCAGGGTCTGTACCACTTGCTGGGGTACCTGGCAAGTACGCAAGACCTCTGCCTCCGACTGTCCCCCACAGACAACAGCCAGTCCCTGAAGGGGTACTGTGACACATTGTGGGGGGGTGAAGCCTTGCGCTCCACCCACGGGATTCTGTTCTCCTTCCTCAACTGCCCCATCATCTGGGTCTTGAGACGGTGACGGTGTGTTGCGGCCTCCACCTGTCACGCTGAGTACATGGCCTTGGGTGTAGTAACCAGACAGGTGTTATGGATCAGACACCTCATCAAGGATATCTTACGCTCTGACCACATGGGCCACCTATTCTGTGACAACAAGGCAGCGGTGAAGATTGCCTCCAACAACGTCTCCAACAAACGGACGCGCCACACGGACAGGGACTTCCACATCACCAATGAGGCGCTGTAAAATCAAAACACCAGCCTGACATGGGTAAAGTCAGAAGACCAACTAGCGGACATGCTAACAAAAGCGGTCAGCCACCCTGTGCTCCAACGACTCAGAGACAAGCTCCAACTCCGCTAATGGTAGGCCACTCTCTTCTCCAACCTTTTGCTTTCCCTTCTGTTCATTTTGATTATTGTTGCCCTCCAGTATACTCTTGTACATAGTCAAATGTTGTAAGTTTTGGGACGTGTACGAGCATAGTCGTGGGGGGGTGTGTTGTAACCCTAACCCAGGTTACACATGCATACACCCAACTATGCATATACTGTCCTATATAAACCTTGCAATAGAACATCCCAGAGCCTGAGGCTTGAGGATCTTAGCTATCTTCATCCTAACACTATGCTCCTGTTAAGCATTTCACCCCAGCCTATTGACAGGAATCAGTGTCATACTCAAAAAAAATAAATTGGCCATCATTTGAGGCCCGGTTTGCGCAAACCGGGCATTGGCTAATACCCCACCTGCATTCTATCTCACAGTCTATTGAATATCATCCTTCTCTGTCTGTGGGTACATAAAATAGCTGAATGATGATGCCCTGTTTACGCAAACGAGGCATCATCAATCAGCTTTGCTTTGCTCCTGTTAAGCATGTCACCCCAGCCTCTCAAGAGGAATCAGTGTCATACTCAAAAAAAAGAAAGTGGCTGTTGTGTGATGCCCAGTTTGCGCAAACCAGGCATTGGCTAATACCACTGCTGCATTCTATCTCAAGGTCTATTGAGTATCATCCTTCTCTGTCTATGGGTACATAAAATAGCTGAATGATGATGCCCGGTTTACGCAAACTGGGCATCATCAATGAGCTGTGCTATGCTCCTTTTAAGCATTCCACCCCAGCCTATCAACAGGAATTGGTGTCATACTCAAAAAAAAGAAAGTGGCCATCATGTGATTCCCAGTTGGCGCAAACCAGGCATCATGATTAAGCTATGTTTTGCCCTGAGTATGAAAATGCCCAGAACTCATACAGCCTGCCAAAGTTGACCTGATTGGGGTAGCTAGTGGTTAATTTAATAATATTCATTTCACTTGGCATCATGTGGGATGTTTCACTCTCTATGGGGGCATGACAGTTCTCAAAGAAGATGCCCGGTTTCCAGAAACTGCGCATCACCTTTGGGCACCATCATGCCCCTGTAGCACACATCAAAAAGCATGTACTGAATTTCTCTTTCAGTACAGCTTCTTTATACTTCTTAACCTAATAGATTTAATCTGTATGGAAGTTCACACATTTATGGATGTTGATTTCTGGTTTCTGGAAACTGGGAATTGACTCTGTGCAGTGTTATGCTCCTGTAGTGCCAAATAAGCAAGGATTTTTAAAGCACTCCAGATCAGACAAGATTTGTTTAAATTTTCATCATGTGGTGTTTCACCCTCTACAGGGGCATAAAATTGCCTGTGATGCCTTCTTTCTTTAAAACAGACATCAACTTTGAGCAGTGTTATGCCCCCATAGACCACATCAAAACCAGACTATCTTCAAGTCTTATTATGCTGCTTCTTTGTCCTTCTTCATCTCATGCTTTCACTCTGTATGGCCAGTTTAATTAATGGATGTTGAAAAACAGGCATCAACTTTGGGAATTTTTATGCCCCTGTAGAGCAAAATAAGCAAGGAAATTGAAGCAACCCAGATTTGAGAAGATTTATTCCAGGGTGATGCCTGGTTTGCAGAAACCAGGCATCACCAAGGAAAAATTTTAAGCCCACATAGAGCACATCAAAACAACACTATCTACAAGGATAATTATGCTGCTTCTTTGTCCTTCTTCATCCCTTGCTTTGCCAATTAAACTGATGGATGTTGATGCCTGGTTCCTGTAAAACAGACATCAAATTTGGGCAGAGTAATTCCCCCATAGAGAAAACCAAGCAAGCAATTTAACAGAACTCCACATTTTACCAGATTTCTTTCACTTTGAATCATGGGGTGTTTCATTCTCTACAGGGGCATAAAACTGCCTGTGATGCATGGTTTCCAGAAAACAGGAATCACCTTGGAGGAGTGTTATTTCCAATTATCATGAGAATTTGACTTATTAACATATAACCAAAAAATAGTGATTCATTCATGATGCAAATGGAATTCAATGGAAAGAATCAATTCTCCTCAATCAGAAATCCACACCTAAAAATTCTACAAAAGTCTCACTCTTTGGGTAATGTATTTTGGGAAAAAAAAACCTATCAAAATAATTCTTCATGATAAGTAATGAAATGAAACACCTCATGATAAGCCTTCAAATTTTTCATAATAAGCCTTCAAATTTTTCATGATAAGCCTCTATTGTTTCATTATAGGGAATCAACTGCTTCATGATAAGCCATCAACTGCTTCATGATAAGCCATCAACTGTTTCATAATAAGTGAAGAAAATATTTCTTCCACATTCCTGAAAAATGTTTCATGGAACCATTTTGAATGTTTCAAGATAAGAACTCAATTTTTTTTTCATCTTAATAAGCTACATGAGACACTGAGAGGATGAAAACAAAAATATTTTACATGCAACCTATTTCACGGAAATTTTTGCATATAAAGAGACACTTTTCTCCTCCTTCATCCATTCTTCCACTCATCAAGAACTTGGAACAAAATGGCCCCCAAAAATATCCAACTTATTGTTTGCATGTGTGAAAATTGTTCCAGAAAAACTCATATGAATCCCAATGGGATAAAGCAAGGCATAGCATTTAACCTTTTTGGATATGCTAAGCATCAGAAAATCACCACAATTTCTTTTTTCAATCAAGTTGCTCCACAAGCACTTCCCCAAAAATCAGAAAAAAAAACCATAGGTATCCATTAGATAATAACAATGCAAACATGGACCAATCTCAAGATGATATCACTTTAATTTCACCTCCAGCTGGGATTCCCATATTTGAAACTCAATAATTTGTCCTATTAACCTGGATACAAAACCAACACCATACTGTCCTTCCAATGGTGATCACAGCCATCATGAATGTGCATCATCAAATTAGTACACAGGCATCAAGGTTCCTACTTTGTGCTTTCAAAATTCAAAATGAAACAAATTTTCAAAATACTCTTCAAATCCATCAGACCAATAGCAGTTTAGAGATTCCCCTCAGCATTTTGAGAATCTTCAAGCATCTCAACCTGAATGCTTCACTGGAGATATATTCCTGTTGTCAAGAGTGCTTCTACTTTTTTGAACAAGAAAAAAATTTCACAGAACCTAATATCAAATTCACACAACATTTGAAAAGATTTGACCAGGTTCCACCTTTCTCATCCACCTTGGGAGCTATGTAGACCTCCATTAACTCCACGCCTAGCAGAAAACAATTTTAAGAGTCAAAATTCTCTGCAAGAAAACATTTCATGTACCAACCTTTTCAAAAATGGCTGGAAAGCTTTTTGAACCTTCCAGGTATTGAGGAAGAACTTCTCAAAAATCTCCAAAACAAACCCTCTGAGATAATGAAAGATATCTGGGATGGGAATTTTTTGCAAAGATTCAAGGGCCCAAATGAAACATCCCCCTTTTTTTAAAAGCCTGGGATCTTGGAATTCACCCTAAATTTTGACTGGTTCAATGATTTTGAAGTCTAGTTGCCATGCCTCTCTTGGAGCCATTGCCATGGTATGCCTGAATCTTCCACCTGAAATATGTCTGAAAGCAGAAAACATTTCTCTGGTAGGAATCATGCCTGGCCCCAAGGAGCCTACTGGTATCCAACTGAATCATGTACTCACCCCCCTAGTTAGAAAACTTCAGAAAATTTGGAATGGTGTCCACTTCTCCAAGCCCTATGATAATCCTTCAGGATTTACCATCAGAGCTTTTATACTCACTGTCATAGCAGATGTTGTGGCAATTTGCAAGATAATAGGATTTACCAGTCATTCAGGAAAAAATATTTTCAACTTCTGTGCCACTGAAAAGTCTGATATAAATGAAATTGAGCCTTTTTATTGGGCCCCAAAAAATTTATCAGAGCCCAAAATTCAAGTAAATACATGATTTCATGAAAATAAATCACACAGAGATCATCTCTTCAAAGAGAATGGTGTATGTTACTCAATATTGAAAGAACTGCCATATTGGGATGCCAAAAAAATGGCCAACCTTGACATAATGCACAACATCATTCTTGGAACCTTGAAAGATCATGCTGTTACAAAATTAAGACTTCCAGAATCCTCTTGGAAAAAGATAAAAAAAAAGGAACCAGAATCATCAGATGATGAATCAAATGATGATGATTATGAAAGTGGAAACAATGAAGATCCCAGTGAAAAACAAATTGATTCTAGAGAATAATGTTACTTGAAAAGAGATGCCAAGGAAGATTTTCAAAATATACAAAAATCCAAAGGCAAAGGGAGAGAAGAACCTCTGGCTCTAACTAATGAAGAATTTATGGGGGAATCTTCCTCATTCTGTGGTTTAGATTATTTAACTGTTTCATTTTTGGATCCAAGAACTAGTGAAATCCCTGAGAAAAGCCCTCCAATTTTATCAAAATTCAAGTTTGATTCTGTTCTGCTAAAAAATCTTCAACAACTCATCAAGATTAATTTAATCCCATCTTATTGGACAAGGGTACCAAAAGAACCTTGGAGAAGCAAGTAATGGAAGTCTCAAGGCTGCAGAGTGGTCTATTCTTTATAAATTCTACATTCCCAATTTTACCCTTGCCATGCAATTTGAAGACTTTTCATTCCCATAGGCAGTTGTTGAAAATACCTTCCATTTAATGACCTGTTTCAACATGGCCACTATTTGAAATAACAGCTCCCAAAATGGTTCTGATTTCACCAGGAACTGTAAGAAATATTTATAACTTTGTAGGAAGCTCTTTCTAGAGCAAAATCAAAAGCCAAAGCATCATCTTGCATCCCATGTATCTAAGATTTTACAAAGGTGAGGGCCTGGCCCCACATGTGCTACCTAGGCTTATGAGTGCTTGAATGGGCTATTTCCCAAGTTCAACAGCAACATTGTGTTGGGTTTGTGAATTCCTTTCAATCAAAGATATACAGGTTACCGCAATTCTGACTAGAATTCACATTAAACTCAGATGAAATACCACTTACTATAGTTCAAAGGTTCTTCAGACTTTCAAATTGAAAGTCCCTGATCAACTCACCAGGTGCACCACCATAGATAAATCAACTTTCATGAATTCTTGGATCATCTACCAGGTCAAAATCAATCCCAAACCAAAATCCTGTCCATGAAAATCCCAAATCTTATTAAAAATTCCTCAATTATATCAGTAATTCCATCTTTTCTAAAAAATTGGCAAGATTTCAACCAAATCAACAGTGCCAATAATTCAAAAGCTGTGAATATCTCATCATGGTGGAACTATCAGAATCATCTTAATTGGAATAAAATGGCCTTACCAACAACCAAATAAAATTATGGAAACAGTACCATGTCATATATGGTGTATTTAATGAGTTTGTTTGGGTAGTCAAATCCTGCTGGTAATGCAACAAACCATGCTTGATGACCTGAAAAAATGGGTTGATGGGGAAAAAGTCAAGAGAGCCCAATCTTGTTGGGCCATCAACCTGAATTATTTGTTGCTCAACCCAAAGTGACAAGAATTTCTGTCACTGCTGTTTTAATTTTCATGACCAATATGGCCAACAAGGTGGCCTTCAGCAAAAGAAAGCCATCTTTGAGGCTTCAGTTGAAAGCTGCAATGGCCAAGTTGATGGCACACCCCCATTGGGTGACCACCTGAAAAGGGGCAGTTGATTCACTTCCATGCAATTTTGAGCATCTGCCAACTGTGGTTTTTTAAAAAAAAACCACTCAGTTGACCACCCAACCAAACTCAGTTGATACACAATAATCTGGGTAAAGTGTCCTTCTTGGGTCAGATAAAACTCATATTCAGTGTGGTGGATCCATATGGGAGCATACCAAGTTACTTGTTGGAAGTGACTCCATTTCAAATTGACAGGAATTTTTTAGTTGATTGGAAGCATCCAAATGTTTTCAAAGTTAAACATGGGATTAAAAAATAAATCATTTCTTGTGATGCTATTGATGGCCAGTGTTCATATTTCTCTCATAATGGAATGATACTAGTCACAAAATTATTTCTTCCTGAAAGTGAAATTTTGAAATTATGGAATATGCAAAGTGTTATGAATTGTTTCAATTTTTTTTCTTTGAATTATTTTTGGAGTGAATTCCAATTAAATTTATCCAGCATTACCTGTAGATAGAACAGAGATTTCATAAGATAAGGAATTTTATGAATGATGAGAATAAATTTTGTTCAAAAAATGAATTTATTTCATTTCAGAAAATTAGGAGGGATTGTGCTAATAGGTGAAAAAATGGAAACTTGTGGGGAATCAGGGAGAAATCAAGGAGAAATCAGGGAGGAAAAATTGGAAACCAGATCAAATCTGGGAGGAAGTAAAATAGAAACCTTGGAGAATACCAATTGAAATCATAAGTAAGACAAGAAAAAAAGAAGGGGAAAGGTAGAATATCAAAAGGGGAAATAGAATGGAATGTAATCAGAAACAAATGTGAATAATTTGAGAAACTGTGAATCAACTAACAGTAAACTGGGGGTAATCTGTGTTTCCAAGCAATGGAAACATTCTAGAAATTAATTGGATGCAACCATCTCATCCAAAGGATGTGATGTCACTGGCTGACCAGATCCACCAGATTTTTCCTGGTGTGTGGTGAATTTGTGGTGTGGTGATGAGTGGTGTGGTGTGGAGAGGTGTGTGGTGTGGTGTGGTGTGGAGAGATGTGTGGTATGGTGTGGTGTGGAGAGGTGTATGGTGTGGTGTGGTGTGGAGAGGTGTATGGTGTGGTGGGGTGTGGAGAATGGTGTGGTGTGGTGTGGTGTGGAGAGGTGTATGGTATGGTGTGGTGTGGAGAGGTTTATGATGTGGTGTGGTGTGGAGAGGTGTATGGTGTGGTGGGGTGTGGAGAGGTGTGTGGTGTGGTGTGGAGAGGTGTGGTGTGGTGTGGTGTGGTGTGGTGTGGTGTGGTGTGGTGTGGTGTGGTGTGGTGTGGAGAGGTGTGGTGTGGTGTGGTGTGGTGTGGTGTGGTGTGGTGTGGTGTGGTGTGGTGTGGTGTGGTGTGGTGTGGTGTGGTGTGGTGTGGTGTGGTGTGGTGTGGTGTGGTGTGGTGTGGTGTGGTGTGGTGTGGTGTGGTGTGGAGTGGCGTGGTGTGGTGTGGTGTGGTGTGGTGTGGTGTGGTGGTGTGGTGTGGTGTGGTGTGGTGTGGTGTGGTGTGGTGTGGTGTGGTGTGGTGTGGTGTGGTGTGGTGTGGTGTGGTGTGGTGTGGTGTGGTGTGGTGTGGTGTGGTGTGGTGTGGTGTGGTGTGGTGTGTGTGGTGTGGTGTGGTGGGGGGTGATGGGTGGCTGGAAAAGGTGAAGGTGGTGGTTTAGGGATGATTAGAGAACTCCAAGATGGGCAGAGCTACCAGGAAAAAATTCAAATTCATATTGAATTTATGCATGCAAAAGGGTTAAAAAATGGGGGAAAGAACCCAAAAGGGGTTGATTGTGATGCTTTCTTGGTTTATTTTTTGATACAAAAATCATGCCTCATAAATTACCAGAAAATAATTTGTTGAAAGCTTCAAAGAATCTATCTAAAATTTGTAGTATAGAATATTTTAAATCATCATTCATTTTCAGGAAAAAAAATAAAAAAGGATAAATAAAGACAGACCATGCCTTTTCTTTTGAATTATTTTTGTGGTGATATAATATTTTAGGGGTAAAACATGTGAAAAGCAGTCAAAATAATTATCAGTTTCATCTTTGGATGCCTTTCTTAAGTCCTTTGAAAAATATTTTTGGGAAATTTTGATGCCAGATGTGAACAAAAAGTATCAAAATGGATGTGTTATTTTGGAGTTTTTTTATGTTGGATCATATTTTTGAAGGACAAGAATACATCCACATAAATCCCAAAAATATAATATCAAAATATTTTATTTTTTTCATTAACTCTCTAATAGATTAATTCACCAAAAAAAATTCATTCAAAAGGCAAATAAAAGGATTGAAAAGTGCAATGAGAAATTTGGTTTCTTTTTGATTTTTTGATTTTTTGAGTGAATGTTTTAAGGTGTAAGAATAAATAAAAAAGAATCCATGAAAAAAATATGAAAATGCTCCTTTTTCTTATTTTAAATTTATGAGAGCTTGAATCACCCAAAAAAAAAATTACAAGGCAAATAAAAGGATCCAAAAGTGCAATGAGAAATCCAAATGCTTTAGATTTTTTGATTTTTTGAAGTAATTTTTTAAGGTGTAAGAATACATCCATAAATTCCACAAAATCAATTACAAAGCTCTTTGATCTATTTTTCAAATTTCTGAGAGCTTAAATCACCAAAAAAAAATTAATCAAAACGGCAAAAAAAGTATCTAAAAATAGAATGAGAAATATGGTTTGTTTTTTTTTGAATTTTTGAATAAATTTTTTAAAGTGTTTCAATGCTTGAAAGATTAAAAAAAGTTTTTTTTGGAGGGTTGGAGAACCTCAGCTCCAGTTCTGCAGTGTCAAAATTCCAAAAAATTAATTCTTGAAACCTCTGTGAAATTAATTATTTGGCCCTGTGAGATTTACGTCATGCAAGCATAGAACCTCCATGATTTCAATGTTTTCACCCACCAGAAAATTAATTCCCTATTTAAAAATATTTCAATTCTCATTTTGAAATTGATATATTTATTATTTTCTATCCTTTTTTATGCTTAGTACAAAGGTATCTAGGTTCCATCACAAATCTTGAATTTTCTTCAAAAAAGTACTTTTTTATTTTAATTTTTGATTATTTATTTGTTGGAAAATATTTTTGTTTGACTATTTAAAGATATCTGAATTCCCAGAATTAATTAGGGTGTATCAGAGTTAACCGACCCTTCCATTTTTAATGGTGGTTTTCAACCCAAATCCTCCATTTCAAACCCGCCATTAAGAGTCAAAAAAAAACACTTATTTCACATCAGACATGTCAGGTTTACCTCAAAATAAATGGATTCTTTCAGATAAATTATTTAAAGGCTTTCACAAACCCAAATATACATCAGTCCACATCATACACCCCTGGTTCTACCTCTGAAATTATCAGAAAAATTTTATCTCCAACCTCATTGTAAAAATCAGATTCATCTCTCTCATCACTTGATTGCTCTCAACACTTCATCACTCTCATCAATTAATCACTCTCATCATTTTATTGCTCTCAATACATCATCACTGTCAACTCATGATCACTGTCATCACTTTATTTATATTTTCACTTGATCAATCTCATCACTTTATTGCTCTCATCACTTCATCACTCTCATCACTTTCTTGCTCTCAAGACATCATCACTGTCATCACTTAATCACTCTCATCACTTAATCACTTTCATCAATTTATCACTCTTATCACTTGATCAATCTCATCACTTTATTTCTCTCATCACTCTATCAATCTCATCACTTTATTTCTCTCAACAAATTATCACTGTCATCACTTAAACACTCTCACCACTTTATTTCTCTTGTCACTAGATCAGTTTCATCACTTGATTTCTCTCATCACTTTGTCACTCTGATTACTTTATTGCTGTCATCTCTTTTTTGCTATCCTCATTGCTTCATCTCCCACCACTTTATTTCTCTCCTCATTCCTTTATCAGTATTATCATTTCATCACTGTTACTCTTTCCAAATGGCCCCTCAAACACACAACCTTTTTGTTAAACCCTTCTTTTGCTACTTCCAAAGAGATTGTGGAATATCTCATTTGAGCCCTCTTTTTCCAAAGATCCCTCTGCTTGCCATCTCTCTTTATGTTAATCAAACCATCTCCTTCAATCTTTTTCCCTCCCATCAAAATACTTCAATTGGGGTGCGGAACAAGAAAGAATTCAATTCATTGTGTAACTTTTTGAGGGTGTTAGGCTTGTTATAATCCAAAATGTAGTTGTGCACTACAAGATTTTCACCCATTACCTAAACATCCAAGAGTGATGCTTTGAAAACTAAGCTAAGTGCGCCATTTCCAGATGGGCCATTGTGCCTGTCCACTCACCAAGGGCTTTATTGCCTTTCCCTAGGAAGGCCTCAGCCAGAATTGATTGACAATTACATCAAAGACAAAATTTTTAAAAATTGAGCCAATACCTGTATTACATTTCATCATGTAGAAACCTTCAAAGTTGATTGCTTAAAGAGTTCAAAGTAGAACCAGACTAGAGCCAGAAGAAATCAATCAACACAAGTACAAGCAAGAGAGTATGAATGAAAAAGACATGAGAGAGTGACAGATTCTCCAACTACACACCCGGAAGCTGAGGCAAATGATCAGATGGACTTTGGAAGGAGGACAATTAAGAGAGCGGCTGGTAGAGGTTCTGACATCAGATAAGAAGAAAGAAGGAGCATCCAGAAGTAATTGATGAGCAGACTACAAATGGGAGATTGCCAAGTTGCTCTTTCTCACCAAATAGAGCTAGGGCCCAAAGTCAGTAGGTTGGCGTTTTTAAGCAGTAAGTTAGAGATGGATCAGGGATCCAGTTGCCAAAAGTTGTGAGCAGTAAGTGTTGAGTTTATGGGTTTTGATTGTGGCAATGGAGGATGGGGGTAGTCTGAGTTGAAAAGAAAAAAGAAACAAAGTTTTTATGAAAAGATCAAGAAGAGAAGAGAGAAGAAAAAATGGAGACGTCTGAGTGGAGGAGTAGTTAAAAATATTGAGGAGAGACGTATGACAGGGATCAGATAGGAGAAGCGGCATAAGTGGAAGGTGATTGTGACATCCAGCTGGTAGGGTGATCAGGTGCGCGCTCCGGGGGATGTGAAACCAAATTCAGGGGCTTTCAGTGATAGAATCAACACGCCATGATATTTGGTGAGTTAAGAGCCAGAGAGCTGTTAGGCAAAGCATGCATTGGACAGTTTGGACAGCAAAGAGTGTGAGGCGGCCTTGGATAGAGGATTGGCAATCATGTTGGAAGAGCTGATAAGTTTGAGTTCAATGTCCTTAGAGTTTTACAGACCTTGGATGAACTTGATCTTTATGTCCAGATGTTTGGTTTTTGTGTTTGACCCAAATTTCTTTATCTTGTCGAGCAGACGTTTGTTTTCAACGTGAAATGTGGAAGAGCAAGGAGGAGACCCCCAGAGTTTGCCAAATATGTGACATAGACACTGATTCTCTTGAAGGCTGTCAGTGAGTGCGTTCATCTCAGATTCAGTGGATGACAGGGTGATGTTGCGCTGTTTCTTGCTATTCCAGATGATGGGGCAGCCCTTCCACAAGCAGATCAAACCACTCTGGGAGGTGTGATTGTGCAGGTCACTTCCCCAGGTTGTGTCGGTGAAGAATTGGAACTGATTTGGAAGGGAGAGGTCAGGCGATACCTTGAGTGATAGAAAAGAAGTCCCCTTGAGGTATTTCCAGCAGTGGACAACTTCTTTCCATTGAGATAATCCCAGCCAATGATTGAACCTGGAGAGAATGGAAACAGAAGCAGCGAGATCAGGGCGGGTGCAACATGACAAGTAGTTCAGCATGCCGGTGAACTGACAGTAATTGATGTTGAGTTTTCCAAAGTTCTTAACATTGTCGTCCAACGCCGGTGTAAGCTGAAGGTTGGGCGTGAGGGGAGTGACAACAGGGCAACAGTTTTGAAGGTTGAGGAGCTCCAGACCTTTGTTGATGAGACCGGTCTGAGAGAGAATGCAGGAGGTGCTGGATAACTTGATGTTCATACCTAGCAGTAAGTCTGGAGGATGAGCGGAAGAGTCAGGAAATCAATCCAAGAAAATCTCCTGGAACCTCTCAACATTGCCAACAACAACAAGGTCGTCCACGTGGAAGAATAGGTATGAAGAAGCCTTGTGATTGAGAAACAGGCATGCATCTGATTGGGACTGATGGTAGCCGATGGACACCAACCACTCAGTCAGCGTATTGTGCCATTTTAGGGGAGCTTGACGGAGGCCGTATAAGGACTTTTTCAGCTTGAGATACTAGCTGGTTTGGGAGGATTTGGCCGGAGTTTTGATGAAGATGTCTTCCTTCAGTGGAGCGTAAAGGAAGGCACTTTTGACATTGAACTTCCTGATAGGAAGTTGTTTTTCCAAGGCAAAGCAAAGAAGCAAGAGCAGTGACGGAAATTTACCGGTGTGGTAGACCAAACCTGTCCTATAGCCATCAGACTCACTTTCCTAGTGTAACAACAGCTCCAAACCTCAAAGAAACCTCAGAAATGGATTCTACATCACAAATAACCTATAGTCACCCAGCCAAAGTACCCCTCTATCTCTCATGGATTAGAAGATACAGCCCAAGAACCCTTCAACTGTGGCAAACTCATACCCAACCAGGTGTCACAGCTCTGTGGAAGGCATAAAGACATACCTTTCAAACCCTCAAGTACATACTAGTAACAGCCTACCCTCAACACCAGAACCATACACCAACCCTGTCACCTTAGCCAGAATACAGCAATACAGATACAGGAGGCAGTGCAACTAGTTCAGCTCCTGTCACCTCACCCAGGGATGCATTCAAACACACATACACAAGGCTATGCAGAAGTATACAGGACAGTATAGGCAGGAGGAAGTGAAACCAGTCTCAACCAGATCCAAACAAACAAGCAAATACACATACACAAGACTATGCAGAATTATACAGGACAGTATAGGAAGGAGGAAGTGGAACCAGTCTCAACCAGATCCAAACAAGCAAGCAAATACACATACACAAGACTATGCAGGAGTATACAGGACAGTATAGGCAGGAGGAAGTGAATCCAGTCTCAACCAGAACCATGCAGTACCAAACAAACTCAGCACCTCACAGAAATCTATGTAGGCAGAAGCATGTGATACCAAACAACCCACCAGTACAAGTACCACAGGGCTACCCAGCAATATATGCAGGCAGCCAAGAAAATGCAGCAACAAACAGACCACCAGTAATGCACAAGAAATACATGAAGGTAGAAGCAAGTAGCACCAAAAAAACCACCAGTGGATGAACAGCAACACATGTAGGAAGTATCAAGTACCACCAGACCAACCATTAGTACTGCACAGGAATACATTGTATCTGCACTTCACAGCAATTTATGCAGGGATTTGCATGCATGAAACCCCTGTACCAGCTTTTTCCAACCAGCAGAATTGCCTCAGTTTCATGCAGTGTCTTTTTTCCAACCAGCAGAATTCCCTCAGTTTCATGCAATGTCTTTTTCCAACCAGCTAAAATGTCTCATGTACCTGTATCCCACTGTAACAGGGGAAGCCCCAGGGAACCCTCAGGGGCAGCCCTGAGCATCCCCTGAGGACCAGATTGTCTATTTAAGGAGGGCCTCTCTGTCCTATCCAAGTTGTATCATCATGCCATCTGGCACATCCCATCTCATGCCATCTGGCTCATACCACCCCAGCTCACTCCACTCTATCAGTACCCATCTTTGGTACCTACCCAGATAAAATATCAGTGAACCAATTATAAAGTAAACAGGAAATCAGAAACCAAGTTATAACACACCTTTAACAAATTAAACCATCCCACAGGTGCTTGAATAAGGGTTCTTCTGTGACCTAAATATTCAGCACCAAATTAAAGAAGAACCACCCTTCAATTAATAAATAACCCTTACAAAGAAAGAGAGCACAAACAAAAGCAACCACCAACCTTTTCCTCTACCCAGCCCCCTGTGGGTAAACCCATCCTTGTGTCCTCTCCTGAACCACCCCTTTGATAAACCCTTGAACCCTTTAATATTGGGATATTGGTTAAGATCAAATATATCTGATCAGTAAATAACCCATAATCCAATACATCTGGCCCATTCTTCAACAAACCCTACCAATAACAATTAATAACTAATCTAGGTCTGATCTGAGACCTATATTAAGTCTCAAAGAAATCAGCCATTAATTTAAATAAATTATTGTGCAGACTTACTATATTACTAGAAGGGCAGGCAATTCAAAACCACTCTTAGTATATACTAATACTCCAAAGGAGTAGAAGTAATACTAAATTCCCCTTCAAGGACTGCCAGCAAGCTATTTGCTACTTTTATTTATAATCCCACAGGAGTCTCTACACCGGTGGGTGCAAACGTATCACCAAAGTCAATACCTGGGGTTTGAAGAAACCCTTGAATGCAAATTTGGGCCTTGGTTTTAGCTGGGGTCAAGGCTGAGGCTGGTTTGTTGTGGATTGCCCAAGTGGTTTTCAGGTATTGGTCAGGCACTCCTTTATAGTCTTCCCATACTTTGTGATGTTCAATGTTGTCTAGCTTGGCTTGTTTGGCGGCCAGGGTCTTTGGAGTATCATTGGAGGAAGTTAGGTAGCTGTATTTTTCAGGTCTTATATTAAGGGTTTGCTCGCAAAGAAATCTGTTGTGGAGCTCGGGAGCTGAGGGTGGAGGTGAATTTCTCAAGAGATCAGGCGGAGTTTCATCAATGGACTGTTCTCCAGCTGTCTCAAATTGAGGGTCAATTGAGTCTTCATTGGATATTTTGGCAAGCACGGATGGTCTTGATATGGGAGGAATGAAAGAAGCTGGTTTGTCTGATCCTGAGGCGAGTGGAATAGAGGGACGCGAGAATTCCAGGAACGTGACGCTTTTTGTGTTGATGATCCTGCCAGTAGAGTTAATAATTCTGAATGATTGGAGATTGGTGTTGTAACCAATAAGTTGACCTCTTCCGCCCAGAGGATCCAGCTTCCCTCTGGCGGATTTAGGCTGAATGAGATACGAGGCTGGATTGCCTATTGGGTGAAAATAGGAAAGGGGAAGAGATTGGTCTTTGAACATCTCATACGGTGAATTTTTGGTATTAAAGGAAGGAATTTGGTTAAGAGTTAGAGTGGAAGCATGGATGATTTTGTGCCACTGATTGGGAGGGAACCCAGAATCGTGGATGATGGTTCTCAGAGACTCAAGAATTGTCCTGTTGAATCGCTCAGCAAGTCCATTCTGTTGTGGGGTGTACAGATCAGAAAAGGTTTGTTTGATGTGATTCTTGTTGCAGAAGTCGGTCATTTGAAGGTTAGAGAACTCGGTGCCACGGTCGGAGTGAATGATGGAGGGATAGTACCCAAGTCATTTGGCTTCCAATTCTAGGCAGTTGATCAGCTTGGCTGGAATCTTGTCCTTCCCCTTAATGGGAAGAGCTGCGCAGTACCTGGAGCAGGAGTTGAAAACGGTTAGGAAGTATCTGTGACCAGAGGAGGACGTAGGTAGGGGACCAACAGTGTCGAGATGAATTTCCTCAAAGACTCTGTTGGCTCTCAATGAGCAATCCTTAAAGGATGCACGTGTAATCTTTGAGAGAGAACACAATTTGCACCAATTTTCTTCCTTAACGGGAATGTTCAGTTTGCGTCGGATTTGATGATAACTTACATTGCCAAGAGATTTGTGAAGAATTTCAGCTGATGACAGATGCGATGAGCAAGAGGGAGCAGGCTCAAGGTTCAGGTATGGGATGTGGTTGGAATAGAATCCATTGCAGAAAACTTGTGAGCCTTTATTGATTGAGAAGTGGTGAGAATGAAAGGATATATCAAACCCGTCAAGAATAAGGCAATGGAGTGACAGTAGGTTTGCGGAAATATTAGGCACAAGTAGCACGTTGTTAAGAAGGATAGAAGAGGATTGATTGTAAAGTTTGATGGTTCTGATCCCTTTTATTTCCAGCTTGCCAATCCCACAGCTTGTGTTTACTGATCCTTGGTGGTTGTTGTCTAGGAATTCAAAGAGATCTTGGTTAGCCACCATATGGTGGGAGGATCCTGAGTTGAGAGCAAAGTGTAGAGGGTTGGAATTGGAGGTTTATGACAGATAGCTGACGTTATCACTTCCATCTTGATTCAAAGATTGGGGTTGCAAGTGAGGGTAAAGCATCCAGCACTTATGCTTGGGATGGTTTGCGAGAGGATTGTGTTTCTTCTGCTTGCATTTCCTGTTAACGTCAGTGTAGAGAGAGGGAGAAGAGCTTTCTTGTGACGAGCCGCTGGTCATCTTTTGCTCATTGAGATGAATTTTCAAGTGGTCAAGAACAGCATCTGGAGTGATTTCAGATTCCACTGCTGAGTGAGTAATTGATTGCTGAATGGCCTTCAGAGCAGGAGTTGACAGAAGTTTATCAAGTATCATATACCCAAGAATATTGGGTGGGAGGATGATTCCTATCTTGTGTAATTGAGTGATGCCGGTCTTGATCTTGGTTATAAAGTGTTGGATGTTGGCCTTGTCAAAGGAGATGGTAGCAAATTTTTTATAGACTTGAGCGCGATTGGCGGGTTTAGATGAGACAAAGTGTTTGAGAAAGTTGGACCATATGGCCTTGGCGTCTTCTTCATTGTCAGCGGTGATAATGTTTGAGTGAATGCCGGGAGACAGTTTGGATATGATGATAGAGGTGAGTATTGAGTTGTTGTCCGGTTCCAAATCATCAGGATGGGTCATAGCGTCCTTAAGTTTAGCCAGATTGAGTAGAGATTGAATTCAATTTCTCCAAATTGTGAAATTGTCCTTGGTAAGTACGGGAATCACCTCAATGGTGGTTTTGAGGATGGTGGGGTTGATAGAGTCCATAGCAGCCTGGTTCTAAGCTTGTAAGAATTCAACTGTTAATTGTGTAAAAACCTTCAAAGTTGATTGCTTAAAGATTTCAAAGTAGAACCAGACTAGAGCCAGAAGAAATCAATCAACACAAGTACAAGCAAGAGAGTATGAATGAAAAAGACATGAGAGAGTGACAGATTCTCCAACTACACACCCGGAAGCTGAGTCAAATGATCAGATGGACTTTGGCAGGAGGACAATTAAGAGAGCGGCTGGTAGAGGTTCTGACATCAGATAAGAAGAAAGAGGGAGCATCCAGAAGTAATTGATGAGCAGACAACCAATGGGAGATTTCCAAGTTGCTCTTTCTCACCAAATAGAGCTAGGGCCCAAAGTCAGTAGGTTGGCGTTTTTAAGCAGTAAGTTGGAGATGGATCAGTGATCCAGTTGCTGAAAGTTGTGAGCAGTAAGTGTTGAGTTTACAGGTTTTGAGTGTGGCAATGGAGGATGGGGGTAGTCTGAGTTGAAAAGAAAAAAGAAACAAAGTTTGTATGAAAAGATCAAGAAGAGAAGAGAGAAGAAAAAATGGAGACGTCTGAGTGGAGGAGTAGTTAAAAATATTGAGGAGAGACGTATGACAGGGATCAGATAGGAGAAGCGGCATAAGTGGAAGGTGATTGTGACATCCAGCTGGTAGGGTGATCAGGTGCACGCTCCAGGGGATGTGACACCAAATTCAGGGGCTTTCAGTGATAGAATCAACACATCACGTAGTTTCCCAAGGGATCCAAAAGCAGGGGTGGTCCAAATGGTTTGAGGTTTTGACAGATTATCCTCATCTCCTCTTCTGTACTGGAACAATTGATCATCTTCTGAGTTGCCCAATTTCTGTTCTTGTGACAGCCAATTATTTTCAGATGAGGTGCACAACTCTGCAGCATCAACAGATTGATAGGTAGTGAGCACTTCTCAAACAGCTTTTGGAAAACTGTGTTGCCAATATAATTGGAGGATAGATAGATGATCTCCTCCAGCAACTCATTGTAAATTGGATCCATCTCTTCTTGAGAAAGGTTTTTGGTATTGAATCATTTACAAATTTTGCTCAATCTGGCTGAATCTGAAATGGAGGTCACCAAAATTTTTTGAGGATTAAGTTGATCGATTTTTGGGGGGATGGCAGTGTAATAAGTCACTGGAGGTCTGAATTTAGCCACCGCAAGCTCATTGGCCTCTGGATCCTCTTTTCTACTACTATCCAACTTTTTGGAGCTTTGACAGAGCTCTCTCATCAGTAGCTGCATCTTTTTCACTGGTGGTAGTGGATTCATTGTGATTATCAAGGCCTTATTGAAATTTTTGGGTGTACCATTTTTGGGGGCCAATGGTGTTCCAGTTCTGAGCAGGAAGCAATTCAAAGTGGTTATGCTACCCCCATCCAGTGGAAACCCATTGAGGGGTGATGGAGGGTGTTTTTATTTGTCTCTGGATGAAGACAGAGCTTGATCAGGGGCTGGTGAAGACCATATTTTTTGTGATCACAACTGGAGAGATAAAAAAAAATGGAGTTCTTGGGCTTATGGATGGTTCCAGTTTGAGCTTATCAAAATCAAAGATGGAGAACAACAAATTCAACCAATCCCATCAAGGTGAGGGTGGGTGGAGGCCGGTGGTCAAGGGTGAGTGAGGATTGGTGGATTGGTGAGGATGGGTGGGTGGGTGGGTGGAAGTGGATGCTGAGTTGGTGTGGTTGGTAAGGTGGAGGTGGTGGGTGAGTAGCTGAGGTTTGGAAGGCGTTGGTGGTGAGTGAGGTTTTTTGGTGAATTTGTGTGAGTCATTGGAGATGGGATTGAGGTGTTAATGGTTGTTTTGCAATTGATGGATGGTGGATAGATGATGATGCATAAATGGTGGATTTGATGTTTGAAATCCACCATTTACATGAAACACACCATTTTAAAATACACCAGTTAGGGTGGATGTTTATTTCAGAAACCCACCCTTAAAATTTTGGGTTTTTTCCAAAAAAACATGGCAGGTTTTCTAACTCTGATATTCCCTCACAGGCCTTTTTTTCTCTTAATTCTGTCAAAATTGACCATTTCCTCAATTTTATTTCCAAATGAAATTTTGAAATCCCCATTACACTTAGATATCGGTTTCCAAGCTTCTATTTCCAAATCTGGATCACTTCTGTGTTTTCTTGGCATCTCCCTTCATGAATCTGGAGACTTCTCCCAACAGTATTTGCTTGCCTGGTGAAATTTTGGATTTTGTCTAGAGATAAACAACAAAAATCCTAAATCCAAGAGATTTTTTTGAGAATGGATGTGACTTGAAACTTGCAAAAGGGCTTTGATAAATATAGTATAAATTTATTTCATATTTCTTGGTGTGTCTTTTTTCAACCATGGGATTTTGTAGTGGTGCTAAATTTTGATTCCCTGCTTTCTTTTTATGTTTCTATAATTTTTAATATAGCTTTATTTTGTATTCTAGTGCTCTTTTTCCCTAAGAAATAAAGTATATTTTCAATATTGAAGGAGAAACTCAAGGAATTTCAATTTGAACTCAAAAATTGAGGAGAAAAGAAAATCTTTTGAATCGAATGAGTGTTTATTCATTATCTCATGGTTTATGCCCAATATCTAAGACTAACAATTTGTTCAATATTAATAAACTTGACCTAGAAATTACTAAAACCAATCAAAATTTAGTGATTTGGAAGTTAAATAAGCAGATTCCAAAAAGATGTAGTGAAGAACCAAAGAATTCTGCAAAACCCTTGCTGTATTTCAGAGGACAGGCTTCAAGTGAATAAGCAATGCAAAAAGCTAAGGAGTATCTTTATCAAAGTCACAAAAAAAATCAGTAAACAGGCAAAAAGACCTGGTCTCCAAATTTCAAAATCTTGTTACTTTGAAGAAAAATTTGGAAGGTATGGAGATTCAATTGAATTTGGTGGTGAATCAAACAAAGCCAATTTGGAATTAAAATGGAAGATTTTCTTTTGATCAAGTTTGTTTATTATGATTATTTTTTCAAAAAAAAAAGCCTTAATGTGAATCAGGCAGGGCTTGATTCAAAGTTTTCTAAGCAGGAGTCACCCATTAGAAAGATCTAAAACTTAAAATTAAAAAAAGAGAAGGGTTTATTTAAAAATCCAATCTATCCACCAGCTAAGAGGCTTCAAGACTCATTCTCACTATATTCATTAGCCCCTACAGTCACACAAACTGCACTATCAGCTTTCAAAGCCTATCATCCTAAATTGTTAAGTTTGAAACAAACCATGGTTGTAAATACAGATTTTGGTTGGAAATTTAACTAACTATGAAAACTTTTGCTTGTTGGTAAGAAGAGGAACAATCAAGAAATTTTTTTACTAAAGATCATAAATTCCAGAAATTTTGTCTTGGTGGGGGGAATTGGTGATGAAAATTACAGTAAAACTTTGAGCATCATGATTGAGTGATTAATTTTTCAGTAGATTCTCTTAGGATCTTTATATTATTTTAAGGTAAGCTGAGGCCTTGTGATTGACAAAAGTAGAACTCTATCTGAAGAAAAATAACATGTCTCAATGTGGTTTGTCTCAGGCCAGTAGGGGTGTAAATCCTAAAACTTCAACTTCAAACTGGCTTCATGGCGCAAGAATTCTACTTGTGTACCTTCATGGATAGCTAAATTATAAAAAGAAAATATTTATTTGAAATCCGGGAACCCATTGATATTTGGGAGCTAATAATTGAAGTAAGCTATTAAGATCCAAACTTCAAATTGCCAAAATTCCAGATATATATATATATATATATGATGAATCTGAGGAATTGGATTATTTTTATTAAAAAAATCACAACTTGAGAGAATTATAATCAAAATCAGAAGAAAATTTCAATATTCTCCTCACTAATAGATAAAAAAAATCAGTCAGGAAATGGTGGCTTGTTTTGGGTATGTACAATGTTGATCATTTTTTTTTAGGTTTCTGATCAGTCTGGGTCCAATTCAAAATCAATTCTCTTATTAACTTGAGAAGAATCTTGATATTCCTCAACAAAAGAGGGTGTATTATATTATACAGTTTGGAATTTAACACAATGATTTCAACACAACCTCCCTACCTCTCTCAAAAAAAAAAAAAAAAAAAAGGATGATGAATCAAATAAAAACTTTAGGAACCAGAAACAATTCAGGAGTTTTTATAAGGTAATTTTAGTATCATGAATTTCAGATATTGAGACTATGGACCCTCTTGAGAGTGATTTGGAATGTTTTTACCAAGGTTGGTATGTTAGGCTGATATTCTGACCAAAGGGAGTACTGTTTTTAACATCCAAACATTCTCAGTTTTTGTCCCAGAAGAATTTTAGTCCCAAAAAAACTAATTGAATCATAAATACCATTTCTCACTTGAAATAATAATAGGGTTCCCTTTTTTCTTGTTTGGATGTATTTGATTCATGAAGAAATAAAAATTTGGTTCATTGGTATTCAGTGGTTGAAGCATTTACTTTGGATGCATACCCCCCAGTCCTTGGAAAACCATAACCCTGGTGGAGTTCCTGGAGGCATGATGGAATGGTGAAAAGTTTTATTGATGAACATTAGTTATGATCAACCATTTTTCTCTAAAAAGAAAAGAAAAGAAAAAAATTACCAGAGAAATCTTTTTGATTTCAGTAAATCTATCTCTCAGTTTTTCAAGAAGATAGAAAGGAGAAATCCTCAATGGTTTTTTTTCCTTTTCCTTTTTTTTTTTCAAAAAAGAAACAAATTCTTAATTTGTTTGATTTTTTTTTATTGTAGCAAGTGAGGCCAACAAAACATGAGTAGCTTGAGCTGGGATCAGGAATGAATTCTGCCCAGTAAATATGACCCAGTAATATGATCTTGGATCAGTAAATTTGGCTACAGGAAGATAGCTGGTGTGGTGTGGGATTGATGCATGGGAGCTTTGAGCAGGTGGTCTGATGGTACAAGCACTACTTTTGGGGGTTTATCACTCAATATATGGCTAGCACGTCAGAAAACCTTTGCCAAACCATTCCTGAATTATTTCTTGTGATGCTCAAATGTACATATATACTCTTGAAAGAATCAGAATCTAATCAGCTCCAATTTTTTGTAAATGGACAATTTATATAATTGGTATATTTATACACATGATGAAGTATAATGTTGGGCCATTGATAGATGCCTTTTCCTGATCTGTGAAATCTCCAGTTATCATGGTTTCCATTGAGGGAGTAGGAATTCAGGGGGTTATAGGGTCAGCAGTGAGTGGGCCTGTCACACAACCACCCCATGTACTATAGGGCAATCTTGGATGATTGTGAGTGAAAATTGGAGAGTGATGATTTTAAGAGGGATGAAATTAAATCAAGGCTAAATTTAAAGTGAAAATGGGTGGTTTGAGGTCTCAAAAAAACTGCAAGAAGAATTCATTTTTCTGATGGAAAGGAAACCAAGGCAAAGCCCAATGTGATAAATTTGGTCTTGGAAGTGGATGTGTAGAACATATGAAATTAAATAACTGCAGAAACAATCTTCAGGAAGATAGGATGGTCCTCATAAGGTAACCAGAGGTCACTGGATACAACCTGATGGAGATTTGTCTACATCTGGAGAGAAATGGCACAATGAATAACAGGAATTGAATGGGAAATGAAATGTATTGTGTAGCTTTTCCAAGGTTATAGTGTAAGTGCAATAAAATAGACAATGTAAGTACAGGAACATATCTGCAGGAATGAGTGATGTGCAAGGAGTTTTAAAGGGTAATGCAAATGGTGCAAGGACTAGTGCTTAAGCAGACATTTCAACTGATATAGGCTTTCTATGCAACATGCAAGCCAATTAGATAACTGAGGAAACAATCTTCAGGCAGATGGGGTGGTCCTCATAACGTAACCAGAGGTCACTGGATACAACCTGATGGAGATTTGTCTACAGCTGGAGAGAAATGACACAATGAATAACAGGAATGGAATGGGAAATGAAATGTATAGTGTAGCTTGTCCAAGGTTGTAGTGTAAGTGCAAGAAAATAGACAATGTAAGTACAGGAACGTATCTGCAGGAATGAGTGATATGCAAGGAGTTTTAAAGGGTAATGCAAATGGTGCAAGGACTAGTGCTTAAGCAGACATTTCAACTGATAGAGGCTTTCTGTGCAACATGCAAGCCAATTAAATAACTGAGGAAACAATCTTCAGGCAGATGGGGTGGTCCTCATAAGGTAACCAGAGGTCACTGGATACAACCTGATGGAGATTTGTCTACAGCTAGAGAGAAATGACACAATGAATAACAGGAATGGAATGGGAAATGAAATTTACAGTGTAGCTTGTCCAAGGTTGTAGTGTAAGTGCAAGAAAATAGACAATGTAAGTACAGGAACGTATCTGCAGGAATGAGTGATATGCAAGGAGTTTTAAAGGGTAATGCAAATGGTGCAAGGACTAGTGCTTAAGCAGACATTTCAACTGATATAGGCTTTCTATGCAACATGCAAGCCAATTAAATAACTGAGGAAACAATCTTCAGGCAGATGGGGTGGTCCTCATAAGGTAACCAGAGGTCACTGGATACAACCTGATGGAGATTTGTCTACAGATAGAGAGAAATGACACAATGAATAACAGGAATGGAATGGGAAATAAAATGTATAGTGTAGCTTGTCCAAGGTTGTAGTGTAAGTGCAAGAAAATAGACAATGTAAGTACAGGAACGTATCTGCAGGAATGAGTGATATGCAAGGAGTTTTAAAGGGTAATGCAAATGGTGCAAGGACTAGTGCTTAAGCAGACATTTCAACTGATAGAGGCTTTCTGTGCAACATGCAAGCCAATTAAATAACTGAGGAAACACTCTTCAGGCAGATGGGGTGGTCCTCATAAGGTAACCAGAGGTCTCTGGATACAACCTGATGGAGATTTGTCTACAGCTAGAGAGAAATGACACAATGAATAACAGGAATGGAATGGGAAATGAAATGTATAGTGTAGCTTGTCCAAGGTTGTAGTGTAAGTGCAAGAAAATAGACAATGTAAGTACAGGAACGTATCTGCAGGAATGAGTGATATGCAAGGAGTTTTAAAGGGTAATGTAAATGGTGCAAGGACTAGTGCTTAAGCAGACATTTCAACTGATATAGGCTTTCTATGCAACATGCAAGCCAATATGGCTTGCAAGACCAGAAATGGGATAGCTTAGTCCAAGGCTTGAGTCAGCCAAAGATGGAAGAAGCAAGGTTGATGGGATGGTTGACTGGTCATGGGATGGAACTCCAAGGATTCCAGGTATAGACTGAGTTGCCATAATTGGAAGGCCACTTGTGGATAAGCCAGAGGTAGTAAGCAGAGTGTGCTAATAATAAGTGTTTGCTTGTGTCACACTTGAGGTAGATGGTACTGAGGGATAAGGTATGTTGAAAAGATGAGGTAGACAATAACCCTTGAACTTGGGGCATGGCACAGCCTAGCTAAGATGGACGTACAAGGCCAAATCTACTATAATATATATATATATATATATTAAGAAACTCTAATCCTTTTGGGAGCAATTTTCTTTTTATTTTTTTTTTCTGTAGTACTATTGTCATCTGACACTGCAATATTAGCTAGCTGACAAGTTTATTTATACTCTTTTTTTTTTCTTTTTTTCTTTTTGAATTAAGAAAAGTGTGAATTGAGTAAACTTGAAGGTATGAATCTATACATTTCTGTCTAAAAGAAAATGGAGAGGATGGATTTGCCCAATGGTCATTATGCCCCCTTTTATCATTTCCACGTTGCACGTAGCTAGTAGTTAGGATTGGTTTTGGTGCTTGAGATCTAGGAGGCTGAGTACGGATGGTGAAGTGGGTGCAGGGATGTTTTCCAACCGGGGAGGGTGTACATACATAGACCAAAGAATAAACATCAAGACGATAGATTACTCTAAACGCTTACGTAGCTTAAACCTGACTGGCCCTCGAGAATGTCAGCCGATGGGTCGTCCGTCGTCGAAGACCACTGGAGGTTGGGATCCATCCATGTCCATGGCTCAGACCGGTGCACCACCCCGATGCGACGGACGGTCTTCGGGCAGCCGCCCTCTCGGTCGGGCCCGATGGCGCGCAAGAGCCTGTCTGGGTAGTGGTAGACCCTGCTGGATGAGAGTTGAGGCTGATGATCATTGAGTGGGACAGGACAGATAACCCAGAGAGAGGTCTGCTGCTGCTTAAGGATGTCGTCACGCTGGGTGCTGATAACTCGTGGCCTGGGTGGACTAGTGCGAGGCAGCGATGGGCAGCTCTCGAACTGGCGACCGAGCTCGATGGAGAGAAGCTCGAGCGACGACGGACGAGGACTGGCTGATGGGAACCATCGTGGATCGGCGGAGGTGGCCAGGACGTCATCGACCGTCTCGGGCTCGGGGTCGGGCTCGAATCGCAGCTTCCGCGTCCAGGTTCAGGCTTCCCTCTCCTCCTCCTGCTCCCAGCTCAAGCCTGTTGCTTTCTTCGCCTCCTCCAACATGGACCAGCCCTCACTCCAGTCCCAGTCGTCGACGATCGACGATGAGCCTGGTGAAACGAAGCATTCATCCGCTCAGGATCTTGGAAACTTAAGGTTCATCGGTCGGTCCATCGTTTCCTCTTTCTCAACTTGCCCTCTACTCGAGCATCATTGAAACTCTTCATACTTATGAACACTAGATATCGGATCCAACTTGGGCGACCCGGTCTTCCGAGGCGACTATTACGGTAAACGAGTCCATCCAGGTCAGTCGAGCTCAGTGATCCTCGTAGTATCTATCTACACCAGTATCTCAAGTACTCTCCACGATCTCATGGCGCTTCAATCCTTCGCCAATCGATTCGCTTCTCTTCATTTATTCGATCCGCGCCATTCATACTTGTGGTCTGACCTATCCACGATATATTGACACCCCTCATCATCACGATCGACTCACCCATCCCATTCGATTCCTCCTCCTATTCGATCCTGGTCATCAAACGATTCGAACCATTACCACCCTGAAAAAAAAAAAAAAAAAAATACACACAACCACTATCCTCATTCATCAATCCATCTTTTTTTGTTTTTTTTTTTTTTTTTTTTTGAAAAGATGATTTCCATCGAGTCCTTTCTCGTGCTCGATCCGCCGGAGTCGCGAAACAAATCCTAACCGGTGATTGTTTGATCGGATCTCAACAGGTTAAAGACTTGGCACACCAGAATGGTGAGCTCGTCCTACCCTCTTAACACTCTATCCCTACCCACTCCATAACCACTCGCATCTGGCCACTCGATCGTCATCATCTTTATCGCCACCGGTTTCCGTCCTTCGACCACAAAAAAAACCTCCAACATGAAAATTGGAAAATGAGCACGAGAGCGCTGGCCTACCATTCTTCGTTTTTTAACTGTGGGTGTATTGACCGCCTGGTTTGTTTACTTTCTCGTGTTCCAGAGGGACTCTATGCCACCGTGGGGTGTCATCCCTGTCGAGCGAACGAATTCGAAGCGAATGCTAAGCGTGATAGTAACGGTGAAGATTTAGAAGAATCGCTCACTAGATCTGCGGCTGAATATCTAAACGGATTGGATCGATTGATCGCTGATGATCTAGCTTCCGATCATCCTCGAGTCGTCGCCGTGGGTGAATGTGGTCTAGGTACGTCTATCTAATCTCCCCCTTCCGACGAACCTATCCCTTTTCGACCCCTTTTCATTCCGTGCCATCTAGTCAACTTGGCCGTTCTTGCTGCTCCCGGGGGCAGCTTCTCACACGTCCTCGTTCAGAATTTGAGTCTTTTCTCCTCTTCTCACCCCCCTTTCTCTCCCTGCTTCTGTTATCCGCAGATTACGACCGTCTTTCGCACTGCTCCAAGGAGATTCAATTACGTTACTTTCCTCCCCAACGTAGGTCTCATTGGTTCTCACTCTCACCACCGAAACCGGGGGGGGGGAAATAGATGGACTAAAACCCGTTGGCTGATTGAGCTTAGCTAACGTGTGACTTTACTTTCCGGGCTATACTTCTTTCAAACTTCTCTCACCTTCCGCTCTACCACCATCAGTCGAACTTGCGACCAAATACAAGCTCCCACTCTTCTTGCACAGTCGAACCTCGGAAGCCCATGTCGACTTCGTCCGAATCTTTCGGGAACATGAGGCTGCTCATTCGAGCCCCGAAATCTTACCAGCTCGTAAGAAAGGCGTCGTTCATAGTTTTACGGGTATGCTGGAAGAGATGCACGAGTTGATCGAACTCGGTTTGAGTATTGGTGTCAACGGATGGTCAGTGCTTCTTTTGCGGCTTCACACCTTCCTCATCCTCCACATTCACCCGTGCGTGATACGCATCATCGAACCCATGGATCACAAAAAGTACATCTACCCTCACACCCCCGTCGGCAAGAGAATTCCTGCAGTCATTAATCGTGCTTGGTTTCCCATCCGCACTCAAAGATCCTCAACAGTTCTCTGAAGACTGGTGCGAATCTAGAAGTTGTCAAGGCGATCCCCCTGGATAGGATCATGCTCGAGACTGGTAAGTCTTTGGAGCTCTATTTATTCAACCATACCTTACGAGATCGCACGACGAAGGGAAGGAGTGAAGCTGAGAGTCGACACACTTCTTTTTTTTCGTTTTGTTGTTGAAATATTATCATACCATACCTGGGGTTTAGATTGTCCCTGGTGTGAGATCCGACCGAGTCATGCCTCTCACGCCTACTTAACCGGCATCCCTCACCCCGAACGATTCTTACCAAGTTCAATTAAGAAGGAAAAGTATCGAGGAGCGACTGAGGATCATCGATTCGAGATCGTGAAGGGTAGGAACGAGCCTTGTACGATCGGACAAGTTGCTTGGATCGTCTCGCAACTCAAGATGGTTTCACTCGAAGCGCTCGTCGAACACGCCTGGGAGAACTCGACCGAAATGTTTGGGTTGTGCTGACTCCAACCCTCACTTTGGTTGATCGGTCTCATTCATCCCTCGCCTCAAAATCAACCCTAACCTTTCAAAAGAAATGACCAAAGGCTTGGATTCTGGGGAGCTCTGTACTGATGCTCCCATCACAATATTTCGCCCCGATCAATGTTGGGATGGATTGACGTTAGATCTTATATATTTATATAGATAGATAGATATTGATCCTTTCCATAAGAGAAGGTTTTTCTTTTGCAAGCCTTTCTGAACCCCTCTATCCTTCATCCCCTTCATCGCTCAAATTTTATGGATTGATTCTCGACAGGAATACTGGGTCGGACGCGACCCGTTTGTTGAAGTTGCCGTTCTCAAGATGAGCTTGGCGGTTGAGCCATATCATGAGCTGGGCCCTTGATCACCTGTGATTCCTACTCCCTTCTCCTTCTCATCGGTTCTCCTACACCTTTGTGCTTGAGAGAGAGTGGGGTGAGATTGTGATCCCCCACCAAATCACATCCTCCCGATCGTGATCCCTCTATCTCATCATTGAATTCAACCATGGAATCCATGAAAGGGGTGGGGTGGGGGTGGGGGTATTATTGCACCATTGGCAGGGCAGATGAGATCTTACACTCGTTGATTGTCCAAGAGAGAGTCAGAGAGTGAGAAGACGGGGCGGGATGTGTGCTGGTCCCGGATGCTCGTCAAGCGGCGTGGAAATGTCCCCCAAGTTAGGTTAGGTCGAACTTTTTGTCGTCACTTCGAAGCTGGGACGGCAACGATCGGAGATGAATGTAGAAGAGTCTAAGGTTCGATCGATGGTGGATTGAAACCAAAAGAAAAAAAGAAAAAAAAAAAAAAAAACCCTAGGTAATTTGTATCACGATGAGCAAACGGGAAGGCAACTTGGACGCTCGTCGTCTGGCTTGTCAAGATGTACTTCATATGTATGTATACAAAGATGCGAGTGATTGTTGGTCGTGATTGGGTGTAAGCGCATACTTGGTGGAATTTCTGGGCGCCTCGGCTATGGTGTCGTAAGTGTATGTATGTACATACATACATACACATATATCGTCGTAATTCCTGTTAGGACACGGAATGGTACATCGGTACCGTTACATTACTATGGGAGATGGAGCAGGTATAAGTACCCTGCTCCAGGTCCCTGTCAACCTGTGGGTGACGGTGACGCAGCCGAGTAGGCTATGGGACCTTAGGTCACAACACCCACCCCCTCGGCAAGACACTGGCACCCGTACAACCATAAGTAAAAGAGAAAACAAAGGAACTAGTAATAACTGCAATCAAAACTGCCGCCGCCATGATTGTACCCACCAAAATTGTCATTATAGTCACCTCCACCTCCCCCATCATCATACCCACCCCCACCATCATAATCATAGCCCCCACCACCGTCATTTTCATATTCTCCAGGACCGCTATAATCATCCATCTGCTCATTGTGGGAATCAATTTGGTCCACAATGGGAGAAGGTGGTCGGCCAAGTAGTGGGCTTTGGTATGGGGACTGGGACCTGAGAGGTGGGGACGGCAGATTGTTGAAGTATGGTGACACGGGCCGGAGATAAGGTGGTGACGCTGGTGGACTGATGGAGTAGGGAGCCAAGTACTGGTCTTGATGTTGCAGAGGTGGTGGTGACAGTGGCAGATCATCCAAGTGGCGGCTCCACATTCTGAGAGGAGGGGCGGACTCTTGCTCGTCATCCGAGTATAGGTATGGTTGTCGGAGGGGCTGCCGCTGATGTCCATCAAAGTAAGGGGATTGCTGGAGACAGGGCGGTGACGCTGGTGGAGTGTTGTAGCAGGGAGACATGGTCCGGAGAGGTGGTTCTGAGTCTCCCACTGCCTTTCCATTGGAATAGGGCACCAAGCAAGGAGTCAAGGGCGGATCATATTCAACATTGTCATGTGGCTGGGGCTGATCATGTTCTTGTAAAGGATCATTGGGATACTGGTTGTTATCATCATCAATGATGAACTCCACAGAAGATTTGTGGTCTTCAGAAAATTCTGACCTGCAATCTTGGGTCGGTCCGGACTCATCATTGGGGGGAAGTTTGCAATCATGGCCCATCGGATGGTGGTTGCCCGGGTATGAAGTGTGATTATCAGTTGCTGAGTGTCTCTCCTCCAACACGCGGGGACCATCAGTTTTTTGTAGTAACTGTAGTGGTTGGTTATCTTTTGAAGTATACCGTTTTGGATGTTGTCTCCTCCAGGCTGAGGAACAAGCAGTAGGGCCTCTCCTCCGCGATTGATTGGCATGAGCATATGAAAAATCAAAATGACCAGGGGCACTTCCATATTGCTTGGAAGGACCTTTATGACTTCCCATAGGTTCCTGGGGTGACTTGAGTTTGAGAAACACTTCAAGCTCGCTGAGGAAAGCAAAGACCCGATTGACAGCTGCATGGTGGTTGGTTGGCATAGATGACAATAATTCTAGATAGGAAGGAAATCGGGAAGGAAATAAGGGTCTGGAATAGTCTTTGGAGTGGGGAAAGAAATGATTTTTGGGATGTGAGCGTCAAAACTTAAATAATCTTCAGCGGAGCTGGTAAACACAGGCTCATAACCTGTTAGGACACGGAATGGTACATTGGTACCGTTACATTACTATGGGAGATGGAGCAGGTATAAGTACCCTGCTCCAGGTCCCTGTCAACCTGTGGGTGACGGTGACGCAGCCGAGTAGGCTATGGGACCTTAGGTCACAACAATTCCCAGCGGGGTATCGCGCTTCGTTAGGATCTCCAAGGAGTCTCGGTTCGAGGCTTCTCACTTGGCTGATCGCCGTCATGGGATGCTTTACTGTTGAGTGTATCATACATACTTACTTAAGAGGTAGGTAGGTAGGTAGGTAGACTTGTCTATGAGCAGATTGTTAAAGACCTTGTGCGTCGAGGCGTGAGATCTCAGACGGTCTCAAAGTCATACATACCAAAAGATTCCTGTAGAAGCTAATCTAAACTATGATCATCATCCCATTTCGTACATACCTGACGGTGTGGGGATTGACAGAAGAAGCTGGGAATCAAAAGCTCAATTGGAACTTCTTGTGCTCATCATTTACCTCATGAGTACAGGTCCTCTTATGTTTCTCTCAATGGATAGATGAAGTATAGAATCGCTCCTAGCTCAGCTAATTGGATCCATCGATTGTCTTGAGATCCAAACTGATTCATCAAGTTTGACTCTTTTCAAAACCGAGAGATGTGATCCAACTAGATATACATATATTGATGTAGATTTGTAGGGTAGGATTAAGGCCCCAACCAATAGTTACTTGAGACTAATGATCCTAATCCTGATGGTGAGGGGGAGGAGGAGGTGGTGTGTTGAACGGGATGGTTTGGTAGTCTAGTCATCTAACCAACGTGTGAAGGAAGCTGGATTCTCAATCCAGTCTTGAACCATAAGCTTTACTGTGGAGTGAATTTGAGGATCATTGATTGAAATAGATTGATTGATTAACTTTAAGAGATGAGAGCCTCCTCTGTCATGATCATATCCTTCTTAGGGAACCCAAACTCGAGAGGTTTTGAATCCGATTGAGCTGGTGGTTAGTTTCTTGAGCTTACATATATTTCTTTGGATGACTTGTAACTTGTTCTTCAATTCCGGTCAAGAAGCTGAAGAGCACACACCGGTTTGAAAAATGTTTGAATATAGTCAGTCATCATTTGCTTCATGTGTGCTTGTACAAGTTCATATCCAATGATCACTCATCTGGAGTCACCCTCAAAGTGATGCTTTGGGTTGATGATTGGCCGTCCTAGATTCATCCACCATCTCAATCCATCCAGTTCCTTGTCCAACCTCCATCAATCTTGATCTTGGGATGATGGATATCACCACAACCACCACCAGCCATCCTCTTAATCTTGATTGGTTTAAATCTCAGCTAGGCTCAAATTCTTCAAATTGGTCATCTTCCTAAGATTGGGTCTAGATCAATCCACTGGTGAATATGATGGATAAAAACCAAGGATTTAAGTTAGGTCAGGTTTTAAATTAAAATTGGTATCAGCCTGGCCAACCATTTTGGGTGCCCTTCTTGACTAACGTTTGGCTTGTAGCCAAATGGGATTTGTGCCTTCTCAACCAGTGTTGGGCACTAAGCAAAGCTTGACACACAAACTCCTGTTTAACTTGTTATTCATTGCAAAAATTATCCTTGAGAACAAGAATTTGCCCCCTTTTTTTTTAAAAAAAATAATAATAATAATAATAATAAAGAGTCAAAAATGATGTCTAGAAGGGTACTTAAACAAAAGAAAAAAAATATATACATCAAAGTTTGAAAATTTGGAAAGAAAAGGTAGGAGATAACCTGCATCAATTCTTTCTTGGGATGAGTGAAAATGATGTGATTCAGAGCAAGCTTGAGCAGGTACAAGACATGCTACTTTTTTATTTCAATTTTATAAGGAAAAAATTGCCGATTCTGGTTAGAAGAGGGAGCTTAAAGACTGGCCCTTGAGGTCATAAATTCATTAAATTATTGACTGTACAAGCTATGAGGGAAAGAATTGAAGAATGCTTTTTTTACTTGGTTTCTTTGTTTTACCATGGAGTGCAACAAAGATGAAATTTTCATTTAAACTGATAGTCCTTGCTATTTAAATTGACTTTTGATGTAACTTTCTTTTCTTATCTGTATAGTAAATTTGAGAATTAAACACATAAAGATTTCTTTTAATTTTTTCATTTAAACACATCATACTCTTTTCTCTTTTTAAATATTATGATGTACCTGGTTACTGGGCTATGTTTATATTCCTGTAACACTCCTGTGTTTTATTTGACAAGTATTGAATATTTGACAACTTCATCATTACTCAACATATTTAGATGATTCTTTTTTCTAAAATGGTCCAAATTATCTTATCCTTCATTTGGAAATAAGATCAATTTTTTATAACCAGTATTATTTTCTCAAAAGGGATTACAATATCAACATCCTCAGTATCTAATTTGACTATATAGCACATCCTTCCTACTGATTTAGTGTTAAGGGACCAACCATTTTTGGAAAATCACACATTCAACTGAAAACAATCTTTGAAACTTTCAGTTCATCTAAAACTAGTGAAAATCAACTCTGTGCTTGGTCTCCAAACCTCTTGCACCTCTGATCACCATTAAATATGGAATTAAAATCAAGCTTTTACTCCAATCCATTTCTGGTCACCCTCAAACCATTAGTTCACACCTTGCCTTGTCACAATGCATGCATTTCATGTTACTCATCTAAATGAACCAACCCATCTATGCCCAGGATTCACTTATTTTTTTATCACAAGCTTCACCACCCAATCATTATCATATTTGCATTGTCCTCCATTGCATCATCAATCCCTTGCAATTGCATTTTCCACCATCACACTTGGTCTTTCTTTTAGCCTGTACCTTAGATGATCTCACTTCATTTGTATCTTGCTTTTCTGCACTTTCATTCATGCTTTGCTTCACTCCTAGCTAGGGCCAAAATCTATCAGGTTGTATCTAGTCATTGCCCTGCAATGTAGATTACCTTAAAATGCAAAGCCTTTCTCCTGCTGATTGTTCCTCAGCTAGTTTTATCATACATTCTTGCATCTTGCTGAGACACAAGCCTTTACATTGAGCTTGCCTCAGTTTCTTTTTCAAAACATTTCTATCTCACACCTGGCACTTGGCTTCAAAGCTTTAGCCTTGAACTTCAAAGAATAGCCTTGCTAACAAGATTCCTTGTAGTGTTGGTCATCTTCCCATTTGTGCCATGTCCACCTAATCCCTGGCACCTCTCTAGTGCTTGGGGTGGGTACGTGAGACTGGGAGACTTGCAGAGATGAGTAAGAGACACCCTGAACTCCTAAAGTTAAGGCTTAGACCACATCCCACTCTCAGCGTTGTGCAAGCGCCCATACGCTTATTCATGGTGCTTGACCTGGCTCGCCAGAAATCATGCATCCAGTTTGCTTGACAGAAGTAGATGCCCAAAAATCAAGCGATATATGTAGTCCTAGAGGGTTAGGCCTGGGCAAAAAGGATTGCAGCTATCGATGGTTCAACAGGCGTATTTTCCTCATCTGTCACTTCAACTTCAAAAAAAAAAAAATCACTGAGAAACCTAATGCTCTTTGAACAAGATGTACGATGAAGGGTTTTGTATCGAAGAGGTAGTGGATTTCAAGTTGTCTCTGCAAACGAACATCGAGAATGTTCGAAGGAATGCTAAGGGGAACAGGACCGATATGCAAGCCTAGTGCGTTGGGTTTAACATTGACCACATGGAAATAGTCACGGGAATCGAGGGGACACAAAAGGTTATAAGGAAGAAGTGTTGTGTATCGAGACAAGTCGAATTAGAAGGACTAATAATCTACAACAAAACTATTCAATCTGTCTAGTGTCCCCATCGTGTTGGATTCAACAGCTTGGGAGGATTAGCTACTGGCCGTGGTCTCGACCTTGCCATCATGCAAACTGATCTTGGCAAGCTGTACCCAGTCGCTGGATGGACCAGAAGTTTGGACGACTGTGATCTCCATAGGTTCGAACCCATGCATATCGTCCAAGGCAACCTTGACCCTTTCTACTAACTGGTCCTTCTGCTCAGAGCTCAGGTCACCGTAGACGATGCTCAGATGAGGGAAATAATCGGAGAGAACTGCTCGCTCCGATGAATTGGGCACCAGGGATTCCCGGAGTAGATTGTTGAGCCGAAGAAGTGATTCTGATGGTACGACGGCAATCAGCACGCACTGTTGTTGCAAGCCAAAGAGAGATAGGCAGAAAATAAGCATAGTAGCATGAGTCTGACATCCTTCTGACTTGGTCAAAGATGGAAATGCAAAAAAAAAAAGGATGAGAAGTATATCAAATCTTGAGGGATTCATAGAAAATATGGCCAGAATCCGGAAAGAAAGAAAGACGAAAACACGGTCGACGAACTTGATAGAACTGTTCTCCGGATTGAATCTTCTGGAACTTGAGTTCAAATGTTTGTTTGTCTGACCGTGAACGATTCCACTGAGTGACGGATTCTGATACTTTTTTAAGCACTGGAGAGAGTCATATTATCCGACGCGAAGGTTGTTTTGTGGGGGGAGGAGAAGCACTGGAGTCAGACAGGGTTTGAAATAGCAAAAATCTAAACGACGGCAGATCGACAGGGATTCAAGAGAGGTCAAAAGAATCGAAAAGAAAATGAAAACTGACGATGACCAACCTTGATCGAGTGGGATCCGAGGGACTTGGTCGTCTGAGATGAGCGTCAGATGAGGATCAAACGGTAAGCAGCCAGGCGTTTCAGATGCCAGAGTGCCGATTAATTCCTTCAAACGGCCAAAGTCGGCACCGGTGGGCGAGAGCCACAGAGAAAGTTTGATTTCGGCCATCGACAGAGTTTCAAATTCTTGGAATGGGATTCAAGTGTGATGAAAAGAGCACGGTGGTTGTTCAAAGCGCAATGGGCTTAACTGAGGTGTGGGTACTGTGTGTACATCTACAAGATATTTATGGGTATGTTACCCGGCCTGAATCTGACTCGAGACCGCCGTCGACGGAGCAACCAAGTGGTGGCTCGCCGATGCCGGTCGACCGGGCGTCAATGGGAACCGCAAGTACATGTGGACACCGCCCCAGGCTTTATGTACTTATTCTAGATTTTTGTACATACATGTGATACGTAAAACGCGATTACCTGTCTGGCTTGGACAGGTACCCAGACCGCTCGATCGGGTAGAATTTGCGGGGGTTTGAACATGGCACCTGACCAAATTTGTCTTGGCCCAGGGTGTTTATCAGGATGGGCAAACCATGGGCTAGCCTGTACCCAATGGGTTGGAGGTTGGGTTTGGGCTAACCCCTCAGAAGAAAACCAAATTTTGAGGAAGCCCAACAGGCTTTGGCAGTTGTATTTGGTCAGGAAATGAGAATTCAGGCTGCTTTGAAGGCACCCAATCAGAGATGGAGGAAGGGTTTGAAGCAAGTTTTCAACAAATCAAGGGAGGCAGGTCTGCTGTAGGGTGTTGTATGAGTGTGCAGGAGGGAATTGATTTAATGGCTACCTCAAAATGGGTGAAACCAACACTTCAAAGATGGTGAATGTGGGATTGGAATCAGGAGTCTTAGATAGACCAGTGAATTGATGAGGTGCAAGGGAGCACTAGCCTCCCTTGCTTTGAGCTATCAATCCCTCATCTTCCTTCATTCAATAAATCCATGTCTTCTGCTTGCTATTCTATCATTGTCACATCACAATCAAACAAACTACCTTCAATGAATGAAAAAGAAGAGGTTGTTGCTGTAGTTGGCGATAAAGCATTCAACAAACAAAAGCAATCAATAAGCAATGTATGGGGCTTTTTTGAGTGAAAAGAGACAGGTGAAACCATAAAAACTTTGGTGTCACTTGCTAGCAAGTTAAATCAAGGGATCTCTGGTTGAAGCTCTCTTCAATCCATATTTAAAGCTATCTCCATTCTTCAACCAATTTTTTGGTGCGCAGTCACTGTGCACAATTCACAGTGACTGTTCAGTTGAGCTTGGTCAAAGCTTGACCTGATCTTAATTGGAGCTTGGAAATAGATTGTGCCTGAGCTACTTCATGTCAATTTCTAGGAAGTTCTGTAAGATTTCTTGTGGTTTTACTATAATTTTTCTTGAGGCTTGTCTGTTTTTCCCTTTCTAATCAAAGTGCCAGCCAGCTACTATGTCAAAGCTAGCTGACAAAGTACCCAAAAATAAAAGAAATAAAAGAAATAACATAAATTAATAAAAAAAAATAATAACAAGCAGGGAAATCCAAAATATTATTTCAGATTTGGATTCCCCACCCAATTTTAGACAGGGTCACTCAGCAACCCTACCTTAGAATTCCCACTCCTTAACCACCTTGACGGACTTAATAAACAATGGGCCAAAAGCAACAGACTCACCATTGCACCCTATTTGGCAAATCCAAGGTTGTGTTCAGCAACTGCACACATGTATGTGTATGTGTATATGGCCGGGGAAGAGGACCAAAACAACATTTGTCCTCCAAAATATACACCCCTGTTTGCAAATGTATATACAACCTCCAAAAAATTGACAAAATCACCCCGCAAAAAACTCAATTCCTCCAGCAACTCCATCCCGCCTATGCCTCATCAAAACTGCCTCAATTTCAGTCAACTCTCCACCAACCAACCCAATTTTCCTGCCTCAATGGCAGTCAAATCTCCACCAACCAACCTAATTTTCCACCATGCCCATATCCTTCATCACCTACAACAGCCACCACATCAATTGAAACACCCAACTACAACATGAAAAACAGCGTTGAATACCCTTAATTCACAGCCTCATTGCTGTGAATGTAACTAATTGATACATTGAAACAATGATGAAGCAGGCATCCTTCAAAATTCCCAAGAATGTATCCTCCCTTTCTGACTCTCAATGGATTCAAGAAATGATTGAAAACAAACATCCTCTACCAATATATGAAAATTTTGGGATGAACAAAGAGTGTTTTATATCACTTTAAAACTTACTAGCAGAAAAAGATGTAATCTGCACTTCTAGATATTTTTCTCCCTTAGAGAGACCTGGAAGTATTCTTTATTTTTTTGGGACTGGAAATTCCAATAGAAAACTTCAGGAAAGATTCCAAAGATCAGCCTCCACCATCTCAAAGTAAGATTTTGTTCAATTTTTTTCTATTGATTCTCATCATTTTGAATCATAATAAAGAACTTTCAATTTTAATTTTTATTTACCATTTTTCAGCTGATTTGAAATTTTTAGAGTAATAAAAAGATTTGTCACCAACCTGGTTTCCAACCAAGAATTGATTGGAAAATTTATTACACTTCCCACTGAGAACACTCTGGTTTCCACCTTCATCTCAGAAAATAACAAATTCAGATCATTTTTCAAAGACTTTATTGGGGCAATAGATGGCTCTCACATTCCAATCATGGTTCCAGCTTCAAGAAGAGACACAGTCATAGACTGCAAACAAAATTTTTCACAAAATGTTATGGCAGCTTGCAATTTTGAAATTGAATTCAACTATGTTTTAGCTGAATGGCAAGGAAGTTTTTCAGATGGAATGCTTTGGAAAATTGCAAGAGAAAGCTCACTCAAAATACCTGAAGGCAAATAATTCTTGGGGGATTCTGGTTTTTCTTTGTGTGATACTTGTGTGGTTCTTTTCAGAGGAATAAGGTATCATTTGAAGGATTGGGATTATGTGGGAAAAAAGCGAGTTTCATTTTTTATCCTTTTTTTTATTTTTTTTTTTTGGTTATCAATTTTAGTATCAATTTTCATTGAATTTAAATTTTGTTTTAGACAAAAAAATAAAGGAAGAATTATTCAACCTGTGCCATTATTCAGAAAGAAATGTGATTGAGAGGATCTTTGGTTTCATCAGAAGGAAACTCAAGTTTATGGCCATAGGAAGTGAATATCCCCCTCAGTTATAATCCCAAATGATCACTTGTATGATGTTCTTCCACAATTTCATCAAAAAATTGTCCAGAATTACCAGAAGATGAAGACCCTCTAGAACATCAATCTTTTGAGCCAATGACTCAATCTGAATTAAATCAAGATAATGAAGGATTTAGTTTAGGATTTTCAAATGCAGAAACCAAGAGGGCATCCCAAAAGAGAGATGCGATTGCAGACAGAATGTGGATAAGTGTCAGACAACCACCCCATGTACTATAGGGCAATCTTAGATTATTGTGAGCCCAAAAGGAAAGCTGAGTGCAAGGGAAAGTGCAAGGTAGCAAGGGCTAACTGCAAAGTGCAAACTTATGGTGGAGTAACTCAACACACAGCAAGAGGGATGAATGTTCCAATGGAAGGAAACCAAAACCAAGCCCAATGTGATGAATGGATTTAGCAAATGCAAGAACATATGAAATTAAATAACTTAGGAGAAAATCATCAGGCAAACAGAATAGCCTTTATAAGGTAATCCAAGATGACTAGATACAACCTGATGGATGGTCAACTACAGTCCCAAGCGGTGAGGCAATGAATGACATGGACAGAGTACAAAATGAAATGACAGTATGAATTTTTTCCAAGGTCTTAGTGTAAGTGAGAGACAATAGGGGAAAAATGTATTGGAATGTAACAGTCAAGACCTGAGGGAATGACATCAGAAGCAATGCAAATATGAAGGTGTAGTTTATGCAGGGTAACGGACTAGTCCATTTGAAAACTATACAGTTGAGGTGGCTAATTGACTAGTGTGAGTGCAAACTAGCAATAGCATGTGACCAGAAATGGGAACCCAAGGGTTATTGATACCCAGGGTGAAAAGGGCGGAACCAAAATGGATGGTTGACCAAGTTAGATTTGACTGTAAGGTTTGAAAGTGGATGCTTAGTCAGTTTCCAAGAATGGAAGGTTTTTATGCAAGCCAGAGTTGATAAGCGGAAGGCACCATTGATGTTGTGCTTCTAGTTTGTCATGCTTATGGACTGAGGTAGATGGTACTTGAAGAAAAAGAGTATGTCAAAGTAGGAAGACAATAACCCTTGAGCTCAAAGCATGACAGTTGCCCAGGTATAAAGACGCAAGCTCCTGCAAGCGTTCAGACAGTTTTCCCATCGATTCCAAAGTTGTTAAAATTACTGTATACCCATTACACGTTACTTCTTTGCTTTAAATAAATTCATAATTAATTATGTTGTCATCATCATTCCGCCATTGCAAAAACTGCATTTGACAAAACAAGTGACAAAAAAAGCAATGTGTCCCTAGTACAGCCATGCGAGGTATTTGAGACAAGTGAAAACAGTACTGCTTCCGCAAGTTTGCTTGTACATTCCCTATAAGTAGCGAGCCGGTTGTAGATGTCCCAGAAGCCTCCGGAAGGGAGGTGCAAAGTTGAAGGTCCGCGCAGCGAATTAATTATCAGATACTTTCAGTGCCAGAAATTGAGTTCTTAGGTATTTGGAACCCTGGTAAGTCAAGGCTTAGAGACTAACAATAAGTATAAAAATAAAGAAAAGAGAAATGGAACTAATATAATCCTCATTGATGTAGTACTGCCACAATTCCAACAATACACCACCAATATGCCTCTGCCTCCACCAACATATACTGGATCATTGGGTTGGAAGTGCAAAGAAAGGTGAAAAGTGAAGTGAAAGCCAAAGAAACACAGACAATTGAAGAGGCAAGGGAAGAAGGAATGGCTGAAGGGGAGGTGGAGCTGGAGCAAAGGGAGGAAAATGAGGAAGAAGCAAATGGAATAGAAGGAAGGAGTGGAATGGAACCGGAGGTGGAGGAACGGAAAGAAATGAGATGGAAGGCCAAAATGAGGGGAGCCAAGTGAGAGTTGAAGGGCCAATCAAAACTGATGCAAGGCAATTGACCGGCAATGTTGGAGATGGTTCTTCAAGGGGCCAAAGGAAGAGAGCTCACAAGGAACTCATGGAGGAAGGTGGATGGAATACCCAACCAAAGAGGGTTTGGACTGCAAAGTGTGAGGAAATCTTTGAAAGACATCTGGTGATGCAAGTGATGATCTTGCAAAGATTGTCTTCTTTGGTGGATGACAAAGACTTGGAAGAATTTAGGTTGATGTTAGAGAAATTGAATGAAAATTGGAAGGAAGCAGAACGGGAAATCAAGGATAATCTGTAGAACTGTATGATTTTATTTTTATTATTTTATTATTTTATTATTTTATTATTTTATTATTTTATTATTTTATTATTTTATTATTTTATTATTTTATTATTTTATTATTTTATTATTTTATTATTTTATTATTTTATTATTTTATTATTTTATTATTTTATTATTTTATTATTTTATTATTTTATTATTTTATTATTTTATTATTTTATTATTTTATTATTTTATTATTTTATTATTTTATTATTTTATTATTTTATTATTTTATTATTTTATTATTTTATTATTTTATTATTTTATTATTTTATTATTTTATTATTTTATTATTTTATTATTTTATTATTTTATTATTTTATTATTTTATTATTTTATTATTTTATTATTTTATTATTTTATTATTTTATTATTTTATTATTTTATTATTTTATTATTTTATTATTTTATTATTTTATTATTTTATTATTTTATTATTTTATTATTTTATTATTTTATTATTTTATTATTTTATTATTTTATTATTTTATTATTTTATTATTTTATTATTTTATTATTTTATTATTTTATTATTTTATTATTTTATTATTTTATTATTTTATTATTTTATTATTTTATTATTTTATTATTTTATTATTTTATTATTTTATTATTTTATTATTTTATTATTTTATTATTTTATTATTTTATTATTTTATTATTTTATTATTTTATTATTTTATTATTTTATTATTTTATTATTTTATTATTTTATTATTTTATTATTTTATTATTTTATTATTTTATTATTTTATTATTTTATTATTTTATTATTTTATTATTTTATTATTATTATATATATATATATATATATATATGTTGTTTGTTTAGGGAAAATAGGACTTTTGATTTTGAAATAAAATGTGAAAGGATAAGATTTGTCAAGAGAAAAAAGGGGATGGTTATGAGAAAGGTAAAGGAAATGAAATGAGAAAATGGGATGAGATTAATGGGAAGGAATGGGATGGAAGTGTGGAATGGAATGGGAGCTACAATTGGAAAGGTTTGCAAGGGTAACTTGCATGTAAGTCTCAAACCAAATCGGGAGAGTTGCAAAGGTGATGGGCTGGTTCCCAAAAGGTTCAATCTTCATTGGACTGGAAGCCAGTCCATTCAACAAGGTATTGAAGCTTTCCTTTGCATAACCTGGAATCCAGGATACGGCTTACTTCCCACTCTAGCTGATTGTAGACTTGGACCGGTTCAGGAGGGGGATGAGTTTTTCCTGGGTATAGGACTTGAGATGGCTCTAGGAGAGACATGTGAAAGACCAGGTGGATACCTTTCCATTTTGCAGGTAAGGTAAGTTTAAAGGAATTAGGGGAGACTATTGATTTGAATTTGAAGGGGCCAAGCTTTCTTTCAGAGAGTTTACAAGTTGGGCAAGTACTGCAAATATTGCAAGCATTGAGCCATACCCAATCTCCTACTGCAAAGGTTGGGGACAAAGTGCAAAGTTGATCTGCTTGTTACTTATAGTACTGGTTTTATGCTTTGAGGTTGGTTTGAAGTTGCAATTGAAGGGATTGGATGTGGTTAAGGTAATTGGTAGCAGGTTGAGAAGGTGCTATGTGAAGGGAAGAGAAAGTTGGGTTTCTACCATAAAGAGTCTGGAAGGGCAACTATTTGGTGGAGGAATGAGTGGAGTTGTTGTAGGCAAATTTGGCTAAGGGGAGCCATTGTGACCAGTCATCCTGTTGGTAGGAGACATATATTCAAAGATACTGTTTGAGGATCTGATTGATCCGCTTGGTTTGCCCATCCGTTTGGGGGTGGTAAGCCATTGATAGATTGTGAGTGATCTTCAAATGTTGAAACAGTGAGGTCTAGAAGCTAGAGAAAAACAAAGATCCACAATCACTCATTATATTATCAGGGAGACCATGTTTTGAGAATACATATTCTATAAATAAATTAGCTAAGTCTTCCCAAGAGGCCGTCACATTACTGCAAAGAAATAAAGCAATCTTTGAGAAGCAATCTACCACTACCAAAATAGCATCATAACCACTAGAAATAGGTAATTGCAAAATGAAATACATAGAAAGCAAGTGCCAAGGAATTGGGGGAATTGGAAGTGGCTGGAGCAGCCCATACTTCCGATGTTTTGAGGACTTGTTACAATTGCAATCATAGCACACGTTACCATAGCCTTTTACTTCATTGGCCATACCAGGCCAATAGAAGTATTGTGCAATGAATTGGTAGGTTTTATCCTGCCCATAATGACCAGCAAGCAGGGAATCATTCCTTGAATCAAAGATATCTAACTTAATGCAAGGACTATCTGGTGCTACTATATGATTTTTATAAACTAAATAATCATTTTTGTCAATACTATAATCACTATCTAATAATTTTGCATTCTTGCAAAGTTTGCTACACTTGAGGTTTTCAAGTTGAGATTGTCGTAGTTTGGAAGCCAGATCTCAAAGGTGAGTGATGATTGAAATGAGTTTGGCAGACTGGGTTGAGAAAAGTGTCCTAACGTTTTCAGGATTGTTGTTGGCAAAGGTGCTCCCCCCTCCTGGGTAAATGTTGTCCCAACGTGAAAAAGTATCAGGGACTACTGCTTGTTTCCCAGGAAGGTAAATGATTGTAAAGTTGAACTTGGAGAGGTATTTGGCCCAATGTGCCTGTCTGCATGTAAGGACTTTTGAGCTCATGAAATATTTCAAAGAATTGTCATCAGTTAAGACATCAAAAGGTTCCATAAGGCCCAAAAGGTATGAACACCATTTTTTCAAGCAAAAAAAAATTTCAAGAATTTCCTTGTAATGAATCTCATAATTAAGCTCTGCAGCAAGCAATTTGCAAGACTCAAAAGATACAGGATGGAAAAGAGAAGAAGAGGAGGAAAAATGCAAGATTACTTCTGCAATTGCATAGTTTCTTGCATCTGTTTTGACAATAGTGCAAGCTAGCTTGTTAAAGTCAGAAAGTATTGGAGCAGTGGCAAAGGCTTTCTTCAGAGCTTCAAACTCCAAAGCAGCTTGTTCTGTAAAAACAAAATGAGTGTCTTTTTGAAGAAGGTTAGTGAGGTTTACAGTTTTCTTGGCATAATGCTCAATAAACCTCTGGTAAAAATTACTGAAACCAAGGAAAAATTGAAGGAATTTAACAGAGGAAGGTGGGGGTCAGTCCAATATGCATTGGCTTTTGGCTGGGTCAATTGATATTCCTTGCTGCAAGACTATGACACCTAAAAATTGAAGAGAAGGAGTATGAAATTTGCACTTAGAGGCTTTTGCAAACAGTTCATTCTTGCAAAGTTGCTGCAGCACCTCTTGCACATGTGCAGTTTGATCCTCAAGAGTTTTTGAGTAGACTAGTATATTTTCAAGATACACCACAAGATATTTCTCTATGAGTTCAGGAGGTCAGAAAAAATGTCATTTACAAAATGTTGAAAAGTGGAAGGAGCATTTTAGAGGCCAAAGGGCATGACAGTATACTCATAAATGCCAAACTGTGTTCTCATTGCGGTCAAATACTCATGGCCTTTTGAAATTTGAACTAGGTTATAGGCGCCTTGAAGGTGTAACTTTGAGAAATAAGCAGCTCCATGAAAGAGAGTGAGGAGGTCCAACATAGGCGGTACTGGGTAGGCATTCTTCTGGGTTACCTGGTTCAGTTTCCTATAGTTGACACAAAAGCAAAGTCCACCATCTTTCTTTGGAACAAATAAGATGGGTGAACCAGTGTTTGAATGCTTGGTCAAAGAAATCCTTTCAATACCTTTTACACAATGTATTCTTGAATCCTGGTTGATTCCTGCTTTGAGAGAGAGTAGACTGGTCTGGGTGCCGGTGGTGGGCCAGTAAGTTTGATCTTATGATTGAAAGAACGGAACGGAGGGAGTTTATCTGCCTTTACAGCTGAAAAGACGTCAGAAAAGTCATGATAAACAGAAGGTAAAGACTCTTGAATGATTTCTAAATCTTCAATCTTGTCATCTTCAAGCACAAGATTTGAAGTGCTTGCATGATGCAAGAGGATTAGGGAGCTCAAAATACACCATTTGGTTGGTGCCTGTTTCTCTTTGAAGAAACAAGGAAGAGGTAAGTTGGAAAAATAAGCAATAACTCCTAAATCTGAAGAGGGAACTTGGGAATGAAGGTCAGGATATTGCAAATCTCCTGGCGGAAAAGTGTCATCCAACTCAATGACAGTGTCAGGTAGGATGTTTAATTCATGTTTGATGGAAGGGTTAGTCTCCTGGGGTTGCAAGGTTCAAAGGTTAATTACTCCTTCTTGCCAATTCACATCCCAATTCAAGTGGACTAAGAAATCATGGCCTAGAATGGTATCATCCATTCTGGGAATATCCAAGACAAATAAATCCCATTCAAAGCTGGGGAAATTGGAGAATGCAAAGGTCCATTTTGCCTTTTGGGAAACCCAATGAGATGGCTCAGTTGCAATGCTTACTAAATAGATAGGAAACTTATATACCCTGGAATGCGTCAGGTTTTTGGAAGTGGCAAAAGATTCACTTATAAAAGAAAAATTAGCGCCAGAATCAAGTAAAACTTGATAAGGAGAGTTTTTGGAATGGAAAAGGACAAATATTGAACTTGAAGCACCTAGTGTCTTGCAAGTGCAAAGATTGACTTGCTGTAATTTATATAATGTGTAGCCTTCCTTGCAAGTGTCAGGAAAACTACAAGCTAATCTTTTGACTGTTTAGCCGCTTCACGCGCTAGCCGCTTTGCACAACTATCAAAATCATGTTTAACTCCACAATACATACATAACCCATTCTTTTCCCTCCTTAACTGTTCCTCATTCTGGAGCATCCCAGTTTCTTTATCCAGGAACTTTGGAGTTTTGGCAACAGATTTTCCTTTTGGGTTGGAGTGCAAGGTTGGATTTGGTCTGGATTGCTTTGGGTTCTTCAAAGATTGTTTCAAGAATTTTTCCATCTTTGGAGTCAAAGTTGATATTCCATGGTTGTTTTGTCAAGAGCGGTTCTTGTTGTGATAACCATTATCAAGCTAAATCACCCGGTCAATTAAATGCTGAAGGGAGGTTGTCTTATGTCCCCCAACTGCAAGTTGTTCAATTAGGCGTGCTGGTAAACCTTTTCAAAAAAGAAATAAAAGGGCTGACTTGTTCCATTGGATGCAAGACTGCAAAGTTTGAAAATTGGAAATATAAACAGAAGCTCTAATATTTTCCTTCATGACTAGATTATTGAGTTTGTATTTGGCATTTCAAACTTCATTAGGGTTGCCAAACAGGGTGAACAGCTGTTGCTCAAACTTGTCCCAATTGTTGAGAATACAAGTGGGGCAGTATTATCTAATAGTTTGAGGTAAGGTTTGAACCACTGCAAGGCTCTTCCACCAAGGAAGGAAGACCCGTACATAACTCTAAGTCTATCAGTAGGGAAATTGTGAGGATTGTTTGAGAAGATGATTTTGCAGGAATGTAGGTAGTATCTAAGCTTATGAGGGTGTTCCCCAGTAAATTGATCAGGCTGCTTCATGCCGGGGGTGCAAAAACTACAACCACTTGGACCAGATCGCAAGGCAGTTTGATTGAGTGCCTGGATCAGAGTTGTGAGTAAGGTTGAGGCACCGGGTTCTGGAGCATTAGTGCAAGCCCCCAATCTACCACAAGTCAAGGTTTCATTGAAGGAGTCTTTGATTTCTTTGAGAGGGTCCACTTCCTCCTGCAAGGGAGCAAGGGGATCATCAAGAGGTTCAACCAAAGGAGATTTAGAAGAAGGCACAGGATCTAAAGTTTGTCTGGCCCAAGAGACACTGGGTCTCCCTACCCAATGGATATCATCATTGTAAGGGGTGAGGGAAGCGTTCCCAGTTGAGAAAGTACGTGAAATTGTGAAAAGAAATCTATTATAGGTTTGCAAGATACAATAGATGAGTTGATTTAGTTAATTTACTGTCACACCACCACCCCACATACTATAGGGCAATCTTAGATGATTGTGAGCGCAAAAGGAAAGCTGAGTGCAAGGGCTAACTGCAAAGTGCAAACTTATGGCGGAGTAACTCAACACACAGCAAGAGGGATGAATGTTCCAATGGAAGGAAACCAAACCCAAGCCCAATGTGATGAATGGATTTAGCAAATGCAAGAATGTATGAAATTAACTAACTGAGGAGACAATCCTCAGGCAAACAGAATAGCCTTTATAAGGTAATCCAAGATGACTAGATACAACCTGATGGATGGTCAACTACAGTTCTGAGCGGTGAGGCAATGAATGAAATGGATAGAGTACAAAATGAAATGAAAGTATGAATTGTTTCCAAGGTCTTAGCATAAGTGCAAGACAATAAGGGACAAATGTATTGGAATGTAACGGTTGAGACATGAGGGAATGGCATCAGAAGCAATGCAAATATGAAGGTGTAGTTTATGCAGGGTAAGGGACTAGTCCATTTGCAAACTATACAGTTGAGATGGTTTTACTAGCATGAGTTCAAACTAGCAATAGCATGTGACCAGAAATGGGAACCCAAGGGTTATTGATACCCAGGGTGAAAAGGGCAGAACCCAAATGGATGGTTGACCAAGGTAGAGTTGATTGCAAGGTTTGCAAGTGGATTCTGAGTCAGTTGCCAAGAATGGAAGGTTGTTATGTGATCCAGAGTTGATAAGCTGAAGGCACCATTGATGTTGTGCTTCTAGTTTGTCACTCTTATGGACTGAGGTAGATGGTACTTGAAGAAAAAGAGTATGTCAAAGTAGGAAGACAATAAACCTTAAGCTCAAAGCGTGACAATAAGTTACAAAAGACATTTCAATTATGTTAATGTTTGATTTTTCAAATAGGAATTAGAAATTAAAATGACTCATATTATTTTTTATTACTCAATATTACTCAATTATTTCTCAAATTTTCTATCAAAATTATAAACTGAATTTTATGACTCAAAATTCCTCAATTCACCAGGGAAAAAATGGAGGCACATGCTAGCATGTGCCACCCTGTAAAAATGTTTTGACTTGGTTAGAACTGGTTTTTAATTATTTCATAATCCAGGAAATCTATTCAAATAACTCCCAAATACCCACACCACAACTTCTGTTAAAAACACTATAACCAATGTACAATCACATATTATTAATGCTTGAAAGGAGTTTAAATTGTAACTCAAGCTTTCTTTCAAATTACTAATATGTTTTGGTGATGTTTGGCCAAAAAGTCAGTTTGATATAGGTTATATCAATTTTTTTTGATTTTTTTCATTCTTGGAAATTAATTATAGAATTCCAGGTATCTTTCCAAAAAATTCAAAATTAACTAAATCAACAAATCTTGGGAGAATGTGACCGCTGAAAATCTGGACCTTGAAATTAGGAAAACAACATCACCCCAGCTGGGTCCTTATTCATTTTGAAAAAAATATCCTGTTTTCAAACTGGTTCTTCAAACTAATATAATCACCAGGATGGGCCTGTATATGCATCACAACTTTGATCAAAACAACAGTATTTCAGGAATATTAAATTAAGGATTTAAGATTTGAAAGAGATTCTCATAAGAATTGTTTTGAAAAAAAAATGATGTCCAGAGTTTAATTTTCTACTTTATTCATACTTAAAGTATATTCCTCAACTTTTACAAATATTTCATGGGCTTTTTACCCATGTTTTTGGTTGATATTGAATAGAACCATCACCCTTGTTTCTGATTTATCATCATGGCTAGGATGGTGAAAATTGATCCATGAAGGGCATGAATTAACTTGACTACACAATCAAAGCATAATTTTAGCTGGAATTCTTAAAAATGCACCCCAATTTCAAATTAAAAAAAAGAGTTTTCTTATTTGTTCATCTTGGCTTATTATGCAGATCTGAATCATTAGCTTCATAAAACTCACAACATAAGTGGATAGAAATAATTTGTGAGTCAGTAAGACAAAACCAATCTATAATGTCTTTCAAATTTTTTTCCCCTTGCTGATATTCCTGTTTGGTTGTAACATTTTAGAAAACAAATCAATTAGGATAATTTGAAAGCTATAATTATGTACTTGCCCTCCTGATTTACATGCAGCTTTCTTGTTTAGATATATTTTCATGATGGAGTGAAATCTGGTTTTGGTTTTTTTCATTGAGTCCACATAATCTTCTTTATACCGAATAAATTTTTAAATATCTCGAGAAGGGAATTTTTATAATGCACCATTGCTAAATTTATGAGATAAAAGTTTTCACCATTCAACTATTCAAAAGTCATGGCTGCTACCCTTCCAAAAACCTTGGTAAATTTTTTTCCAACCAGTTAACAGTCTAGAGGATTTTATTAGTAGAATTTGTTTTTTTTATTTTGAACCTATCACTCTTCTCAAAATATCTTTTAACCTTTTTAAAGGTAGATATAATTCAGAAAAATGACAGGGTTGCTCTTGGAGAAGGGGTAAAAAATATCCAAGGTGTTTTAAATTGTGGAAATTGAGTTGCAGCCCCTTCAAGATATATTAAAATCCAGGTTTTATGGAGTTATCAATGTTGAAAATATGGGATTTGGTGTTTAATTGCATGTTCAAAATATTCCTGACATGAATTGATTCCCCACAAGTTTTAAAATAAAGACAGAAATTTCCCCCAGACCTTCTACCAAAGGTCTGGGGGACACTATATGCATTAAAGACCCCCAAAAGGGTAGTATAGGCATTTGGTTCCACTCTAGCGCTTGTAGTGGAATAAGCACATTGCTCCTACTCAGAACCATAACAGAGATACATCTTTTCTCCTGCAAAATACTGAAAAATACCCCCCCATCTGTGCAACTCACCCCTTCCCCCCTCCCCCTCTCCTAGTTGCTCCTTTGACACAGCAACAATATGCCCCCCCTAAGACCCCCAGACCCAGCATTGCAGAGCCTGGATATGGATACCAAGATTGCTATGGAATGGCCAGACCCCCCAGGCCTACTGTAGTGCCCCTCTCCTTGGGCCTTGCAAAAATTCTGCAGGAACTAGCCAATCATCAAGGCAATGAAAATTTGGATGGCTTGGTGAAAATAAGCCATGGGACATTCAAAACTATCTTGGAGATGGTCTGCAAACCTGAAAGATCTTGGTCCAGAATTGAGGCAACCATTGACCAAATGAACACCAGAATGGGCTCAGTTGTTGCAGATGTAGCCAAGATGTATCAAAAGATGAACACATTGGCCATGCCTCCCCAACCCTCCCCACCCCATTAACCCAAAATATTTTGCTAAGGTGGCTGAAAGTGGGTTGCCACCCACTTTCCCAGAAACTTTTACCCCACATAGATCTACACTCCCCAGCCTTTTCCCCAAGCATTTCACCATCCACTCTAACCCAAATAGGGAGTATCAAAGTTAGCAAAACCGCCATTAGAAAACCACCATTTTTTTTGACCAAACCCACCATTTTTAATGGTGGGTTTCTAAAATACACATACCCCCTAACTGGTGTATTTCAAAATGGTGGGTTTCAAACATCAAACCTGCCCTTTATAATCCATCCACCATCCATTGCGTGCAAAACACCCATCCACACCTCCACCTCAGAAAATCCATACCAATCCCATCTCAATCAAATCACACACATCTCATCTCCATTTCTTCACATCTCCATCAAATCACACATATCCTTGCATGAAAAACACCCACCGACATCTCCACCTCAGAAAATACATACTGGTCCCATCTCCATTGGATGACAAAAATCTCATCTGCATCACTTCAAATCTCTATTGCTTCACACAAATCCCATCATCATATTTTTCAACATGTCCAATAAAACTTCCCAGCAGAAATTTTAAAATGCAATAAAGCTGACTGAACTTTTATTATTATTTGACTCTGATTCAGACTCCTATTTGGAATCAACTTGGTTAGCTTTGAATTTGGAAAAAAATGCAATCAATTCATTTCTTTTCCACAGCCTTTGATAAAAACTTTGATAGAACACTGACCAAATATGTTTTATTTGTTTGTATAGATACTCTGTGTCACTAAAAATATTTTGTGATAAAAAAAAGAAGTTCATATCCCTCCATTCTGGCCTTCCAGTTTTTTGTCACAATTCATATGTTTTCAATTGGATGTGGATTTCCCAACAAACAGATAACTAATTTGAGCAAAATCAATAACTTTTGGCCAATTCAGCTTATGCTAGTGGAAAATATGTGGTTCCAGCATACTGCAATGTTTCATTCAATGATCAAGCCAAAACCAACTTCAACTATCATCTTGCCCAATCAAAAGTTTGGATTGAGTATGCCATTGGAGTCCTGAAAGGAATATGGGCCAGCTTAGAGGAAATTCAAAACCAGCTTCAAAAACAAAAAGACATGAAGCTCCTCATCAACTGGATTATCACTTGTGTAATCCTTCACAACCTTCTGGCTGACATCAAAGATGAATGGGAGGAAATATTTGAAGAAGATATTCTCAATCCTTCTCAAGTCATTCCAGTCTCATCTGGTCCCTCATCTTCTGCCATGAGAGAGCAGATTCTACCCCTCACACTAGCTCACTTTTATGAGTAGCCTTTGGTTTAAAAATAGGTAAAAAATCACAAAATTTTTATTTTTTTGGTTTTGGTTTTGGTTGTTGAACCAAGAATCCTAGGCTGACTTGGTTTTTTTTTTTTTTTTTTTTTTTTTTTTTTTTTTTTTGGTGGACTTAGACAAAATCAAACCAAAACTTCCAAACCACCAAACCAACTCCCCTCCTGCTCCTCACCCTCCACCTCCACCTCACCAATCACCTCCCCTCCTCCTTTGGTTGACACCCCAGGTAAGCTCCCCCCCTCCTCCTCATCCTTTTTTTACCTCCCTCTCACCCACCTTTGCTGACTTCTCCACCTCACCCACAACCCATTCCTTCCTCCTCCTCACCCTCCACCTCGACCTCACACATCAAATCTCCTCCTCCCTTGGTTGGTACCCCAGGTAAGCTCCCCCCTCCTCCTTTCCCCTCCCTCTCTTGCTGACTTGGCCCCTCCCTCCTCTTGGTCTCCCCCCCTTGCTTCCCTTGCTTGCTCCCTCCCCCCCCTCTTGCTTGCTGTTGGAACCCCAATCTTGCTTAGTCAATGCCCCCCCACCCCCTTGGTTGCTGCCTGCACCCCCTCTCCCTCCTTCCTGGCCAACCAAGAAAACCCTCCACTCCCTCCTGCCCGGCCAACCAAGCGCCCCTCCCCCCCAGCAACCACCCAGCAGACCAAGCAACTGAGCCCCCCCCACCTCTTTCCCGGCCAACCAAGCAACCAAGCCGCCCCCACCACCAGCCCGGCCAACCAAGGACCCCCCACCACCAGCCAGGCTGACCAAGCCCCCCCACTGCCCCCCCCCTCTCCCTCCTTCCCATCCAACCAAGCCTGCCCCCACCTCCAGCCTGGCCAACCAAGCCCCCCCCCACCAGCCCGGCTGACTGAGCCCCCCCCCACCAGCCCGGCTGACTGAGCCCCCCCCCCACCACCAGCCTGGCTGACTGAGCCCCCCCCACCACCAGCCGGGCTGACTGAGCCCCCCCCCCACCGCCCCCCCTCTCCCTCCTGCCCATCCAACCAAGCCTGCCCCCACCTCCAGCCTGGCCAACCAAGCCCCCCCCCACCAGCCCGGCTGACTGAGCCCCCCCCCCCACCAGCCCGGCTGACTGAGCCCCCCCCACCACCAGCCTGGCTGACTGAGCCCCCCCCCACCACCAGCCAGGCTGACTGAGCCCCCCCCCACCACTAGCCCGGCTGACTGAGCCCCTCCACCACCAGCTGGCTGACCAAGCCGCCCCCACCTCCAGCCCGGCCAACTGAGCCACCCCACTGCCCCCCCTCTCCCTTCAGCCCGCCCAACTGAGCCCTCCCACCTCCAGTATAATTTTTTTTGTTTGTTGATCATCTACCTTGATTATATCATACTAATCATTTTTGTTTCTATTTTTTTTTTTGGATTCCATGCAATGCAAACACCTTTTGACCCCTTATTCTGTCAAATCCTGCCCCCTTTCTGGACTTCCAATGCTTCTCCCACCCCATTCAAAATTTTATACAACTGGATCTTTTCCTTCTTGATCCTCACCCCAAGTGCAGCAGGTGCATGGGAGGGATCAAGATGGAAGGAGATGGATTGAAAAACATAAAGAGAGGTGGAAAGCAGAGGGCTCTTTGGAAAAAGAGGTCTCAAATGAGAGATTCTGAAATCTCTTTGAAAGTAAATGGAGATGGGTTTAACAAAAAGTTGGTTTGGTCTTGACAAAAACTACAACCTTTGGATTGGTACCATGCTATTGCTGCCAAAAATAAAACTCAAAAACCCACCCCTGAAGAGTTTCAACAAGCCAAACAGAATATTGAACAATTCCATTTCTTCAGCTCTGGAAAAGTTGCTGTTATTGATTTTTCCAATTGTCACTCTCTTGTTGCAATAATTGGATTTATCCCATTGGATAAGCTATCCCAGCAAGAAAAGAAGGACCTCAAATTGGTCACAAAGTTCCTTCACCAATCAAAAAAGTTTGTCAACATGGTTGGTCCCTCAAGATCTTGGGGTGGGAAAATGTGGGCAATTTGATGGCAAAAATCAATGCACCCTTCTGAAATTTTTTGAAGCTATTTGAAGAAATAAACTATTCAATCTTCCCCAAAGGAGTTTGAATTTTTTAACTCTAGGTCTGACAAGGTATCACAAGTTTTAGGCCAAATGTTCATAAAATTAGCCAGACTGGCACAAAATTCCAACCAAGAAACCATGCTGGACAACAATATCCCCTCTTTCTCTTCATTGGAATTTGGATCTGGACTCACTCCTTTTGACTGCTCCCCTCACATCACCTTCACCTCAGACTCCTTTTACAACTCTCCACATATTGACAAAGGTGATGTCTCCTCCTATTCCTTTGTACTGGTGGTGCCAACCAAAAAATAAAATGGACAAATTATTGAGAACAAGGACAAATATCAAGTATCCAATTGCCAATTTGTCTTCCATGACTTGGTATTTGGAATATATTTCCAAGAAAAAGGTATAGTAAAAATGGTTTGGGAAGCAAACTATTACAAGAATTGTAATTTTCATGCTGTGGATACTGCCACCCATACTAGGATGGCTATGTCTTTGCAAATTAACAAGACAACTATCAAAACTTGTAAAGACTTGAAAAGAAGTAAAATATATTCTAGACAAAAAATGTAAATAAAAAAAAATTCATTGGTGGGGTTAAAAATAGGCTCAAACATTGTTGTATTTGAAAATATATTTTTTTTATTACAAAAATTTTTATCAAAGCAAATATTTTACAAGGAAAGAAATCAAGGAATTTCCTTTATTTCATTGAAAGTCCCACTGCTACCAATATAAGCCATGGCTACCAATAACCTATCTTTTTTTTCTGTGGATAGCCTTTCCCTCTCCTTTTGGAGTTGGTCTTCCTCTCAATCCTTCTCCTTTTCCTCTTTTTGAAACTCCAGCTCAGCCTGTTTCATTTGCCACTCAGCATCCAACTTTTGTTGATGAGCCAAAATCTCAGCTTTCTGCTTTTGAAAATCCATAGCCGGTTGACAATCCCACTTCTCCTTTTCAAATTGAAGTTTTTCAGATGTAATTTGTGATTTCAATTTTTTTTGGAGAGGAATAGGAATGAGCTTGATTTTGGAAGCAAGGAGAATCAATAAATTCACTTACTTGAATATTGCTTCTCCATGATATCCTCAGAGCCATAAAAATTTGAAGTATTTCTCCTCTGTTGATGGCTATTGGGGTTGATGTTGATGGAATTGGAGGCCTTTTTATTTTTCTTTGCAGAGAAGGCTTGTGTGGGAAGTTCATTTCTCTCATTTGAAGGGGATGTGGGAGGCCTCATTGGCTTAAGTATTTTTCCATTCAGGAACGGATGAGCTGGTTTTTTTACAATCTAAATCAGTAAGGATTAACTGGACAGAAGAAAAAAGAACTTGGTCCCTTACTTGAGCAGATGTTGATGGTAGTGGAAATACAGGTATAACTTGCTCCTCATTGGCCAAGTAATTAAGTTCTTCCACCCCAGGAAGAGAGCAATCCAAAGAAGGAAGTGAGGGGTCCAAGGAGGGGTTTGAATCATTTATCAATTCTGATGTAGACGTGATTGGAGCTGGTTCTTTTGGAATATAATCCTCCACATCAGATTGGGGCCACTCATAGGTTTCATTGGGATCATTATTTCTAGGATGAGCATCCACAGCAAGGTCCTCAGCATCAACTGAATCTGATTTTTGGGCATCAAAAGCGGCTAAAGGGCTGATATTTGCCTTCTTTCTAAATATTTCATCTATTTTAACATAAAAAGGAAAAATGGAGTCCAACTTATCAACAACAGAGTTGATTCATTTTGCTATATCAGAGTTGGTGATACCAAAGCCAGTGGAGATTGACATTTAGTGGGCTTTTTTGTACTTGGTTTAATATTTCTTGAATCACTCCTGCATCTGTTTGGATGAAAGATCCAGCCTACCTTTGGTTTTATTGTTCAGTTCATTGGCCATCAGGAGATAAAAATTAAACTTAGAGGAAGGAGGTTGGCTAACTTGTGTTTCATTCTTGGATCCAAAGCAAGCATTGTAGTTTGAAGGAATTTTGAGCCAATTTAACAGGATGATGTGATAAGCTCTCTTGAGATGAATTGAGACTTTGAATGTGGATGGGGGAGGATTGTTGGATGTTGAGTTCCTGGGGGACATTTGCTTTGGTCAATTGGATTGTTTAGTGGAATTGTGATGGGAGGATTGCTGAGGGGCCATTTAGAAAGAGTAAGGGATGAAGCAATGAAGTAATGAAAGGATGGATGTGATGAAAGCAATAATGTGTGAAAAATTGAAGAGAGTGATGAAGTGATGAGAGTGGTGAAGCAATAAGAGTGATGAAGTGATGAGGATAGCAATGAAGAGATGAAGAGCAATGAATCAAATTTTGGATGAGGTTGGAGTTAGAATTTTTCCAATGAGGTTGGAGGTTGAAGCCAGGGGTGATGATGTGGAAAGATGCATTGGGGGGGTGAAAGAATTTGAATACTTTATTTGAAAAAACCATTTATTTTAAGGTAAATTTGACATGTCTGATGTGGAATAAGTGGGTTTTTCTGATTTTTAATGGCAGATGTGGGTTGAAATCCACCATTAAAAAATTGCGGGTTTGCTTAAATATGATACACCCTAAAAATAAAACCCTCAAGGACCTGCAAAGATGCACCCTGGTTCAAACAGCTAACATGGCCCTAGGAAAAATGAAAACAGATATAAAAGTCTCCCTGGTGGAAGTAAGAGGCACCTGTGGCTTCCCATCCAGTGATTTGTCCTTTTAAACCGGCAATAGGGATCATCAGAAATGGCTGAAATATAAAAAACCACCTTTGGTTGGGATGGTTCCACCCAGATCTGGAAGCTACTCCAAGCAGTTACTCTTTTATGGCCCATGGGGTCACTCAAACCTTTAATATCAAATCAAAGACAGAGCTGGCGGTGCTCTCTGCTGGATCTCTCAGCTCAATCCATTGTGGATTGCCCCCCCTGGGACTAGTCTTCCTTCTTCTGTTAGTTACTGTCACCCTGGCTCTGTTTCAAGTCTCTGTGTGACAGACATGTATGCATTGTATCAGAATTGGAACTTAGTTTGATATTGGTTGGGAAAGAGTTAGATTCTTTTTATGTTGGGGATATGGTTTGCTTAAAATACAGTTATACCAGAGTTATTTCTTTCAGTAACACCCAAATTGAAGGGAGGCACATGCCAGCATCTGCCTCTATTTTTCAACTGGTGATTATTTCTCAAATTTCCCATAGAAATAGAAGTTCAAATAGAATTTATCAATTATTTTCTTACTCAATATTACTAGTTTATCTCTCATATTTTTACCTCATATTGACTCATTTAATTCTCAAATATTTGTAGATCACATTAACTTAAAAAAAAGAACCAAGAAAAAACAAAAAAGAGAAAAAAAAGAAAAGAACAATAAAAAAAAGAAAAAATTCTTTTACAAGAAAACAATAAAGAAATAATTTTATGTGAGAAATTTTTTTATCGTTTTTTTAATTAATTGAGAAAAAAATTAAAAAAAATATAATTGTTTTAATTATCCAGAAAAAATTCCCTGACCCACTTGCTTTGAAGATCAGGTGCCAAGGCTAAGTAAACCTTGGCCAAGTCTAGATTCAAACCAAATGCCTAGCTGGCACCCATCACTTTGCACCGGGATAGGCTTGAATAATTCTGAAGGGCCTGGATTGCCTCAGACAATCCCGCTGAGCCTGATATTTTGTGTTGGATCAATTTGAGGGTGCTGTTGATAATCTGGGTTGTTTTGTTGGCCATCTCCAGGTGAGTCCCTTTTTTTCTTCCTCAGTAGCCTTGAGTGTTGACCAATAAGACTTCATCATTGGATGACTGTGGGCTCCTCAATGACAGAATTGATTTTTTGGCCAACAATTAGCTTGAGGGGATTGCCAAGTTGGTACTTTCAAACCCCATTGCTTTCTTTCCATCCAGGAAAGATGCCATTTTATTTCAGAGCGGGAAAGGAGTACCTCTCCACTTAGAAAGCTTCTTGTTGCACTCCAACTATATATATATATAATTTCAATAATCAATAAAGAAGAAGTAAAAAAATAAATAAATAAATAAATTGATTTCTTCCAGATGAATGCATTGCTCATCTGGAAGCTCAATTGATTGATTGAGTTGATCCAAACTGGCCCCACTGAGGACCCATAATTGCTTGACTTTGCCAGACTGGGCCTTGAGGAAATTGAACAAAGATCAACAGGCTGATACGTTCTTGGACTGTGTTCCAAGTTACTCTGTCCCTTAAAGGTCCTTTGAAATCAACCTCCAAACAGAGTACTTTCAACAATTGAGGCTGCTTGGATGCAAGCTGCAATGCTTCTTGTAATCTTGCAGGAGGTTGTAGTTGTTTGATGGAGTCCATTTCAATTGGGATACCAGTGGTGTTGGTGGTGGAGGTTCCATCCTATGAATGGAAGAAAATGATCAATCAATGATGAGTATAAGAAAAAAAAGACTTACAACAATATTGGGTGGTGGGGGTAGGGTGAAGGGCAGGTAGGGACAGATATAAATGGTTGACCCTGTATTTCTGGCCCAAACGGAATTTTGGGCCGCAAGATAAAGTGTTCATGGCAATGCACATGCACCCATAAACTCTGTCAAACCACCCTGTATGTCACATCTGGGACATACAGGGTGTAAATTGCTTTTGGAGCGGTGGCAAAAGTTACACCCTGGCCGCAAAACTGAGCATAATCATTCACATGGATTATCATGCATAGGTTTCACACATGAGATTCAGTCAGAATCAACAAATTATGTATATTTTAGGAGTTACAATCAAAAAGTGTTTTTTTCAAGACTCCTGCATGCAGTTTCTGCAGTTATACATCCACATGCAACTGCTGTCAACTGAATCACAGCAATAACAGAAAAATCAACAACTATAAAGTGGAAATGCAGTCTTTTGGTTTTAAATCTGCTAACATGATGTATCACAACAGCAAGGAGGCTGTGCAGTTCAACCTAGACCAGTAATACCAAAGAACCCTGGCATCAAAAAGCGCCTGTAGCCTAGTTGGTAAAGGCAGAACTCTAGTATGTGTCTCAGTCTATCTGAGTTTGTGGGTTCAACTACCACCAGAAAAACCTTAATTTTAACAGTCTTAACAAATTCTTAGGCTGGAAGCCCGCACACAGCTGCAATACTATGAAAACAACAGCTGCAACATCCAATGTCACTCACAAGACACTATAGCCATTTCAAGGTACAACCTAGACAGGCTAAAACCCAGGCAGAGACATATAGTGTTAGAATTTTAGTCTACTATTGATGTTGCCTGAAGTTTGAGTGAAAATTTTGTTGTGAATTTTATTCTTTCTTTATTATCACTATGCCCATGAGTGTTAAGGATACTGTGATCACTTTATAATATACTAAGTCAGCTGTATTTCTAGTGAACTCTTTATCTCAATCAATGTGGCTCCTCATCAGATGTGGTCCTCCAAGTTTTGCAGAATATGATGGTTCAATATTGAATAATTTATATTCATAGTTATTCTTTCCATTCAACCACTTGTCAGCCATTCTGTATTTAGCCTATTTATAGTGATTCCTGATTAAGTAAATTTACTCATCTGTTCTAACTCACCTTGAACCAAGTGCCCCATTGACTCTCTGATCCGCTTCTCTTGGAGACATAAGACCTCTTCATCACTTTTCATCATTTCTCCACAGGAGAATCTCACTTTAAATTTCACATATAGAATTTGTAACAAATATATCTGCAGGTAGAGCAGGACTAAAAATGTAAATAAATAAAATAAAAATTCATTAAACATTCAAGTAATCTATTTATGTCAGCTTGCTACTGTTACAGAGAAATCTGTAAAAGTAACAGAAAAAAAACATGAAATACAAAAATAAAAAAAAAGTATGAAGGAAGAAATAATCTTAAAATATTATTTCACATTTAAATTCCCCACTAAAATTCAGGTAGGATCACTCACTGACACTTACCCCAAATTCCCACTCCTTGTATTTTTTAAAATAATTAATGAAAGACTAAAAAAAGACATGGCCTTGAGGTTTTTGGCATATTTCACATGAAACCCCACATATAGGTTTCACAGTGAAAATTTTGTCAGAATCCATGAATTCTGTGATTTAGAGGATTTACGTGCAGAAAAGTGATTTGTCACAATTGCTGCATGCAGCCGCGGCACCTAAGATATCTGCGCATGGCTGAGAAGCAGCACGGCCCTCCTTTCTACATAACCTGACAAGCCGGGTACGCATTCCTGGGCACCTGAAAAGTATGCAGCCATGGGACTATGAGCTGACAGGCTGACAGACAGCATGAGAGATGAGGTACTGCATAAAGGTGCTACTACCAATACAGGGAAAGGCAATATATGTAGCAAATGTACCCATGAATAGTAAATATTATAAAAATACATAAAATTATATAAAATCACTTGAAATAAACATTTTACACATTTTTAAAAAATATAATAGGTAAATTCTAAAATGTCAAAAATAACATAACCAAAGCTTGATAAATCTTTTAAAATAATTTAAAGTTACAAATGTGAGAACTTCAAAAAATCAACATTTCCGTGAAATACCAAGGAGATTGAATATGTAAAAATTTTACATATATTCTCACAGAATATATTTTAATTAATTATTTTAAGTAAATGAACAAAATTTTGAACATAAGGACCAAAATCATTATTATGATTTTGTTCCCATCAGTGAATACATAATGAGAAATTATATTAAATCAGATTATCTGTAGGAATTTATACTAAGAATACATATCAACAAACTGGGAATATTCACTAAGGATAATCAATGGAATAAAGATCATGTGAATAAATAAGGTGTTATTCACATGCCAATAACTCAATCAAAGAATAAAATTATTCCATTATCCTGTGGGAATGGATGCTACCTGTGTTAAAAAAACCAAGGAAACGTGATGGGCTACCACTGGTTACCCTGCCAGCCTTAGAATCTGTGCCTTTGAGCCCCTATAGCCTTCAGAAGGACAGAATTGGGACCCAAAAAGCTATAAATAAAGAAATCTTTTGAGGTTAGTGATACCCCAGACCCAGTTACATATACATCCAGACACCCTACCAAAGTGATCAAGTACTTATAAGAAATAGCTAAGTGATTTATGTCTTTATTCTGATTAATATTATCCGTCCCAAACCAATTTTTAACAATTCAAACTGCTGAACAACCTTTTTAACCCCAGATACAGGTTTAAACCATCAGTACATGTCTCAAACAGGTAACCAAAGGATTAAATACCATACCAGTGAGTTTATTATCCTTTTTCTGTTGTGGAAGCTTGACCACAAAGCCTGGCCTCTCCACCACATATTTTATATATATATTATCTTTGGGAAATAACTCCTTTAACAATATAAATTAAAGATTCCAAAGTTACCAGTTCTATGTATTTAAAAGTTAATTTCCTGAAGAAGAGATTTTGAAGATCCCCAATATCATTGTGGCCCCTCTTTTTATTTATTTAATAATCAATTTATCAATATTGATTAATAATGACCATTAATATCCAAGCCATATTGCCTTGCATTTGCTTTATCCAAATATTTTACGGATTATTGCTGCATTTTTGTAATAATATATTTATTATTTATTCTATCACCTCTGGTAGCTAAAATTTAGCAAGGACCTTGGAATCAAGGAGGCTTAAAATTTAAAGAAAAGATTTCAATAAATATGTAGAACTTTGAAAATGATCAGTAATAGCTTTGGAGGCCTGAAAACCCCAGTTAATGTGATATATATGAAGCCATCAGGAAACTAGATTTTCCATGTAACTCTACCCAATCTCAATATTAATTAATATCACTAAAATTGCCATGGGAAGTATTTTGAATAAAATTATGTAAAGAAATACCTGTGAATTTTCAAATATGCCTTATAAATGTGGATGGCTTTGACATGCGGATTTCTGTGGTTCCCCAAACTTTGATCTAAAATACTTCAATTGTGAAACTCTGTATGTAACCATCAATTGACTGCTCAAAGTATAGTAAGTTATTTCTCTCTACTTTGGCTTGTGTGCTACAATAAACTGAACATATCCACCATTTTTTTGGGTTTTACCCCTTTTTTTAATTTATTAGGAACCCAGTAATCCAGGGTAAAAGATTTTCAGCTTGCTACTTACACAGAGCAACCTTTCAAAGTAGAAAAAAAAACAAAACAAATTAATGAATCAAGAAATAGTAGGAATTCCATAAGTATTATTAAAAAAATGGATTCCTCACCCAAGATTATTTAGGCTGACTCACTGACCCCAACCTTGAATTCTTACTTCTTCATATTTTAAATAATTAAACAAAAATTACCCAAAATTACGGCACCACTATGGCAAATTTTGGGCCATTTTAATATTTCAAAAATGTTTTAATGTATGGTTTTAAAGCCTAAAATTCAGTTGAAACTGAGGTGTTTTGTATATTTTAGGATTTACACACAGAAATGTGTTTTTTCACAACTCCCACGTGCAAATCTGGATCCCTACACAAATTCTGCATGCTTTAATTATGCCCTAAATGCATAAATCAGCCAGATTGGTATTCATTATCCAAAATTCCCGCATGAAAGATCCCCGCAGGAGGATCATTTTCTGTACCACCACCTCAATTCCAAACCCGCCAAACCCCTAAATCGCAATTCTTCCCTTTTTTGTCTTATTTTAATGGATTAGATCCTCACTCTTCATCTCTCCCCTAGGCCATGGCCTTTCCATGCCCCCCCCCCTGAACCTCCTAGGATGGAGAGAATAACTAGAAAAGGACAGATACCCAAAGAAATCAGCCCCATAACCTCCCCAAATGCCAGCTTTCCTAGTGGTCTGGCAATCTTTATTACCCAATTAACTGCAGATAAAGGAAACTATAAACCAAATGGAGAACTTTGGAATAATACCACAATTATTGAGCTGATTCAAGTTTTGATCCAGGCAGAACAGGAACAAGTGGAAGCCAATAAGAGACGTGATGACCCATGACAGGCAATGGCAAATCAGATGAAGTTAATGGAGGACCAGATCAACAGCCTAATACAGATGAATAAATTTTTTTGAGGACCCAGTGGCCATCCATTACCACCAAAAACTTCACAACCACAGACTTATGCTGAGAAAGCAAGCCTACACATTCCAACAACTGCTTGCAGGCCCACCATTTTTGCCCCAACTAAAGATGGAATGTGTATGTATCTCCCAGGACAACCAGTGATCCATTCTAACCTGCTCAATAACTAGATTGAAAAGATTCCCAAAGCCTTATTTGTCCAACAAGCCAATGAGGCCCTATTGAAAATGAATGCCCAGGTTCAAGATGAATTGGTCACTGGAATGGGAGCTCACATTATGAATTCAGGCAATGCATTTTTATATACTGGAAATAAATTCCATCAGAAGTGGCTGATGGAAAATTAACACATATTGTCAAAACAGGTCCATCAAGATTTGGAAGCAACACCAAGCACATGGTCCATTCTTGCACATGGCATCCCTATGGAGTTTGATCCAACGTCTGAGTACAGCAAGAACAACTTGGCCACAGCCAATAGCTTCAAGAAATAGGAATTAGTACGGATACGCTGGATATCAGACAACATGAAGACAGTGAAACAGGCAGGATCCATTGTCCTATCATTCACCAGTAAAGATCTGGCTGACCAAATTGATTACACAGTAATCTCCTTAGACTAAAATTACCAAAGAACAACCATCTTCAAAACATATCCAGCTCAATGATATAAATGTCTCAAGATGGGACACTTTGGAAAATGGTGGCAAGATCCACCTAGATGAAGTAGATGCAATGGAAATCACATGACAAAGGAATTCCTGTGTTTCCCAGAAGGAAATGAAAAGATAACAGAATTTTATGGATGAAAGGAAGGATTGCATAAAAAATTTGAAGGAATAGAAGACATTCAACAATTGGTTTTCAGCGTTCTGTGACCCTATAAAAGAACATGGCTACAGGCTAAGACCTCATGCAATCTTGCTATATCATGTTTGAAAAAATCCCAACTGAACAAATGACTTATTTACCAGAGATTAAACCCTTGAACAGAATGGAACTTGGAAGCAGCCAAAATATACCTTTGCTAAACAAAGGCTCCCTGTCAAATCATTTTTATTTCTAAAAAATCAAATTTCATGTCTTCAAAGAAACCACACTCACGCTATTTCATCATTCTCCTATGGAGACCATTCTCATACTACAAGAACCTTGGGTAAAATCTCACACAATACTTCCTCAAACCCATCCCAACTGGAACATAATAACCAGTTATTATCATAACCTGGTTAACTGGAGGGATCAAAACAAATGCTGTGTATATATCAACCAGTCAATCCCATCCAAAGCCATCACCCAACTTCCCAAAGGCTCTAAGCATCTGTTTGGAGTAATGATCAAAAGTATGAATGAGAAAAATATCACACTAATTAATTTTTATAAACCACCTACCACCAATTCTGTTCTAAAGGATTTTATGCAATGGTTGCCAACTTTACAACACTGGCAGTCCCCTGCATGCATCTTCATGGATTCTAACCTTTAGCATTTGATGTAGAACCAAAAAGGTTACCATTCAACCCACAAGTAGGCAACTGAATTAATAAATATCTGTGGCAAGCACAGTTTTTGACTGTCCTTGCCCCGCCATGTGCCAAAATTCTACACAACCAAAGGCAAGGGAACAACAATTATTTTAATTTGGGCAAATCACAAGGCTTCAAGAATTGTGGGTGGGATATGTGTTCTGGGGGATAAATTTGGTTCTGATAACCAGTCCCTGAAGGGGATCATTAATATTGCAGGTTTCCCACCTACAAAACAATGGAAAAAACCTGGTTGGAAGGACCTTGAACAACAATTGGTATCTGAGAAACTCAAAGCACAATTGGGGGATGATTCAAATGTTTATGGGATCAAGGACACAGCTGAATATCCAACCAAGGCTATGCATTACACCCCACTCAACCTTGGAAAGATGGTACATGCCAATGACTCCCAAATCAAATCATGGTTGGATCCTCAGCAGCTTAATCCTGTGTTAAAAATAAGGAAACAATCCAGAAACTGGATGCCAATGGCAAAGAAAGGCAAAGAATGCTATTTTTAAAAGGATTGGAACAAGCAATTTTTAGCTTTTTTCAAGGAAGAAAAGCAGTCCCACTGGAGGAAATATGTTGAATCAAGGAACAGAAAAATTCCTTATAATGCCTTGAGCCAGATAAAATCTGCCTCAAATGGTCAGATATTGTCACTAAAAAGGGCTGATGGATAATAAGCTTTTGGGAAAGAGGAGAAAGCCCAAATGCTTCTTGAAGAAACAACACTCATAGGAGTGTGAATTGATTTATCAGATGTGAAGGAAATTAGTGAGTGCCAAAATGCCATCATTGATGAAATTACTGAAGATGAGGTTATCAGGGCAATAAATTGGTTTGCAGTTGGCAAGGCCCCTGGTCTTGATCAGAGAAGAAATGAGGTCTTAAAATTAATTTTTCAGGCTCTCCACCCTCATTTGACCAGGTTGTACAACCAAATCCTCAGCCAAAGCAAATATTCTGCTTGCTGGAAGTTAGCCACAACAGAAATCATACGTAAGGCTACCAAGCCATATTATACTAGCCCGGGTACCTAACGTCCCATTGCTCTTCTTAAATCCCTGGGTAAGACCCTTGAAAAATATTGGCTAGAAGATTGATGGCGTGGGCCACCCTATCAGGCTTTCTCCCCAAGCGTCACTATGGAGGTTGAAAAGGTGTTGGAACAGAAGAAACAAACTTATATCTTGACACATGGACAAGGGAAAATTGGGCGGAGAAGAAGACAGTAGTAGCCTTTTTTATGGATGTATATTCAGCCTATCTGGAAGTGCATCCAGACAAAATGATAAATATCTTAGTCTCCAAAGGATGTCTGGCTTACTTATGGCTTGCCATCCAAGATTTTCTGAGAGGAAGAAGCACTAAAATGCAACTGGATGATTACATGTCTCCCCCTGAAATAATTCCAATATGTCTGCCTCAGGGTTTGCCACTGTCATTAATCCTGTACATAATATGCAACTCAGAACTACTCTGGTTTTCAGAATCACCAACCAAGATGACCTGCATCCATTGGATACGTTGGAAATTTGGTCCATCTTAGCTCAGGAAAAACCTTACAGCATGCTCTATATTCAATGAAGAAACTTGCTGGAAAGACCATTGATTGGGAATCTTTTCATGCTTCCACCTTTGAAAAACAGAAATCCCAGGTCATCATCTTATCTAATGCCAGGAATCCCTTAATCCAATCCTCCCCTTTTGTTTTTTGCAACTTCCCATTAGATTACGCACAAACCGCCATATGGCTGGGAGTAGAGAATTTTGTATCACCAACAACTAGGGACCATTTTAAGTGAAGCCTAGCTGACAATAAAACACCTCACACACCTGGGGAATGAGAAAATTAGGTTTGGTAACCAAGACCAAGCTATATATATATTTCATTCAAAGAACCAGAGTAAGTCCTCCTGCCGTGGAATCATGATGAGGAATCAAAGACGACAAAAAAAATAAAACCAACGGAGTACAATCTGGCTAATAAGTTAGCTTCAATGTGTCAAATGCAAGTAAAGGATTCTTAGAGCAGATGAAAGGTTATTAGCCAGGTAAACAGACGATGAAGCCAGTTGAGAATGAAGTCGGATGTCTAAGCGCCTTGATCCATCTAAAAGGGTGTTGCGTAAGTTGACTGAATGAGGAGTTGGAAAACATTAGTTCTTACTTGATTCGGACTGGCTGCTTGCTGACTTGAGTTGATGATTTGTGGCTTCGCGTGATTCGAGAGGTTTGATGTTTGAGGTTGATGGTTTGATTCGTAGTTAAATTGGATGAGGGTCGAGTCTAGGTTCAAGTACGACCGGGTAGAGTTGATGATTGGTTTTGAATATGAAGTATTCTCAGTCGGGAGTATAGAGTGTCTCGAAACAGAGAGAGCAATAGGAAATGAATGAAATACATGGAAGGAAAGAGAATGACAAGTGTCAGAGACTTGTCACAGAAACAAATAGGAAATGGCCGGTTGAACATGTGTCATGCACGAGATTGAAAATACACAACAACATGGAAGCAGACAACAAGATAGAGTAATTTGTAGAGAAACTGAATACGTAAGAGATCATTAGTGAATCAGTAAGAATTTTAACACGCCCCCACAACTCCGAGATCAGTGGTATAAAGAACTGAAGGCATCTACTAGTCTGGAGTTAGAGGTTTTGTTAGCTGCTTTAGTCAAAGCGTCGGCGGTCATGGATAGGGACGGAATGAGTTTGACATCGATCAAGCCAAGCTTGAAATCGTCTCTCAGGCTTTTAGTTTTGATGTCGATGTGCTTGATTTTGGAGTTTGAGCCAAATTTTTTAACCTTGTCATCGAGTCCTTTGTTGTCTATGAGATGTACTGGACATGCGAAGTTTGTTCGATATATGTCTTCAATAAGTTGTGTAAGCCATCGCGCCTCTAAATGGCAACTGGACAATGCCACGCATTCGGATTCGGTAGAAGAATGTGTGATGCATTGCTGTCGTCTGCTAGTCCAATAAAGCGGACTGCCTTTGAAGAAGCAAATGAATCCACTCTGCGAAATTCGAGTCTCCGGGTCGTCAGCCCACGTGGCGTCGCTGAAACAGACCAAACGGTTCGAAATGGATCTCGGCCCTAAAGTAAGTGACAGGTCTTTTGTCCCCGCGAGATACCGCCAAACGTGGATGACCTCTTGCCAGTGGCTCAGACCGGGTTTTTCGCAATGCTTAGCCAAGCTGGATACGGCAAAACTGATGTCGGGTCGAGCCAGGCCTGCTATATAATTGAGTCGTCCGATGGGTGAGCGGTAGTTGATGTTTAGGGCGAGAAACTTCTCGTGATCGTCTTGATCCGCAGCTTTAAGATGATGTCCAGGCGTCAGCAGAGTTGACACTGGCTTGCACTCGGATAACCCCAATTCTTCAAGACCTTTTTCGATATGTAGAGGTAAAGATAAGTGATACAGCCCGTTGCTATTTTTGACCTTCATTCCAAGTAATGTATCGGGAGTGTGCGCGGAGGAGTCTTTGAAGCGTTTCAAGAAGCTTTCTTTAAATTCATTGGTGTTACCAGCGACCAGGAGATCATCGACGTGAAAGAACACAACAGTTATTCCGTCGTCGCCGATGTATAGACACGGATCTCCAATTGACTCTCGAAAACCTTGAGATTTGATCCATTCACTCAGCATTTGATACCAATTTCTGGGCGCTTGTTTGAGTCCGTACAGTGACTTCTTGAGACGGAGATATTTCGATTTTCTGCCGCAGCCAAATGGTGTTTTGATAAACACTTGTTCATCGAGTTCTGAGTGCAGGAAAGCTCCTTTAACGTCGAGCTGGAGTACCTTCAGTCGTTTGTCTGCGGCGTAAGTGAGAACTCCCCTAAGCGATGCAACTTTTCCAGTGGGAGCATATGTCTCAAGATAGTCGAGACCATACCTCTGGCCGAAGCCTTGCACGCAGAGACGAGTTTTGAAGGAAACTAGCTCACCGTCAGCGTTTCGTTTTATTTTGAAAACTGGTGTAGTATTGAGAGGATTCGTAACCATGCTTTCGATAGCGTCCTCCCAAACTCCTTGCTCTTCTATAGTGTTGAACTCCTTCATAGTGGACTCACGCCAATGAGGAATCGTCATTGCTTCTTTGAGTGAGTTTGGAATCTTTTCAGCCAGATATCCATATCGGTCAGGTTTGTTCAGGGTGTCTCGATTGCGTAGGTTGGGTCTGAGATTGTTTTCGACTGCCTGGTTTGTGTCAGATTCAGAATCAGGTTCTTCTTTCACTGAGGGAGAGGAATCAGCATCTGAAGGATCGTCCGCAGGATCTGTCATAGGTTGCACCAGGACTGGAGTTGGATGCCGGATGAGCACAGAGTCTGTGCTGCTGTCTTCTAGCGAGATGACGGGCGGAGCTTGGTTATTGAAGATCACGTGTTTGGTGTCTATGATCCTTCCAGTGGATGTCATTACCTTGTATGAGAGTAGCGAAGGATTGAATCCGATTAAGACACCAGGAGCGCCTTTCTCATCAAGTTTGGATTTGACAGCAGTGTCGTTGAGGCGATAGGTTAGCGATGAACCTACAGGCTTGATGTATCCCTTGGGCAGGTTCTTGTTATGCATGAGCATCCATGGAGAAACACCGCCTTTCTCTTTGGGGATCTGATTCAACATCAGACAGCAGCTCTTAACCACCTCGTGCCAGCACGATTTGGGTAGATTTGAGTCGGAGATGGTTGCTCTGGTCGATTCCATTATGGTTCAATTTGCCCGCTCTACACGACCGTTGTGCTGTGAGTGATAGGGTTCAGCGATGAGTTGATTGATGTGGTGAGCTTTTCAGAAGTTGCGTAATTTTCTGTTCACAAACTCGCCGCCGCCGTCTGAACATAGGTCTTTGGGATATTCGTTCGTCTTTCTGCGATGATTTTCGATAACAAAGATCAATACCTCTGTCAACTCGTCCTTGGATCTGAGTGGGAAGCTGGCTATATAACCAGAGTGAGAGTCAATCAGATTGAGTATATACTTGAACCCTCCTTTGGACATGGGGTTGATTGGACCAATTAGGTCCACGTGTAGCTTTTCAAAGCATTACGAAGCTATTTCTTGTTGGTGTGTGAAGGGTTTGCGAGTGATCTTAGCTTTGTCGCAGCTTAGACATTCGAACGACTCCTTTTGCTCGCTCGGAATACGGTGATTGAGATATTTTTCCATCCGCTCGATGCTTGCATGTCCCAACGAGCGATGTATGGAGTACAATTCGGTGGCTGAATAATAAGTTTCGCCAGTATTGGGCGTCATATCGATCACGAAAAGGTTATTAATGATTTTTCCGGATAGCAGCGTTCGACCTCGAATGACTAGTTTGAAAAGACACGGGGAAACGCCGGGATTGACTTTGAGTTGAGCTCCTTGATTGACCAGTGCCCCAAGGGAAATGAGATTGACAGTGGAGTCAGGGACCCAGGTTGCATTGTCGAGAATCAGGTGAGCATCTTTAGTTCTCAAAGCAACCTTTCTGTTTCCCTTGATCGGAATAGAAGCGTCTTTCTTTCCAGTTTGGATCTTGTCCGTTCTGTCGCTATTAGTTAATGATATGAAGTGTTGGTCGTCGGTTATCATGTGTATGGAACATCCCGAGTCTAAAATGAAACGATGCGATTTGACGTTGTCCAGAGTGTTCAGTCCGCAGAAGAAGGAGTAAAAATGTACTTCCTTGTCCATTCGAGCCTTGGATTTCTTGCCGCGGCTGTGGAGATTGATTGGTTTAAGCTCAGGGAACTCGAACCAACATGCGGCAGCTGGATGGGAAGTGACAGCTGGGTTATGTTTGCCGTTTTCGCACCTGGGGCCTCTATATAGCGCCACATTCATCGGCTCAGGTTGGTCGCTTTCCGCAATGGATTCGTTCTTATGTTGGATGAGATGGTTGAGGACCACATTGATTTTCATTTCTGCTGTAGAGTGCATGATCTGCGATTTCATGTTTTGCATCATGGTTGTTGAAGGGAATTTAAACAAAACCAGATAAGCAATTATGTCTGAAGGTAAGTCAATTCCAACTTCGATCAATTTCTTCAAGTATACTTTGATAGTAGTCACGAAGGCTTCTATGTTTGCCTCCATGCCTAGATGCAAGAAAGCATTAAAGACCCTCACCCTATTAGCCGATTGCGAGGAAGCGAAGTGAGTTCGAGTTGCTATCCATATGAGCTTGGCATCGTCCTCGTTAACTTCATCGATGACATTGTCGTAGGTATTTGAGTTGAGTTTAGCCATAATATGCGCCACGAACTCTTGATTAAGTTCAACGTCTAGCCGATTTGTAACGTCAGGATCGTTCATTGTGTTGAATATGCCTCGCAATTTGAACAATTTTTCGAACTTTTTTCGCCACATGCTGTAGTTATCGGCCGTCAGTAAAGGTATGGATTCTATTAACGATTTGATTGCAAGTGATTTATAGTTGGTGTCCCCCCCTGGTCCTGGCGTTGACGAAGGTCCCGGCGTGCTCATGATCGAGAGAGGCTTTTAACCGTGAGAAAATTAGGTTTGGTAACCAAGACCAAGCTATATATATATTTCATTCAAAGAACCAGAGTAAGTCCTCCTGCCGTGGAATCATGATGAGGAATCAAAGACGACAAAAAAAATAAAACCAACGGAGTACAATCTGGCTAATAAGTTAGCTTCAATGTGTCAAATGCAAGTAAAGGATTCTTAGAGCAGATGAAAGGTTATTAGCCAGGTAAACAGACGATGAAGCCAGTTGAGAATGAAGTCGGATGTCTAAGCGCCTTGATCGATCTAAAAGGGTGTTGCGTAAGTTGACTGAATGAGGAGTTGGAAAACATTAGTTCTTACTTGATTCGGACTGGCTGCTTGCTGACTTGAGTTGATGATTTGTGGCTTCGCGTGATTCGAGAGGTTTGATGTTTGAGGTTGATGGTTTGATTCGTAGTTAAATTGGATGAGGGTCGAGTCTAGGTTCAAGTACGACCGGGTAGAGTTGATGATTGGTTTTGAATATGAAGTATTCTCAGTCGGGAGTATAGAGTGTCTCGAAACAGAGAGAGCAATAGGAAATGAATGAAATACATGGAAGGAAAGAGAATGACAAGTGTCAGAGACTTGTCACAGAAACAAATAGGAAATGGCCGGTTGAACATGTGTCACGCACGAGATTGAAAATACACAACAACATGGCAGCAGACAACAAGATAGAGTAATTTGTAGAGAAACTGAATACGTAAGAGATCATTAGTGAATCAGTAAGAATTTTAACAGGGAATTCACAGTGGGGAATCTCAGAGAGAAATTGTGCAAAACTCATAAATTTGGTCATCCTGCCACGGGCCACTTACGCAGCCCATGTATGGGCCACCAAGAGGAACCTGGTTCAATTGTTATCTATAGCTTCAAAGATGGATCAAATATGTGCAATGTGGTGCAAAGGTATATTCAGGAACACAAACACTATATGGTTGGAATCTCATCTTAATCACAGAACATATACTGATGCTGTCAAAAAGACAGCCTTTCTCTTCTATGCAAGGAAACTAACACAGAAAGGATTTCCCTTGAGTAAAATGGAAGACATGATTGCTAGGTTAAAAAGACCATCACAGACATATTTATTGGGGTTTAAAACCACAATATGCAGAGATATGTTGCTTAAATTTGTTGCATCCAATGTGGAAGTCATTTCCATTCAGCTGAAGGCCAAAGTGGACCCCTTTTCCAATATTATAACATCTCAAAAATAGAACCTGAACAAAGAAGAGGCAATACTTTCCTTCAAATGCCTGATCAATGAACACCCTTGTATTTATGGATGGATTGTAAAAGAAGGAGAAAGGAGGGGGGAAGCAGAACCTGTTCTAAACACTGATGAATTAATTCTTTTTTGCAAATGCTCTGAAGTAACTCATTCCAACCATGAATGTAAAATTTTAGGCGCACTGGCTTCATTTAAATTAATTACTATTGAATTGATTGTGGTTAGTTTCAACCCCTTCCTGACTTCATGGATAATAGAGGGGTTCTGTTGAGGATGAAAATCCCTATAACTGAAAAACCAGGGAAGTAACTTTTTTACAAAATGATGAAAATTTCTTCCAATACCAAACCAGGCTCAAATATTTCTGTTTTCTGGTTCCAAGGTCATGCAGGAATAGATGGGAATGAAAAGGCGGATTTTAATGCAAAAAAAGCAGTAAATATGGGAATCACTCCACATTTTAAGCTCTTCAGCAACTTAACCAAGGTCAGAAGGAGGATCTTGAACAAGAAAATTTTGATGGACAGGACCCTGGCCAGAAGAGCCCCAAACATGGAAATTTGACTCTTGGCCTTTTTGAGCCAACTGGCTTCTGGAGACTGCAGCTTGAATGGTTATCTTTTACAAATTAGGAAACTCCTTGATCCTTCATGCCCCAAATGTGGTTATGCAAAGGAAACTGTCACTGATTTCTTCAATTTTTTCCCAATATATAAAATCCCCCAAAAAGAATTATTGAAAGGCCTCAAACAAGACCATGCAGCTTAAAATCACAATAATCTTAACTCAGCTCTAAGGAATTTAAAGGCCTGGTCAGCACTGAAAACATTTTGAATTTCCACAAATTTCTTTCAATCCCTCATGACCACTTTGGAACTCAAGACACTGCTGGAAAAACTGAGGCTGACTTCATAAACCACCTTGTTTTCCTTCAGAACCTTCTTCCTGCAATGAGGAAGGTTCTTCTGTTTTCAGCCAAACTCTATGTTGTCATGTTGTTTCAATTTCATAATCAAGCTTTTTATCTACTTTTTTCCTTTCTCCCTCTTTTATCATCCTTTTCTTCCTCCTGTTTGCTATCTTGACTTATTGTTACTTGGAGGGGGCTGAATTTCCGGGCCCTAAGTCTCATTTTGTACCTCTCCCAGCCTTTGTGAATATGCAAAGTGTTCCACGTGTAATGTCAAATCTACTAAAGAAAAGAAAAGGTTCCCGGCACGTAGCTGATCCTTTCCTGCACGCCGCAGATCTGACTGCTTCACGCATCAGAGTTGATCAACAACCAAATAATGGCAGGTACAGCCAATAAAATCTAAAACCTAGAAGGAGCAACCATGCATATGTAGTAACATGACAAATGGATGGTAGATGATCTGAAAAAATGATTTACCAAATAAAATTACAGAAAAATATCACACAACATTTAATAATTTGAAAAAAAAAGATCAAGGATCACCACAATATCAACAGATCCAGAAATTCAAAGATCATGAATCATATCAAGAAGTGATCATGAAAAGTATTGAAAATTATAAAAATGATCAGCAGGTAATGGAAAATTGATAAACACCCACTAATGATCACTTTAGTCAAATAATAATAGTAAAAATCAAAGATAAATACAGAATCATCAAAACAAAAAATTAACACATTGATCAAAATAACAAATTGAGACATTGACAGATCCTGCAGCTAAAACATGCAGAAATCCTGAAGATCTGAGATCAGCTTGTTGAAAGCACCTTTAGTATGTGCAAAGCAATTCCTGTCTGGCTTACTAGCCTCATCCCATGAGCCCTCAACTCTCTATGTGCTCTGAGAAGGCTCCTTTTCACCAAAAATGGTATTTAGACAGACCTATTTTGGTTCTTTAAACCCCAGAATTCATTGTTTATTTTCCAGAAATCTGTCATCTGTGATCAGGTGCTTATAAGATATAAGCAAGTGATTTATTGCCTCATTCTGATTTATTATTGAATGATTTTTAAACCATTATTATTGATTCATTGAAGTTTAGTCAGAAATAACCTAAACTTTTCCCTGAAACCCTTCAACTGAATTCCTGAAGGTATCTTTAGATTATTCAATAAAAGAATTTATTTATTTCCTTCCTTCCTTGGATTTTGTGCTAAGTTTCCCAGTCATTTTTACCATTAGTTGGATAATAATTCCTTTTTGAGTGATCCCATAAGGTCCCCATTATATCAGGGTTTTATACAGTCCAAAGTGACCCCCTGAAGAGAGGTTGTTTATTTGCAAAGATTTCCAGCAGTATAGGACTGTGCCGCCTCTTTTATAAAATATTGAAAAACTTTTAACCAAACAATCATAAAACTTGCACTACCTCTTAAAATATATTTATTATTGGAGCTTATTATGCGTTTATTTGGGGAGTATTATTATTCCATCACTTAATCACACTTTTTAGCTAAAGGACTGCAAGGTTCCTGGTATCAGGAAGCTGAAAAATATTCAAATTTAATCTCCTGAAGAGATTTTTCAATGCCCCCCAGTTGGTATAAAATTTGGCTCCTCTTTTAACCATTATTTATTAGGGTGTATCAGAGTTAACCAAACCCACAATTTTCTAATGGTAGGTTACAAACCAAATCTGCAATTTCAAACCTGCCATTAAAAATAAAAAAATAAACTTATCTCACATAATACATGTCAGATTTACCTGGAAATAAATGGGTTTTGTCAGATAAAGTATTTACATGCTTTCACCACCTCAACCACACATTGGTACACGTCATACACCCCTGTTTTCCAACCCCACATCCTTCTAACTCCAAACTCATCAGAAAAATTGTACCTTGAACCTCATTAGAAAAATCTGATTCATCACTCTCATCACTTTATTGCTCTCAAAACTTCATCACTATCATCAATTTATTGCTCTCAAAAATTTATCAATCTCATCACTTTATTGCTCTCAAAACTTCATCACTCTCATCACTTTATTTCTCTCAAAATTTCATCACTCTCATCAATTTATTGCTCTTGTAACTTCATTGCTCTCATCTCTTCAACCATCTCAAGCACACATTTGTCCAAGTCATACACCCCTGGCTTCCAACCTCACCTTCTTCTACCTCTGACCTCATTGTAAAAATTCTACCTCCAACCTCATTGGAAAAATCTGATTCATCACTCTCATCACTTCATCACTCTCACCACTTGATCTTTCTCATCACTTCATTGATCTTGCCACTTGATTAATCTCATAAATTTGTTGCTTTTTTCACTTGATCACTCTCATCACTTGATTTCTCTTCTCACTTCATCACTCTCATTTATTTAGTGCTCTTTTCACTTTATCAATCTCTTCAATTTATTTCTCTTTTAACTTCATCAATTTCATCAATTTATCACTCTAATATCTTCTGTTCTATCCTCATTGCTTCATCTCTCATCCCACCATTTCTCTCCTCATCACATCAGCAGTCTTATCATTCCATTGCTCTTACTCTTTCCAAATGGCCCCTCACCAAATCTCCCCCTACAAGTCTACACAAAAATCAAATACAACAAGGCAAAAATTTCAAATGAACTCTAAAAAAAGCAATCCTTCCCCATCAAATTCCAAATTCTCAAGTCAGCTCAAGATAGCTTATCACATCATCCTGGTAAACTGGCTCAAAATTCCCTCCAACTATGATGCTTGCTTTTGATCTGAAAATGAAACACAAGTTTTCCAACCTCCATCCTCTCAGTTTAATGGTTATTTCCTGATGGCCAATGAACTAAATAATAAGACAAAGGTAGGCTGGCTCTTTCATCCAAAAATATGACAAAGAAATTCAAGAAATATAAATCCAAGTACAAAAAGGCCTATTCAATGTTAATCTCCATTGGCATTTGTATCACCAACTTTAATAAAACCAAGGGAATAAACTTGGCAGTTAATAATTTGGACTCAATTGGTTTTTTTTATATTCAAATGGATGAAATATTTGTAAAAAGGCAAACATTTCCTCTTTAGCCAATTCTGAAAAGCCTTATTCTTTCCATGTCTCTATATGTTTGTCAAATCATCTCCTCCTCTCTTGTTCCCTCCCATCCAAATACTAAAATTGGGGTAAGGATCAAGAAGGGATTCAATTTTTGTATAAAATTTTGAGGATTGTGGAGGAAGAATGGGGGTTACAGAAAAAGGAAGGGTGTGGAAATAAAAAGGGGAAATTTAAACTTTTTTCTGCCTTGTCATATGCAGCTGAACTAAAATCAATCCCATAACCATAAGATGAAAAGTAAAGCCTTCCAAATCAAGCTTCCATGTGGAGGGGGTAGCTCAAAAATGATGTAAAACCAGCCAACAGGAAGGTATAGGTATGAATGAAAATAAGATCAAAGGTTTTGGAATCAAATTTTCAGGCCAACCTAATTTAAAATTTGTTTTGAATATCCTGGTATGCAGATCTAGGGTTTCAATCACAGTTGCCTCATAAAACCAATTATCCCCAATCCCTCTGACTTCAGCATTTTTCAGGATGGTATATGTCAGCTTACTGATAACAGGAACTTTGCCGTCCTTTAGCTACAGAAAGTGATATTGGTGTTGGAATAATAACAATTCCAAGAAATTACATAAAATTCTCAAATGATTGATTTGGAAGCAAGTGCAAAGTTTAAGTGGTTTGGTTGAATTAAATTGATTAAAATATATTTTTCAAGAGGGGCCACAGTTTATGCAAACAGGGGATCTTTAATGGATAACAACCTCTCTTCAAGGGGCTCTTTTGAACCGTGTAAAGCATTGGGACAATGAGGTCCTAAGTGATTACTGAAAAGGGGTTTATTCAAGGGAATTAGGTGAACTGGCTGACTCACAGCGCTTATGCATGGTAGCAAGGAGGAGATAACTTACTAATTTAAGCAGACACTCCAGAAAAATTGCAGAAATTCATGGTTGAAAGGGCCTCAGGACAATTGTTGGGGATATTGCTGATATTCTTCAATGGAATTAACAATGGGTTCAGAATTAATAATTATACTATCAGAGAAGGGCCATAAATCACTTTTTTATCTTGAATAAACACTTGATCATGGATTGCAAGGGGTCTGGATTGATTAATTAAAAATTACTGAGCTTTAAACCATCTAAAAGGGTTGGTTTATATACTTTTCTGGGGTAATAAGATCTTCTCAGGGCATGTAGAGAGGGTAGTGCTTGTGTGCTGAGGCTGGAAGGCTAAACAGGGTTATTTTGGAACGTAGTTATGGTGCTGTCAACTGGCTAGCCTTGCATGTGTTGTATTTCTATGTGAAATAATTGTCAGAAGGTATTTAAATATTAATTTGTTATTTTTATGGTTCATACATATTTCCTTATTATGTATTACTTTATTTCAAGTGGAATGGGTAGAAGTGAGTATTTGTAGATTCTACGTCATCTTCGGAACATGTTGGTAATTTTTAATAATTTTTTGGTAGAATTCTTGGTGTGTTTTGTGGTTCATAAAGATTTGGAAATCTTATTTACATGACAACATTTATTATTGTTTCTCACAATTTATTTGCTTAATTGTTTTGATTTTCATATTTTTATTCAATTTTCTTAGGTTTCAAAAATCTCCCTATCCGTCAGTCAACTTGTTACATATGCATGATATATGCATGCAGGTTGTAGCACGTTCCTGCGGTACCTGGCTGTTGGAATCAGTAGGACTGATGTTGACGCGCGCAGGCTTGACAGCTGCATGCGGGGATCCATCATCAGTCATTTTGCATGCGGGTTTCTTGACATGCGCCTAAATATTGAGTGTCAGGCGTGTGTACCCTTGCTATATGAATGCAGGGCTGCGGGCGGGAATTGTGACAGAACAAAAATCCACCTGTAACTCCTAAAATATACACAACACCTCAATTCTGACTGAATTTTGTGTGTGAAACCTGTACATGGCATTGTGTGTGAAGTATTAGACTGGCCAAAACATGCCATAGTGGTGTTGTGGTTAATTGGTCCTTTTCTTCTGAAATTATTTAAAAATATAAGGAGTTGGAATTCAAGGGTGGGGTCAGTGAGTGACCCTACCTATTTTTGGGTGTGGAATCCATTTCTGCAATAATATATATGGATTTCCACTCCTTCTAATTTTATTATTTATTTTATGTTTTTTATCTGCTTTGACAGTTTTCTCTTGTCAACTAGCAAGCTGACATTCCCCCACTCCAAGATATGTCTATATCTGAAAAAAAAGGGTTGGGGTTCAGTGTCTTTTTTTAGCCCTGTAATTCCTCAAGTGGATAGGTCCATCAGGGATGTTTTTTTCAGGTAACCATTCATCTTTTTCAGCGGATTCTCCTTTGTATCTGACTAGGTAGAGTCCGACATCTTTTCCATTTATCCTTTCCTTCTTGTCTTTAAGAATTTCCCCTATTTTTCCTATGTCTTTCTCATTTTCTTCTGCAACAGGTATTGCTGGTGACAGAGTTTGTTCTCCTTCCCTGGGAAGGTAGTGTCTGATAAGACTGACTGGAAACGCTGGGTGTTTTCTGGAAAGTTCATCACTAAGAATCACTTCTACTGCATTCTTCCTATGGAGTTTCTTGATAGTGAATGGCCCAACAAATGCATGTCTGAGTTTCCTGTTCCCAGCTAAGTTGGTAAAGTTGGTAGTAGAGACTGAGACTTGGTCACTAATCTTGAAATCAGGTTCCTTGTGGCTTTTATCCCATCTTTGCTGGTTATATTAAACAGCTTCTTTAACACATTTGGCAGCGTTTTTGTTGGCTATATCTATTGTTTTTTTAAAGTCAATTCATGTGGGGTGAATATTGGTTAACTGCGGGTTCAGGCTATCCTTGGGTAGTTTAGGAATCCATCCTCTTTCTAGTACATACGGTGCTTCTTTAGTGGTTGAATGCTTGCTGCTGTTGTAGGCCATTTCTAGGGCAGGTAAAAGGCTAACCCAATCATGGAAATACCCATCAGTATTCTTGTATTCTATACCAAAGCAGCAGAACCTTCTGAGCATGTCTTCTAAGTTCTGAATCATTCTTTCAGCTAATCCATCTGTCTGGGGATGATATGCTGTAGAGAAGGCTAAGGTAGTGCCTAACATGTCATGGAGATTCCTCCAAAATTCAGAAGTGAAATTGGGATCCCTATCACTGATGATGATCTTAGGGAGTCCTACATCAGCTACGAGTCTATTCCAAAACAGCAATGCTACTTCCATAGCAGTTTCCTCCTTATGGTTGGGCAAGAACTTAGATTTCTTGGAAAACCTGTCCACTATGACCAGGAATGAGTTGTAGGAGTAGGCTCCTCCTGGGGGTAATCCATTTACAAAGTCCATGTTGATGATTTCCCATCTTTTCTTAGGTTCAGTACTTTTCTGTATTATTCCAAACCTTTTTCCAGTGGTCCTATTTGACTTCTGACAAGTTTCACAACTGTTGACATACTGGACTGTGGAATCTGTCCAATTGATCCACCAAGCAGTTTGTTTGACCTTGTCCAGGGTTCTATCAGTGCATAGGTGACCAGCTGAACAGTTATTGTGGCACTCAGCTAGGATATGTTTGATATGGTCTTCTTTGGTTAAGACTATAACACTGGAATGTTGGTGTCTATAATATACCAGACCATCCCATACAGTGAACCTTCCTGCTTTTTAAGGTTTAAGGAGAGTTTCAGGTAGGCTGTTAATCAGTTCAGATGGTGGAGAGGTGCTTTCCATAATGGTGATTAGGGTCTTCATACTAGGGCTGTAAGCTTCCTTGATGGAGTTGAACAGGGATTCATCCAGTTCACAGATGTGGATTCCTAGAATGGGTGCCTCAATATTCATCATATTAATGTTCAGTATAGGGAATATATCATTATCTTCTGGATCATAAGCAGGGTTACTTGGATCATTAGGCAGAGAATTCCTACTCAAACTTTCAGAATTCTGGTGTTTAGCACCAGCTTGATGGACTATGGTCATCTGACCTCTGTACTGCTGAATGGCTATCTGCCACCTTAACATATGCCTACTGGGGGTTTTCATGTTCATTAAAGTCCTGACAGAATTGCAGTCAGTGATTACAGTGAACTTGGTACCTCCTAAGTAGTAATGGAGTTTCTCCAGAGCCCAAACTAAGGCAAGGCATTCCATTTGGCTTGCACCATACCTTTTCTCAGTGTCCTTTACTTGTCTGGATAAGAAGAGTATGGGATTTTCCACTGTTTTATCATTTTCTATCACTTCTTGGTGTAAAGCAGCTCCTAGCTCTTCCATGCTAGAATCTATATAGAGTTTGAAAGGTTTAGAATACTCAGGTTGCATCAATACTGGAGCTGAGGTCATGGCCAGCTTGAGTTCTTCATAGTTCTTGACCCTTTCATGAGTCATTTCAAACATGGTATTTTTGTTACAGATTTAATACAAAAATTTGGTTAGAAGGGAAAACTTAGGTAGATACTTCCTGTAGTAGCTGCAAAAGCTGATAAAGGATAGGAGTTCAGTTTTGTTCAGAGGCATTTGCCTATTCATCATGGCTGCTATTTTGCTCTGGTCAGCAGTTAAGGTTAGTCCTGAAACAATGTGTCCTAAGGCTTTCAGTTCTTCATAAGAAAAGTTACATTTCTTCATTGATACTTTTAATCCAACAGCAGAGATGGTTTTAAGGAATAGCCTTGCTTTCTCCATGTGGGCATTCCAATCATCAGAATAAATGATAACATCATCAATGTATACCATCATCCATCCTTGCCTGATGAATGATCCTACAACTGTATCCATCATCCTTTGGAAGTGAGAAGGAGCATTTTTGATATCAAAAGGTATCCTAAGGTACTCACAAATGCCCAAATGACATATAATTCTCATAAATTTCTGGCTATCAGAACTGATAGGTATCTGGTGAAAAACTTTCAGCATATCCATAGTAGTGATTAAATTAGCCTTAGAGAGGTTATGTAGAGCATGGTCAATCCGTGGAATAGGGTAATAATCAGCTTTGGTATAGTTTTTCAACATTCTGAAGTCTCCAACAATCCTAGACTTATCATTGTGCCAAGCTATAATTACTGGAGTAGTAATTTCCACTTATTCATTGTGTGCTAATTTCCTTAAGACTTTCAAGTCAATCAATTCTTGAATATGAGTCTCAAGAGCTGTCCTTGATTTTGGACTAGAAGGGTAAGCAGGTCTCCTGAGGTTGGGAGGGTAAGGAGGTTTAATGTTTAAAGTTATGATCATGTCATGTACTTTGATGTTACTAATTGGGTGATCCTTGGTGCAGAAGGCATTCTGATTTTCAAAGCAGACTTGGAGAATGTCCCGTTTTTGGTCTTTACTTATCAGGGGGTTCAAGGCTGCTCGGGAGAAGTACTCCTGGTTGAACCTTTCCAGGTGTTTTTCATAAGTTGAATCAGAAGTTTGAGCATTGACATGGCATATTTGGAACTTCTTGTTCCAGTCTCCTCCTATTGTGAAGTACCTGCCCTTACTTTGGAATACATCAATACCATATAGGCAAAGAGAATCATTCCCTAGAATGAGATAATCACACAATCCATTCTGGAGCACTACAAATTCAATTTTCAGTTTGAGTGAGCCTCTTGAGTGTGGGAGGATAATATCAGAGGACCAAAATCCAATGGCATTAAGGGAAGAGTTACAACTGCTGAACTTAGCCTGAGGTACTGGTAATAAGTTCACCTTCAAATTTGGGTCTTGTTGTTCCAAATAAGTTGAACTAACACAGGAGCAAAAGGCTCCACTTTCTAAAAAGAACTTAACTGGAGATCCTTGAATTAATTCAGTGGCATAGCAGGTTTTACCAGAAGTGTAACTCTTACCGGCAGAAGTTTTGAGATTCAGGGTTTTGGTTTCAGATATATGGTGAATTTTCATATTGGGATTCCATTGTTGAGGTAAGTTGGAATCTTTATTAACAGAATTAATGTCTAAGGTAGAGGCTATGCTTCCTTCAATGAAATTGATAGGGTTAGTGATCATTAATTCATAATCAGATAGAGATCCATCAGTGTCATCAAGTTGGGGTTCAGGGTCATTGTCATTCTCCTCCCCTTCAATGAGATTTATCTTTCTCTTAGGCTGGGGGCAGTCAGGTCTCACATGTCCAGTTTGGTTACAATTCCAGAATACCATTTCCTTAGTATCAGAAGTTTTCTTAACTTCTAGTTGGGGATTAGTAGAGTCTTTGGCTTTGAGATTGTATTCTTCTCAAGTATTGGTAGTGGGTTCCTTAGGTCTATTGATCTTTTTGTCAAGACCATTCATATCAATGGTTTCTTCTAGAATACCAATGAGGGTTGAGAGATCAGCATCCATAGGCATTCTACACCTCAAAATGTGATTAAGGTGTCCGGGAAAAATATTGAGGAGCCTTTTATTGATATCATCTTTATCAGCTTCAGGATATAAACAATCTAGCCTTTTATTTTGTTCCAAACACCACTTGTGGGGTTTGTCCTTTAAAGGGTCAAAAAGTGAGTTTTCAAAAGTTTTCATCATCTTTCTTTTCCAGATTCTGGTGCCAAACTGTTCTTTGATTATACAATTCCAATATTTCTAAGTTTGAGATCCTACTTCTCCTATTTTGTTGAGAAACCAATCCATTGCTACTCCTTCAAACAGCCTGGGTAGTCTAACCACAGCTATAGTATCTGGTAGTTCATAGGAGGCAAGGGTATATTCAATGAATTTAATGAAGCTGATATGGTTGTATTCTCCTTCTCCTGAGAATTTAGGACATTCAGTTACAGGATGCAAGAGTTTCAAAGCTTGTTCAACTTCAGGGGTAGGACTAGGCCTGTAAAACTCATTCCTATTCACTCCAGAATTAAGAGAGATGTTGGGAGTGATACTGGTTGTCAGCTTGCTATATGTACAGAGCAACCTGTCATAGCAACACAAAACTATAAAAAATAAGAATATCTAAATTAACAAAAGAAGTAGTGAGAAATCCATAAATATTATTTAAGAAATGGATTCCCCAAACAAAATTAGGTAGGGTAATTCACTGACCCCACCCTTGAAATCCAAGTCCTTACATTTTTAAAATAATTAAAAAGAAAAGTACTAAAAATTACAACACCAGTATGGCACCTTTTGGCCATTTTAAAATTTCACATGTGTTTTCACGTATAGGGTTTACACCTAAAATTCACTCAGAATTGAGGTGTTGTGTATATTTTAGGAGTTACACGCGGAAATGTGTTATGTCACAATTCCCATGCGCAGCCCCGCATCATTACATACCCCTACGTACTCGTAGTAGCAGTTTCCCGCGTACTAGAGACCCGCGCGCAGCTAATTCTGCCACGCATGCAGCGGATCCTACCCCGCGCGCATCTGTACTGACTGATCCCCGCGTCTGGATCCGTTGTGACTAATCTGACAACCAGGTACCGCTCAGAAGAGCTACAACCTAGTTAGGGTTGCCTGGCATATGTAAAAAGTTGACATATGCATTATTAATAGTCTAAAAAGATCAAAACTTAAATAAAATTAATAAAAATCAAGTTTAGAACATTTTTTAATAATAAATCAAAGATCAAGGATTACCATGTAAATCATTGACTCTGATTTTTGAAGACCACAAAAAACTATAAGGAGTGTTCATAAAAATTATTAAAAATATTCTACGTGATCAGCAGATAATATAAAATTATTAACCTTCCACATCTGTTCACTTTAAAGCAATACTAATAGTACAAATGAAGGATGAGTGCAGAATGATAAAATTTAGGCCATAATAGATTAACAGATCCTGTGGCTAAAATAGTACAGAAATCCAGCAGATCTAAGGTCAGCTGATTAATAGCACCAAGTAGACGTGCTAATCTTGCTCTGACTGGCTTGCCAGCCTAATCCAATGAGCAGAACTCTCTCTACGCGCCCCGAGAATCTCAAAATCACCCCAAAAAGGTATTTATACAGACCTCTTTGGATCCATTATTCCATCATCAGTTTACCAGGAATTATTATTATTAATCAGACACTGTGTCATTTTTATTCAGGTGCTTATGAAGAGTCTAAGCAAGTGATTTATGACCAAGTCTGTAGTATTATTATTTATTTCTTAAACCAATCAACCCTTGAAGTTTAGTCAAGCAATCCACCCCATCTGCTCTGAAACCCTTCCTATTATTGCAGGATTTTCGTGGTAAAGTTCTCAGAGTGAGTGTTTCCCTTCCTGACTTGGCCATTGTGCTGTTATGCCTGGCCATTAGTGGAATTAGCCCTTTCTAAGGCACCCATCTTCATTCCAAGGTTCTTAAACTGCCTAAGGAGGCCCCTTGAAGAGAGGTTGCTTTGTCTGTAAAGACCCCCAGTAGTATAATACTGTGGCCCCTCTTTTATATACATATTGAAAACATTTTATTAACAAAACAATTAAACCTTGCAACTGCTCTTATTATATTATTTATTTGAGCCTCTAAGCGTTTATTTTTGGAATAATAATAATTATTATTATTCCAGTATTTTTATCACTCTCTGTAGCTAAAGGACTGCAAGGTTCCTGGTATCAGAAAGCTGACACTGGTCCTGGTGGGTTTTGATTCTTCTAGGTTGACTAGAGGAGGGGCAGTTGATTTAATTTTAAGGTCTCTTGAATTATTCTTGATCATACCTAGTTCAAAATCTAGTTTGTTGCTTAATAAGTCAATTTTATTAACAAGATGAACAGAAGTGGTATCAGTTTTGTTTCTCATTTCTCCTTTGATTTTCTCAAGGAGAAGGATTATCTCCTCCTGTCCGGAAAAACAGGTGGTAAAAATATGATTAATTAAAGATGTCTTATTTAAATCAATGGTATTCCTTAACAATTTAATTTCAGACTCATTGGCTCTCAGATGGTTAGTTTGGTTTTGGATGATTTTGATTGCTTTGTCAAGTTGTTTGTGAATACTTTCTAAATTGTTACTAAAGATGTTAAAGTTATGAAAAACATTATCAGAGAATTTTTAAAACAATGGGGTTATATAATCAGAATCTAATTATGATAAACTTTCTTCCATTTCTGAGCTAGAGATATTCTGTTGTCCCAATCTTTTGGGTTCCTCATCTTTTGATGATTTGAGGACCTCAGCTTTTTGGAGTCCTTTCCCTTTAATTTGGCTAGTTGATCCCAAGGGTTCCATTTTTCCATGTATTTCCCTACCTCTGCTCTGGGAATCAATTTCTGCGGGGCTATTTGAGAGGAATTGGCCTGTGAAATAGCCTTTCTCATGGCTGCTAAGTCCTCCTGTTCTTGGGCTAGCTTGTAAGCTTCCCAATGACTCACCTGATCTTTTACTAGATCCTTTATCTTGGATTCCTTGGCCAAGTCCAGACTGGGAGGCATAGGAGGAGGATTGGCCTTGCGGGACAACTGTTTGGGAAAAGGGCTTACTTCCAACAGTTTGTTGGTTGACTTGGTGGGTGCGGGTGCTGACTGATTTTTCAGCACTTGAGTCGCGGGTTTGAGCCCCCTCATTGTGATTTCTACGGGCGCTTGTATGGGCACGCGTTCCTCCAGGAAGAGGTCCATAGGACGGGGCTTGTCTGGTTGCGCGGGTGTTGGGCCTGTTTTGCAACATTGTGCAAAAAATGAGTATAAGTTTTGTCAAAACTTATTAAAAATATGATAAAAAAATATTTCTATTTTTATTTTGAATTAGTTTTTAGCTCACTTAGACTTAAATTCAACGGTAATAAGGCTTTTTTAGGGTTGAAGGAGTCCTTGGTAGGTAATCCAGGGGGGTCTTTGTGGGTACCAATGAGGTCTTGGCTTAAATCCAAAGATCCGTGGTGAGAACTTTTTTTTTAACAGGTCTTGCTCAATAAAATCTGCAAGGGAAAAATTTTTTTCCACTGCAAATAAGTTGAAAAATGAAATTTTAATAAGTTTTTTGTTTTTTATAATTTTATTAATTGTTATGAATTTTTTTATTAATCTTTGAATTTCTTTTTTTTGATTTTTTTTTTTCAAAATATATATATATATATATATAATATTTTGAGCTTACTTTCTTTATTTTCTTTATATTTTTTAAAGAAATAAAGCTCTCTCTGATACTTCTTCCAGGACGTGTGTTGCCTGAGTAAATAATTAAAATTAATAAGTATTTCAAGTTCTAATTCTTTATCTTTTAAAGCTTTTTGTTTATAATAGTTTAACTTTGCTTGTTGTTTCTCAGGAGTTATGATAAAAGGTACAAAATTATGGATTCTCTCTTCTTTTCGTTGTTTAAGAAGTTTATAATAATAATTGATTAATTCCCCATTGGTCTTAAGATCCACCGGAAGAATAACAATAAAAAAATTAATAGGTATTTTACTTATATTTATGTAGATTATCTGGTCCAAAGAAATTAATTATTTAAAAATTAATTACTCAGGGATATTTCCCTGCCAGACTCCCAGTTGTCAGCTTACTGATAACAGGAACTTTGCTGTCCTTTAGCTACAGAAAGTGATATTGGTGTTGGAATAATAACAATTACAAGAAATTACATAAAATTCTCAAATGATTGATTTGGAAGCAAGTGCAAAGTTTAAGTGGTTTGGTTGGATTAAATTGATTAAAATATATTTTTCAAGAGGGGCCACAGTTTATGCAAACAGGGGATCTTTATTGGATAAAAACCTCTCTTCAAGGGGCTCTTTTTAACCGTGTAAAGAATTGGGACAATGAGGTCCTAAGTGATTACTAAAAAGGGGTTTATTCAAGGGAATTAGGTGAACTGGCTGACTCACAGCGCTTATGCATGGTAGCAAGGAGGAGATAACTTAGTAATTTAAGCAGACACTCCAGAAAACTTGCAGAAATTCACAGTTGAAAGGGCCTCAGGACAAATGTTGGGGATATTGCTGATATTCTTCAATGGAATTAACAATGGGTTCAGAATTAATAATTATACTATCAGAAAAGGGCCATAAATCACTTGTTTATCTTGAATAAAAACTTGATCACGGATTGCAAGGGGTCTGGATTGATTAATTAAAAATTACTGAGCTTTAAACCATCTAAAAGGGTTGGTTTATATACTTTTCTGGGGTAATAAGATCTTCTCAGGGCACGTAGAGAGGGTAGTGCTTGTGTGCTGAGGCTGGAAGGCTAACCAGGGTTATTTTGGAACGTAGTCATGGTGCTTTCAACTGGCTAGCCTTGCATGTGTTGTATTTCTATGTGAAATAATTGTCAGAAGGTATTTAAATATTGATTTGTTATTTTTATGGTTCAGACATATTTCCTTATTATGTATTACTTTATTTCAAGTGGCATGGGTAAAGGTGGGTATTTGTAGATTCCAAGTAATCTTCTGAACATGTTGGTAATTTGTAATAATTTTTTGGTAGAATTCTTGGTGTGTTTTGTGGTTCATAAAGATTTGGCAATCTTATTTACGTGACAACCTTTATTATTGTTTCTCACAATTTATTTACTTTATTGTTTTTATTTTCATATTTTTATTCAATTTTCTTAGGTTTCAAACATCTCCCTATCCGTCAGTAAAATTGTTACATATGCATGATATATGCATGCAGGTTGTAGCACGTTCCTGCGGTACCTGGCTGTTGGAATCAGTAGGACTGATTTTGACGCGCGCAGGCTTGACAGCTGCATGCAGGGATCCATCATCAGTCATTTTGCATGCGGGTTTCTTGACATGCGCCTACATATTGAGTGTCAGGCATGTGTACCCTTGCTATATGAATGCAGGGCTGCGGGCGGGAATTGTGACAGAACAAAAATCCGCCTGTAACTCCTAAAATATACACAACACCTCAATTCTGACTGAATTTTATGTGTGAAACCTGTACATGGCATTGTGTGTGAAGTATTAGACTGGCCAAAAGGTGCCATAGTGGTGTTGTGGTTTATTGGTCCTTTTCTTCTGAAATTATTTAAAAATATAAGGAGTTGGAATTCAAGGGTGGGGTCATTGAGTGACCCTACCTATTTTTGGGTGGGGAATCCATTTATACAATAATGTATATGGATTTCCCACTCCTTTTAATTATAATTTTATTATTCATTTTCTTTTTTTGATCTGCTTTGACAGGTTGCTCTCGTCAAATAGCAAGCTGACAGTGTAGAGATCATTGTTATTGAAAATTGTGGGATTGATTGATAGTTCTGAGATGGCTTGTACAATGGATGAGCCACCTGGCTTTCAAAGATTGACTTGGAAATTGGAGAATTTGATAGGAGCAAGGCCGTTGAGAAACTGATGTGGTTTGATCTACTGATCCTGGATAAATTGAGAGCAGGAGGGATTGAGTTGAAGTAAGTTAGGAGGTATGATTTTCCAATGTTTTGAGTGATTAGATTCAATGAGTTTCTTAAAATTTGCAATTAATTTATCAAGAGCAGCTTCGTAACATTGATGTATACTGAAGAGGTCAAGAGAATGGAGATGGGAAGGATAAAAGGATGGTCAGCAGATGAGTGAATCAATTTTTTAGGAGATTTGAGTGGATTGGTCAATTATTAAAAGAAGAGAGTGAATCAGGGAGTACAGACTCTTGATAGCTGAATTGCATCAGGGTCCAGGATTGTACAAGGGGGAATGGGAGAAAATGAAGGCTAGATGGACTGGGGGAGGAAGGGTGAGATCTTACCGTGATCAATTCCTTGTTTTCTCAATCAATTGCCTGTTTGCTCAATAAATTGCTTGTTGACTTGTTGTTACCCAGTTAGTTAATTTGGAGAGGAAAGGATGAGATGTGAGTCAGTGGTTATTGCAGGCAAGCCCCTGGGTAGTGATAGAGTGCAAAAATTGAAAAATCTCCATTCTGACTGATTGATAATTGAATGGAAGTAGTACTCCAATGAATCACGTCCTCCATGATTAAAGTCAGTGAATCTGCATTTCTGTCACGTTTGAGGGATAAGGTAAACCATTAATTGAGTAATTGATCTCAAGGCAGCTATCCAGCCATGGATTGAGGAAAACTTTTCAGGTACTAACTGAGTGATGAGGATTGCATCAAAAATGCTCCAATCAAGCTTTGAAATGGTTCAGTTCCCATCAAATTGAGAAGTAAAAAAAAACAGGTTTTGAGTCAGCTTTACTTCCAATCTATGTCCATTAATCAGCCATTGACAACAAGAAAAGTGAATGTGAACGTACCTACCTTGTTGATGAATGGAAGAGTGGCCATGCCACTGAGATCTGGATGAATGCAGGTATTGCAAAAAATGTTTATTGATTTGTATTTGATTACACAGAAAATCCAACAAATCTCCTGAGCGGCGCCCAGCATGGTGATCTTCATCTCCTCATAAAAATTTGATGTGGTTTTAAATCTGTTACCTGGAATGATTGCTACATGAGGTTTTCCAGATGATCTATTTTGATTTCTGGAAATTCTGACTGAACAGAGCCAGCAAGGAAAGACCAAGGACCAACAGCCAATGTGGAGGTCAGTAGTTGTAGGGTCCTAGCAGGGATGGAAAATAAAGTGTCCAAATGAGTTGATGGGTTGCTCAAATTTATCAATGTGACTTTCACTTGAGCCTGAGCACTGATTTGATTTGAAGATGCTTTGGAGATGGTAGAGTTGAATATAGTCTGGGATCTCAGGGTGGTAGGTCATAGCTTCATGCAGGAGGATGATGGTCAGACAATGTTGACAAAATCTGAAATTAATGGTAGGAAAATGGTCTGCAGGCTTGGATCAATCAAGATGATTATGATGACTTCAGGATGATGGATGGTTGGGATTTGTGTTGGTAGGATGGGTTTGATGGTTATAAGAGATGCAATGGAGTAGTTTGATCATACTGACTACTAGAGGTTCCAGGAGTGTCTCCTTGGAGACCAAGTGTTTTGAGATTTGCAAATGTGGAGGTGTGGATGGGTGTTTTGCATGCAACGGATGGTGGATGGATGATGATGAATTAATGACAGATTTGATTCTGGAAATCTTTCATTTCCATGAAAAAAACCATTTTGAAATACACTAGTTGGAGGGTATGTGTATTTCAGAAACCTGCTATCAAAAATTTTGGTTTTCTAATTGCCAGTATTCTAACTCTGATAGGCACTATTGATTATATTGAAGACCATTTAAAAAAAAGTATATACCTTGCACTTACTCAAATCACATTTACCCCTTTGTATTTTGAACCATGTTTATACCTTAGAGTATTATTATTCTACAACTGAATCACTCTCTGTAGCTAAAGTAGTATCAGAGAGAAGAAGACTGAGGGTCTGGCCAGGAAGTATCCTAAAATAATTATTTTTTGATTTTTATTTTCATGGACAGCGCAAATACCATAAAAATAAGAAATAATAAGTAAAAATAAGCAAAAATAAATAAAAATATCTAAAAATATGTAAAAATATATAAAATTATGTAAAAGGGTCATGTTAAATTCACAACCCATCTGAGTTGTGTACACAACTTAAATGGGTCATGTGGCACACTACAAAACTCATGTTGAGCTGTGTGTCCTCTACACAACTCAAGTGAGTTGTGTTTCCCACACACAATGGTTTTTAGTTGTGTTTTGCAAAACACGACTACATTTGAGTCACGTGGGGTTGTACATGGCTTGGTTGTAGTTGTGGAGCATGCCACACAACTACAAACCGTTGTGGGCCATAAATAAATTAAAAAAATAAAAGAATAAAAAACTAAAAAAAATAAAATAAAAATTGGTGGGACCCAGGAATCACTCGGGTCTGGTCTCATTGTCAAATGGGGGGGGGGGGGTGCAACTGGCCAAAATGCCACCCTCCCTCCTTTCTGTCAATTCCCTGGAGGGGGTGTTCAAATCCCCCCACCAGGGCCCTGGAGGTTGATTCCCCCAGGTTGTTGGTAACAACAGATGGGCTGGGGGGTGGTCAGATCCCCCTCAGATTGTTGCTTTTCCCCCTTGGTAAAGGGGGGGGGGAGAGGGCCCCTTGTTGTTGGTGGGAGGGTGGTCAGGTCCCCCCCACTGCAAGTTGCCTTGACCCAGTCCTCTTTGCTGGCTGGTTGCATCCAGAGCTGCACAGAATTGTATATAGGCCCCCACAGGTCAAATGGGCCGTTTAAGGCCCAACACAACTCCCACACAACTGGAAGTCATGAATTTATCATCTCCCCATGTAAAAATATGTAAAACAAATATGTAAAAAATATGTAAAAAATATGCAAAATGAGTAAAAATCATTAAAATAAGTTGAATAAGTAAAAATAAGTAAAAATAGTCAAAAATAAGTAAAAACAAGTTAAGATGAGTAGAAATCAGTAGAAATCAGTCAAAATGAGTAAAAAGGAGTAAAAATAAGTAAAAATGAGTAAAAATAAGGAAAGATAAGTAAAATGAGTAAAAGTAAGTAAAAATAAGTAAAAAGAATTATAAATTAGTAAAATAAGTAAAAATAACTAAAAGTCAGTAAAAATAAGCAAAAACAAGCAAACAGGTAAAAATAAGCAAAAATAATTAAAAATAGGTAAAAAGAAGTAAAAATAAGGAAACATGATAGGTAAAAATAACCAGAAATAAGCAAAAAATAAGTAAAGATAGGTAAAAATCAGTAAAAATAAGTAAAAATAGATAAAAATAAGCAAAAGTAAGTAAAAGTAAGCAAACATAGGTAAAAAAAGGTAAAAATAGCAAAAACAAGGCAAAATAAGGCAAAATAAGCCAAAATAAGCAATAATAAGCAAAAATAAATAAATTAAGAAAGGATAAGATAAATAAATAAGCAACAATAAGGAAAAGTAAGCAAAAATGAGATAAAAGAAGGAAAAAAAAGAAGAAAAATAAATAACCAATGATAAGCAAAAATAAGCAAAAATGAGGAGAAATAAGCAAAAATAAGCAAAAATAAGCGAAAATGAGCAAAAATAAGCAAAAATAAGCAAAAATAAGCAAAAATAAGCACAAATAAGCACAAATAAGCAAAAATAAGCAAAAATAAGCAAAGATTAGCAAAAAAAAGCAAAAATAAGCAAAAATGATCAAAAATAAGCAAAAATGAGCAAAAATAAGCAAAAATAAGAAAAAATAAGAAAAAATAAGAAAAAATAAGAAAAAATAAGAAAAAATAAGAAAAAATAAGAAAAAATAAGAAAAAATAAGAAAAAATAAGAAAAAATAAGAAAAAATAAGAAAAAATAAGAAAAAATAAGAAAAAATAAGAAAAAATAAGAAAAAATGAGAAAAAATAAGAAAAAATAAGAAAAAATAAGAAAAAATAAGAAAAAATAAGCAAAGATTAGCAAAAATAAGCAAAAATAAGCAAAAAAAGCAAAAATAAGCAAAAATAAGCAAAAATAAGCAAAAATAAGCAAAAATAAGCAAAAATAAGCAAAATAAAGGAAAAATAAGCAAAAATAAGCAAAAATAAGCAAAATAAGCAAAAATAAGCAAAAATAAGCAAAAATAAGCAAAAATAAGCAAAAATAAGCAAAAATAAGCAAAAATAAGCAAAAATAAGCAAAATAAAGGAAAAATAAGCAAAAATAAGCAAAAATAAGCAAAAATAAGCAAAAATAAGCAAAATAAAGGAAAAATAAGCAAAAATAAGCAAAAATAAGCAAAAATAAGCAAAAATAAGCAAAAATAAGCAAAAATAAGCAAAAATAAGCAAAAATAAGCAAAAATAAGCAAAAATAAGCAAAAATAAGCAAAAATAAGCAAAAATAAGCAAAAATAAGCAAAAATAAGCAAAAATAAGCAAAAATAAGCAAAAATAAGCAAAAATAAGCAAAAATAAGCAAAAATAAGCAAAAAGAAGCAAAAATAAGCAAAAATAAGCAAAAATAAGCAAAAATAAGCAAAAATAAGCAAAAATAAGCAAAAATAAGCAAAAATAAGCAAAAATAAGCAAAAATAAGCAAAAATAAGCAAAAATAAGCAAAAATAAGCAAAAATAAGCAAAAATAAGCAAAAATAAGCAAAAATAAGCAGAAATAAGCAAAAATAAGCAGAAATAAGCAGAAATAAGCAGAAATAAGCAGAAATAAGGAGAAATGAGGAGAAATGAGTGGAAATGAGAATATGAGTAGAAATGAGCAAAAATATTTAAAAATCAGTAAAAATCAGTAAGAATCAGTAAAAAATCAGTTGAAATAAGTTAAAATAAGTTACCATAAGTTAAAATAAGTTAAAATAAGTTCAAATAATTTAAAATAAGTTAAAATAAGTCAAAATAAGTGAAAACAAGTAGAAATCTGTAGAAATAAGTCAAAATACGTTAAAATATGTAAAGGTTTGTAAAAATATGTAAAAATATGTAAAAAAATATGTAAAAATATGTAAAAAAAATATGTAAAAATATGTAAAAATATGTAAAATATGTCAAAATATGTACAAATGCTTACTAAAAATATTTGTTTTTTAGAAATATCTCTGGTGGATCTCAAGACCAACAAAGAATTGATTGAGCACTATTTGAACCTTTTTTAACAGAGAAAATAAGAAAATCCCATGGATTTTGTACCTAATCATTGGGACTCATTCACCCCTTAACAAAAACAAGAAAAAATTCTTTATTAAAAACAAGAAGCAGAAAAAGAGAAAGAACTTGAGTTGGAAAGACTTTCCATTTCTTTTCTCTACTCAGGCAACATAAAGCTTGCAAGAGATATAGAAACCTCCTCTTTTGCCAACACAAAAGTCACAAAAGTGAGTTATATATATTTTTACATGAATATTTATCAAAAATAAATAGAAACACAGAAAAAATAAAAATCACTTATATTTTGGTCATTTATTTTTTTAGTGAAATCCACTCAAAAAACCCTTTTAATTCTTTGTTTAGATGAGCCAGAATTGATTGAGAATGTCCCCAACCCAGAATCTTTAGATTTAATCCAGGATTCAATTGGTACCCACAAAGGCCCCCTTGGTCTACCCAATAAGGACATGTTCAACCCTAATCAAGCTTTTGTAACCTTAAAATTAAACCTAATTGAGCTTAAAAAGTTATAAAAAGTATAAAAATAATAAAAACACAAAACAACTTTTCATCATCATTTTTTTGTATTTTTTCAAAAAAATTTGAAAAAAACTTATACAAATTTTGAACAATGTTACAAAACAGGGGCAAAACCTGAGCCAGAAGAAGAGCACTGTCCTATGGATCTCTCCCTGGAGGAGCACATGCCCATAAGGATTCCAGTTGCAAGTGCAATGAGGGGGCTCAAACCCCCAACTCAAGTATTGCACAGGTTGACAACAGTAACTGAGACCACCAACTCAACCAAATTAATGTTGGACAGCTGTCGATTGCTGCAAACCTCATCCCAGGAAACTACCACTTCAATACAGCCTCCCCAGCTAGAACTATCCAAAGAGGAGAGGATCAGTCAGCTGGCCAAAGAGCATGTGATTTATTGGAAACCATTCAAGGGAGCACAGTCCCAAGGGGAAGTACCAGCCATGAAGAAAGCAATTTCTCAGGCAAAAGCATCCCAGATATTTCTACAAAAAATGATCCCCAGAAGAAAATTAGAATTCTACATGAAGAAATGGAATCCCTGGGATCAATTAGCACTCTCAAAGTGAAAGGAACATCAAAAGAAGAGTTCCTCTTCTCACCAGAAATCATGAGACCCAAAGACTAGGACAAGATCATATCATTATCCCAAAAGTAGAAGAAAGTGTAACAGAGCTAGATGTACCTACTTTTATTTCTTTCACAAATCATCTAGCTCATAATTTACAAAATGTTGCCAGCAATCTGGATGGAATGCATGAGAAATGGAATAAATTAAATTTAACTTTTTCCAAAATGCACCATTCCCAACTTGGGAAAGTCAATAATAATGATATTTATTTATTTTCCAATAAATTAAAAGATACTATAAACCAAAGCAATGTATTAAAATTTACACACATGTAAAATTATTTCTCTACCATTCAAGAATTACTTCTTCTTTAAGTGAAGTTTGTCAAAGTAGAAATCAAGACCTTTAATGAAAATTGTTCTTAACATCTAACAAATAAAATAGATCTTATGGTTCATAAGTTTGAACTGGAAGTTGGCATGATCAAAAATGATCTTAGAGATCTCAAGATAAATTTGAACAATAATTTAGTGAGTACCACAGAAGAACCAAGACCTACAAGACTAAAAACTACTCCTAGTGTGCCTTCCAGATCTGAAATACCTAGGAATAAAACTTATAGGCCTAGCCTCACCCCTGAATTTGAAAAAATCTCTTAAACTGCTTCCACCCATCACTGAGTGGCCCAAATTCTCTGGAGAAGGAGAATACAAGCAAACCAACTTCATCAAATTCATGGACCACACTCTATCCTCATATGAACTTGCTGAAACCATTTCTGTGGTAACATTACCCAGATTATTTGAGAGAGTAGCTCTTGATTGGTTCATCAACAAGAGACAAGAATTAGTTTCCTCAACTTGGAATTCCTGGAAAGAATTGATCAAAGAAAAATTTGCGTTATGGAAAAGAAGAATGATGAAGACCTTTGAAATATCCCAATTTGACCCTTCAAGAGCCAAACCTCACAAGTGGTGTCTGGAACAGAAGACAAGGCTGGATTTTTTTTATCCAGAAGCTGATAAAGAAGATTTTAACAAAAAACTCCTCCGCTCATTCTCTGGACATCTCAAACATAGTGTAAGATTCAGAATGCCTATGGAATCTTATCTTCCCACTCTGATCAATGCGTTGGAAGAGGTCATAGACATGAATGGTCTAGATAAGAAGGTAACTAAACCCAGAGACCATAACACCAGGATCAGGGAGGAGTATAAGAATAAATCCAAAGACTATCCCGCTCCAAAATGAGATAATCTTGAAGATAATTAGCCTTCAGAATCCAAATAAAAGATATGTTGGAACTGCAACCAGACAGAGAATCTCATACCAGATTTCCCCTTACCCAGAAAAAGCATCAATATAGTAGAAGGAGAATAAATTGATGACCCTGATCCTCAATATGATGATACAGAAGGATCAGTCTTGAAATGTGAACTTATTATTACTAACACCATCAATGTGATTGAAGGTAGTATTGAATCCTCCCTAGATAAAAACCCTGGCAATGGAGACTTCAAGCTCCCTCAACAGTGGAATCCCAACATGAAGATCCACCATGTTTTTGAAGCCAAAACTCTCACTTTGAAACCCTCTGTTGGTAAGAGCTATCCCTCTGGCAAAACTTGCTATGCCACAGGATTGATCAAGAACTCACCATTAAAAATCCTCCTAGACAGTGGAGAATTCTTTTCTTGTGTTGGAAATTCTTACATGGAGATGCAAGAAACTAACTTGAAACATAACTTATTACCAGTACCCAAAGATAAGTTTAGTAGCTTTAGCTCATCTTTGAATTCTTTAGGAGTATGGTCCATAGACATCATACTCCCTCATAACAAATGATACCTCAAAACAAAGATAGAGCTTGTTTTAATACAGAAAGGATTATGTGATTACATCATCCTAGGAAATGATTCCCTCTGCCTCTATGGAATTGATGTATTTCAACGCAGGGGAAGATATTTTATGGTAGGAGGAGACTGGAGAAAAACGTTTCAGATATTCTGCATCAGTATTCCAGGGTAAAATATTCAAAGTTAATCTCCTTAAAAGAGTTCTTAATGACCTGCAGTATGTATAAAATTTGGTTCCACTTTTAAACATTTTTGATTTATTATAGCTCAAGACATTTAACCAAACCATATAGAACTTACACTTGCTCCAATCATATTTAACCCTTTGGAGTTTTAACCGTGTTTACACCTTAGAATATTCTTATAATACCACTGCATCACTCTCTGTAGTTAAAATACTGCAGGGTTCCCAGTATCAGAGAGCTTAAAGTGATAGAAGAGAATTTTTCAAGTCAGGATAAAATCCTTCAATTTAAAAGTCTTTTTGCCAATAAATTTATTTGGTTGCTTCATGCTGGGTATCTATAGCCTAAGAACATATTTTTGGGCCCTGGTAACTATTTTGGAAATCTTAAGAAGGATAAAAGCCAAGAAATTCTAGTGTTTATCAAGCTTCTAAGTGTTTCCAAAGCTTCTCTGGGAAGGTGGTTGAGGTTCAAGAAAAATTGTAGACTTTTAAGAGGATCCATTTTAATTATTCTGCAAGACAGAGGAAGCACAAGAGCAAGAAGAGGGATGGGACCAGCCACAAAAACTAACGTCAATTCCAAAAATGTTGGTATGGGGAGTGGATGGAACTGGGGGATTAAATTGTGGAGTTTGAGAAGCACCAGGGGCAGGAAGTAATCTTCCTTGGGTGTCCCTTGGCCAAGAGGTTTCTCTCCAAGGGGGGTAGTACAAGGAATAGCCATTTTTGGAGTTGGAATAGAATCTGAGAATGTGAGAAGAAGTGGGAACTACATAGAAATTGATTATACTTTCACCAGAAAAAGCCATACTGATTCAGGGATGGACACTAAGAGAAAATGGGGACTAAGGCAGGCTTCAGGAAGCTAGGAGTCACATTGATAAATATTGAGGAATCTGGGGAATGATTTGAGGAATGCTCAGGTAGTCAGGCTGGGAATGGGCTCAAAAATCCAATACAAAAAGGAGCTGGTATTGTGGAATTTTAAAAATCAGTAAAGGCAGGCAGGTTTTCAAAAGCTTAGAATATGTGATAATAAATTTATAAGGAAGAAAAAACAGAAAGAAAAAATGAACTCTTAAATGGTCAAAAAATGCAAGGATCAAAAAGAAGTGCCACATATTGAAAGTGGGTATTGAAAAAGTGCATGTGACAAAGGGAATAGTCGCTATATTGATTAAGTAACAGTGTAATATCTACTTGTGATTTGACACTGCTGTTACATGTCACCAGTACCAAAGGGAAAGTCCATTTTTTGAATGCTTGAGTAAATATATGCCTGATGGAAAAGTATACTATTTAGTTCAATATACATGATGTGCGCACTAGGTTGTTGTCAGCTCTCTGATACCAGGAACCTTGCAGTCCTTTAGCTACAGAGATTGGTGCAGTGGTAGAATAATAATATTCTAAGAAATAAACACGGTGTAGATACTCCTTTGGGATTGGGTAAAATTTAGCAAATAGATTTCTGGAAGTCTTTGAAGGGGAATTTAGTATTAATTCTAATCCCTTACATTATTAGTCAAACTAAGAGTGGTTTTGAATTGCCTGCCCCTCTAGTACTGTAGTAAGTCTGCACAATAGGGTGTATCAGAGTTAAGCAAACCTGCCATTTTTAATGGCGGGTTTCAACACAAATCCACCATTTCAAACCCACAATTAAAAAACCAAAAACCCCACTTATCTAAAAACAAGGGTGTCAGAGTTACCTGAAAATAAGTGGTTTTTTTCAGATATGGTATATAAAGTCCAGCCAGTTGACCAGATTTTTTTCTTCCTCTTGAAACTATAAATACCACCCCCTGTGCTTCTTTGATTTCCACCCTGCCCCCATTACACTCAGTCCAGTGACCCTCATCCATTCATCAATGCCCACATCAACCTTCATCCTCCAATCTCATCAACAATTTTCTGGGATCCTACTCAATTCAAACCCCTTCCTGTTGAGTCTCATCCCCCATCCTCTCATCCACATCCACATCCTCACTGACTCTCCTCTTCAGTTATCCTCTCTTATACATTTCAACCATTCCTGCTCCAATTTGATCTCAATCAAACTGCTCCAACTAATCTATCCACTTGTAAACTTTCAACTCCCTCCTACTTCTCAGCCCAACCTTAATCAATCTACCATCAACCTCCAAGTCCAAGGAGGGCTTCATTACAACTCATAGGATTAAGTTCCCCTCACTATTGAACAATCTTCCACCCTCAGGGGCCTAGATTGTTCCTATTGGCCTGATAATACTGACAGTTTGAAGGCTACTTTTGACTACAGGATAAACATATTGATCTCATTCATTTTCAATCCTTATGCCATCCTCAGACTCATGGTGGTTGTAAACTGGTCCCAGACAAATTTGATGATCTTGATCAATTGAATCCAAGACCAACCTGGATGGCTTGGCTCTTTGGCTTGAGTCCTTGCATTGATTTTCCTTTGAATCATCACCCTCACCCGCCATCATCTTCCTACTTCTCCTCCCAATTTGAATCCCTCCAACCAATTCCCAGTCTTTCATAATCCTATCAGTCCTTGGATGTTGACATCCAGCTCCAACCTGGTCAATATTGTGTTTGTTTGTGTCCATCCTCACCCATTCTCTTGGACTATATCTCCAGGTGTTCTGATTTTGTTTTTTCAAAAAATACACAAAATTCTTTATTTCAATCTATATAATGTCCTCTCTTTTTTCTGCATCATCAAACAGTAACTCTTAATTTTTGTCCTTTGTCCCCCACTCCCACTCCTTTTTTTGTTTGTGCTTTACTACAATCTATTTTTTGGGGTGTCACTGAAATAAATAAATCTGGTATAACAGGAGGTTAAGAAAACCATATATACAAAATAAAAAACATGTAACTGTTTCCTAACCAACTTTGAAATCAGTTGCAATTCTGATACAATGCATACTTTTCTGTCAGCCAGAGACTTGAAGCAGAGTCAGGGTGGCATTAAGTTATAGAAGAAGGAAGACTAGTACCAGGGGGGAATCCAAAATGGATTGAGCTAAGAGCTTTAGCAGAGAGTTTTTAGGAATCCAATGTGGGTAAGAACTTGAGCAATAATAAAAATGGGTTTGGATGACACTAGTAGGAAGGGAAATCCGGAAAGTATTGGACTGGAAGTCAGGGCTCAGAACAAGATGAATTGATTTCATAAGGAAAGGGGGAGAAAGATCATGAGAGTTAAGGTATATATATTGCTAGATACAAACTTTCATTCTCCTACTTGTCACATATTTTTAATATATCAAAAGAAGGAATTATAACATAATATTTATGTGAATAAGATCAACTGAATATGTAAAAAGGTGATAGAACCCCACAATGAATAATTGGTGTACTCCAGAACAACTTTAAAAAATAAAGTAGGCTTAAAAAACATGCCAACTCAGAGATTTTAGTATTCTCATGTAGAAAGGTACTGCAGTTTCGCATGATACTAAATTTTGGGGTTGTAGATCAAGTTTTTTTGATTACTGGTAGCTTTACATAATAATATTTTGTTGTGCTTTGGAGGAGATTGAGTTTATTTAGAATTCATATTACTGTACTCCCACTACCACTTGAACTCCCACTTGTCAATACAAGTGTTTTCTAACACCCTAATGGGCTCATGAGAGCATTTTCAAAGAATAATGCCAGCCCTGCCAACCATTATGCTACAAAAATCAATTCAACAAGTGTGAGAAAAATCTTCCAACTCACAGTCCAGATACCAATTGGAGCACCAAAATTATTTAAAATAGATTTAAAAGAGATTGTGGATCAATCCTAGGGGTTCTATGACAAGGATGAAGAGGGTGGAAGAGAAAATGGAGAAGCTGAATCAATGGAAGACCTAAAGGCCATTATACTTGAACTGATGGCACCAACACTGCCATTGCAGCCAAAACCAGATCAATATCCATTATCCAGGTTCTGATTGGTGAGAAAACCACCAAAGGACCTTTTTCCAAGTGGGATAATAGAGGAACCAGAAAAAGGAATTGTGTTTCTCAGACTGATTCCACTAAAAGCACTTGATTGGAAGCAACTGCCTCTAATACCCATACTGGGGTCTTGAAGGCATAAAGTGTCCCCCAGAACTTTGCCCAAAAATCTGGGGGACGTTACTGTATCAACTTTAAAACTTGTGGTGAATCAATTCATGGCAGGAGTCTTTCAAACACACAATTAAACCCCCAATCCCATATTTTCAACATGGATGACTCCACCAACCCTGGATGGTAATTATATCTTGAAGGGGCTTCAACTCAATTTCCATAATTCAAGATACCTTGAATCTTTGTTCCCCCTTCTCCGATAGCAAAACTTCCATTTTTTTTATCAATTATATCTACCTGTAAGAACTTTAAGAGATATTTTGATAAAAGTGATAGGTGCAAAATAAAACAACCAAATTATACTCATAAATTCTTCTAGACCATTCACTTGTTGGAAAAAATTGACCAAGGTTTTTGGAAGGGTAGCAGCTGGGACTTTTGAATTTTTGAGTGTTGAGAAAGGCTATATGATCAATTAAGCAATGTTTTATTATAAAAATTTCCTGTTCAAGACATTTCAAAATTTATTCAGTACAAAGAAGATGGTGTTGAGTCAATGAAAAAACACAAAACCAGATTGCACTCCATCATCAAAATATATCAAACCAAGAAAGCTAAATGTAAATCAGGAAGGCTGGTACGTAATGATAGCTTGCAAATTCTACTAATTGATTTTTTTTCTAAAATGGTACCACCAAAAAGCAATATCACCAAGGGGGAAAAAATTTGAAAGACATTATAGATTGGTTTTGTCTTACTGACTCAAAAATTATTTCTATCCACTTCTGTTGTGGGGTTTATGAATCCAATGATTCAGCTCTGCATAAAAGGCCAACAAGATTAACCAATAAAAAAATTATTTTTTTAAAAAATTTAAATAGGGGTGCTTTTTTAAAAATTCCAGAAAAAATTTAGCTTCTATTGTGTAGTTAAGTCATACCCTTCATGGATCCTATTTCCAGAGATTGAATTTTGACTGTCCTGAACATGTTGAAAAATCAGAACCAATAGTGATGGTTATATTATTATTACAGAAATAGATTCTACACCCAAAATTAGGTAGGGTCAATCACTGACCCCACCCTTGAAATCCAACTCATTATATTTTTAAATAATTAAGGAAAGAAAAACCAAAAATACCACGGCACCACCATTGAGCTCTTTTGGCCAAGTACATATGTTACACGTGTTGTCGCGTATAGGTTTCACACCTAAAATTCAGTTGGAATTGAGATTTTGTGTATATTTTAGGAGTTATGGACGGAAATGTGTTTTGTAACAATTCCCGCACGCAGCCGCGGCAGCCAATGCACCCACGCGCGGCTGATATACATCCCTGTCACTCCTTCAAGGTTGTGTACGCAGCCCCGGCCTCTGACAAGTACGCAGACGCGGGACTACAGGTTGACAGAGTGACAGGGGGCCTGAGAAGCTTAGGTACCGCGTAAACATGCTACAACCCACACGGGAACATTCTACATATGTAATAAATGTTCCTGTGGGAGTAGATAGTCTAAAAGTACATAATATTATATAAAAATACTTAAATAACCATTATACGTATTTTTTATTAAATATAATTCAAAGTACCAAGAATGTCGAAAATAAGACAATGACAACTTCTAAAAATATATTAAAATACTTGAATATTTTTTTATGAATATTTCTAGACATCAATATTTTTGAAACATACTAAGAAAACTAATGATGTAAAAATATTACATGAATTCCCATGACTTATATTTTTAAGTAAATTATTTTAGTAAATCAACTGGAACTCGAAAATAAGGAGTAAAATCAATATCATGACTTTACTCCAGTTATTTAATACATAATGAAAGCTCACCTGACATCAGGATTTCCGTAGAAATGTCTATTAAAAAAATTATTAACTTACTGGGAACATTTACTAAGGATAATTAATTAAATAATACATAAATAGGACAGATTAGTGTTATTCACACGTCCTAATATCAATTATAAAGTAGAATAATTCCCATACCCTGAGGAATTAGATGCTACCCGTGCTATAGCATCAAGAACACGTGACAGGCTACCACTGGTTACCCTTCTAGCCTTAGTGTCTGTCCCTTTGAGCCCCTGTACCCCTCAGAAGGATAGTATTGGGACTCCAAAAGCTATAAATAAAGAGCTCTTTTTAGGATATTGATGGGAAGAGAACCAGTTATATTTATATCCAGACACCGTGCCAAGGTAATCAAGTACTTATAAGAGATACGTAAGTGATTTATGGCTTATTCTGATCAATAATATTCATCCTCAACCTCTTTTTATCAATCAAAACTGCTGAACAACCTTATAACCCCAGTATACAGTTTTAACCCATCAGTGCATGTCCCAAACAGATACCCTAAGGATTTAATAATATACCAGTGAGTTTTATTATCCTTTCTCTGTCGTGGAAGCTTGGTTACAAGGCCCTTCCACTCCACCGTGTATTTTATATGCATATTATCTTTGGGTAAAATATCCTTTAAACTAAAGAGCCCAAAGTAACCAGGACTATGTGTTTTCATACTGAAATCCCTGAAGAGAGGTGTTAAAGATCCCCAATATAATTGTGGCCCCTCTATAAAAATATTTAATAATCAATTTATTCATATTGATTTATAACAATAACCCATAACCAAACCAATTAACCTTTCAATAAGCTTAATCCAAATATTTTACAGATTTTTGCTGCATTTATTAAATAATATATTTATTATTTATTCTATCACCTCTGGTAGCTAAAGGATAGCAAGGTTCTTGACATCCAGGAGGCTGACAATTGGGGGTCTGGCCGGGAAATATTCCATTTTATTATATTTAATACCTTGGACCAGACATTTCACACAAAAATAAATCAAAGATAAATTTATCTGACTTTATAACCGTGATTTATCATTAAATTCTTTTGCAGTGGATTTAAAAACCAATGCAGAATTAACAATCTATTATTTAAATCTTTTAAAGATAAGGAAAGAAGAATATTTCAAAAATTATAAACCTACTGGCTGGAAAGCTTTAACTCAAGCTGAGCAACTTAATATCTCTTCTGCATGTAAACACTTAGATAAACTCCTTGAACAAGAAGATCTTGAGAGGCGTATCAACTTTCAGGCCCTATTAAGGGAACATAAAGCTTGGAAGAAATACCATATAAATTACTTTTTGAAATATAAAAGTAAGTATACAACTTGTATTACCATATTATTTTTTTAAAAAATAATATTAATATATTTTATTGACCAATAAAATAAACTTTTTTTACATCAGTGAACCCTCCTGTAGCAGAAACCACCGCCACTGAAATTGATTTATTTGATCAAGAAATCCAAGATATCTCTGGAAGCCCTGAAAATATTGATTGGGAAGGTGAAGACCTCATTGGAACACACCAAGACCCTGTAGGATTACCTACTAAGGATCAATTTAATCCCAATAAAGTCTTGGTATCTTTGAACATCAACTTAAGTGAGTTTTGAATAAAACTTATTTTTACGTATTTTTTCTGTAAAATACTTATAAACATTTTATTCAAATATGAATACATGTAACACAAGAGCCTGAGCAAGAATTCCCTCCTATGGATCTTTGCCAGCTGCTCCCAGTAATGGTGAGACCACCAATACGGACAACCATGAAGGGACTGGAACCCGTGAATCAGATGTTGATGGACAAGGAACAGCACCAATTACTTCTGCCCTCTCCCAACCTAGAGCCGGAGAAGGTATTAGAATAAAGCCACACTCCATTACAATGAGATTCCCTGCAGCCACCCCAGCAGAATCTGGCCAAGGAAGCCAGGATCAAAGACTTAGTCAGAGAGCGCGTGAAATATTGGGAAGAGTTCAAAGAAGCCCAAGACAAGGAGGACATGGTGTCTATGAAAAAGATAATCTCCCTGGCAAAAGCTACCCAGATAGCTCTTCAGAAAATGATTCCAAGGAAAGAGGTAGAATCCTACTTAGAAAAATGGAATCCTTGGGATCAATTAGCCTAACTGAAAGGCAAAGGATCAGGAAAGAAGAGATCCTCTTCCCATCCAAATCCAAAGGGAAAGAAAGATTGGGATTAGATAATATCCCTAGCTCAAAAATGGAAAAAATTTTACAACAATTAGCCTCTAATTCTGAGCCCAAACAAACCTCTGATGTAATTACTTCCTTTTCTAATGATATGAAACATAATTTGAAAATTTTTTGTGAAAATTTGGACGGGTTTTATACCCAAATGGATAAATTAACCTCAGTAGTAGTCAGATTGATTAATAACCAAACAAAGAAAGTACAAATGGAGGAGATCAAAGAACACACAGAACAGTTATTAGAGACAATTAAACAAGGTAGGATCAGAAAGACTCAAAAAATTGAGAATATGTTATCAGGAATCCAAGAAGATTTTATTATGTCTTTCCAACCCTTAAAAGAAGAATTGGTAACCACTACTAACAGCTCCATTCTATCCCTTAGTGAAAAACTGGATCTGCTTAATAACAAAGTGGACCTGCCACTTAATCTGATCAAGAATGATCTTAGAGACTTAAAAGTCTGTCTGACAAACCCCTTGGGGAGTACCACAGAGGAACCAAAACCTCCCAGACAAACCACTACTCCTTATTCACCACCCTTATTAGGAATGCATAGGAGTGACACCTTTATGCCTAGTCCTACCCCTGATATGGAGCAAGCACTCAAACTGTTACGCCGTATTTCTGAATGGCCCAAGTTCTCCGGTGAAGGAGAATACAATCATATAAATTTTATCAAATTTATTGACTACACTATTAACTCTTATGACTTACCAAAAGCTATAGCTGTAGTCAGGCTGCCCAGACTATTTGAAGGAGTAGCCTTGGACTTGTTTATCAGTAAAAGAGAAGAAGTAGGATCCTTACCATGGAATTCTTGGAAAATTCTGATTAAAGGCCAATTTGGTTCTAGAATGTGGAAAAGAAAAATGATGAAAAATTTCAAAAATTCCTCATTTGACCCCTACAAGGATAAACCTCACAAATAGTGCTTGGAAAAGAATAAAATATTGGATTGCTTCTATCCAGATGCTGATAAAGAGGAAGTAAATGAAAGACTCCTCAACCTGTGTCCTGGAAATCTTAACCATAGTGTAAGATGTAGGATGAGTATGGATGCTGACTTGCCAACTCTAATCAATGTGCTAGAAGAAGTAATAGACATGAATGGGTTAGACAAGAAAGCCCCTTGTAGACTCAAAAAGAACTAAAACATTAAAAAAACCAGAGAACAACCTTCTCTGATGAATACCTCTGATTATAAGAAACCTAATGAGAATAGGGATAAAGAGAGGATGCCTGGGACTTGTTGGAATTGTAACAAGACTTGGCATATGAGACAAGACTTCCCATTACCAAAAAGAAAGATAGCAGTCTTGGAAGGAGAGCAGGAGGCTGAAGGGAATCAGAACTATGAAGATATAGATGATACTGAAGGATCTCTTTCTGAATGTGAATTGATCCTGACCAACCCTGTTAATGTTATAGAAGGAGATATAGGCACTTATGTAGAAATCAATAACATCCATGGGGATTCTAGCTTGCCCCAACAATGGGATCCTACCATAATTCCTAGACATATTACGGATTTCAAACCATTAACAGTTAAACTATGAGTGGGGAAAGTTATAACACTGGTCAAACTTTTTATGCAACAGGATTGTATAAAGACAGACCTATAAGGTTATTACTGGATAGTGGAGCTTTTTGCTCATGTGCCTGTGCGGAATTCTTAAACAAATGGGATCCCAATTTGGAAGAACACCTTCTGCCGGTCCCAAAAGCCAGGTTTAGCTCTTGCAACTCTACCATAAATGCTATTGGAGTATGGACTGCTCCTATAATACTACCCCATACTAAAGGATCTTTGAGCATACAACTGGAATTGGAAGTATTGCTCAATGGACTATGTGACTGACTGATACTGGGTAATGATGCCTTATGTCTGTATGGTATAGATGTGTTCCAGAGTAAAGGGAGATACTTCACAGTAGGTTGTAATTGGGAAAAGAAGTTTAATATATGCACCATTCAGTCTAACTTCCCCTCCTCTACTTATCAAAAGCATTTAGAAGACTTTGACCAGGAATACTTCTCTCAAGCAGCTCTGGATATGAAACTTTCTGAGGAACAGAAGAAAGATATATTGACAGTCTGCTTTGAGAACCAAAATGCTTTTTGTACTAAAGATCATCCCATTGGTGATATTAAAGGACATTATATGGTATTGAAATTGACAATGAAGCCTCCTTATCCTCCAAACTTAAGAAGGACAGCCAATCCTTTTAGTCCTAAGTCTAGAAAAGCTCTTGAGGAACATATCCAAGAACTAATAGACTTACATGTATTAAGGAAAGTAGGGCATAATGACCAGGTAGATGTGACCACACCTGTAATCATAGCTTGGCATAATGACAAGTCAAGAATGGTAGGAGACTTCAGAATGCTCAATAATTATACTCAGGCAGATTATTATCCTATACCCTGGATTGATCATGCTCTGCATAAATTTTCCAAGGCCAAGTACATCACTACTATGGATATGCTTAAAGGTTTCAATCAGATACCAATAAGCCCTGAAAGCAAGAAGTTTATGAGAAAAATCTGTCATTTGGAAATATATGAATATCTTAGGATGCCCTTTGGTATAAAGAATGCCCCATCACACTTCCAGAGAGCAATGGATACAGTTCTAGGTAAATAAATCAGACAAGGATGGATGATGGTATATATAGATGATGTTATCATATACTCTGATGATTGGGATACTCATATCAACCAAGTAAAATTAGTACTCCAGACTATCTCCAGAGCAGGACTGAATTTTTCCATGAAGAAATGCAACTTTGGCTACGCAGAATTGAAAGCCTTAGGACATATAGTCTCTGGTCTAACTCTAGCTGCTGATCAAAATAAGATAGCTGCTGTCATGAATAGACCTATGCCTCAAAACAGAACAGAGTTACTTTCTTTCATTAGTTTTTGCAGTTATTAAAGACAATACATACCAAAGTTTGCTATGCTAACTAAGAGTCTGTATGAAGTATGCAACAACAACACTCTATTTGAAATGACTCATGAGAGATTGAAAAACTATGAGGAACTAAAAATAGCTATGGCCTCTACTCCTTGACTCATCCAACCAGATTACTCCAAGCCCTTCAAACTGTACATTGACTCCTGTATGGAAGGGTTAGTAGCTGCTCTACATCAAGAAAGGATAGAAGAAGACAGACCAGTAGAGAAACCAGTACTCTTCATATCTAGACAGATCAAAGATACAGAAAAGAGATATGGAGCCAGTCAGTTGGAATGTTTGGCTCTAGTATGGGCTTTATAAAAGCTACACTATTACTTAGAAGGCACCACTTTTCAAGTGATCACGGACTGTAATGCTGTAAGAACTCTTATAAACATGAAAACCCCCAGCAGACATATGCTCAGGTGGCAAATTGCTATACAACAATATAGAGGTCAGATGACTATAGTGGATAAAGCTAGAGCTAAACATCAGAATGCTGATAGTCTAAGTAGGAATTCTTTGCCTAATGACTCTAACAATCAAGCATATGACCCTGAAGATAAAGATATCTTTCCTATCCTGAAAATCAATCTTTTTGCATTGAATGCTCCAATAATGGGGATACACCTATGTGAATTAGATACTTCTTTCTTCAACCTAGTAAGGGACAACTACTCTCCTGAAATCAAGCTGCTGATTACCATTATGGAATGTGAATCCGCAGAAGAAGCTCTGATAAATAGTCTACCTGCTTCATTACTTAAACCCTATAAAGCAGGAAGGTTTACCTTTTGGGATGGTCTCCTTTACTACAGACACCAACATTCCAGTGTATTAGTACTAAGCAACAAAGAACATATACAACATATACTCCAGGAATGCTATGAAAAGTGTTCATCAGGGAATCTATCCACAGAAAGAACCTTGGAAAAAGTAAAACAAACTGCTTGGTGGATCACTATTAAGTATGTTACTAGCTACAAGACCTGCCAGAAATCTAATAAAACTACTGGAAAAAGGTTTGGACTTTTACAGAAGATCTCTGAACCTAAAACCAGATGGGAAATCATCAATATAGAGTTTGTCACCAGCCTCCCCCTGGAGGTACTCATTCATATAACTCTGTCCTAGTTATAGTTGACAGATATTCTAAGAAGGCAAAATTCTTACCTAACCACAAAGAAGATAATGCTATGGATTTAGCTTTACTATTCTGGAACAGGATCATAGCTGATTTTTTTATACCCAAGAATAAAATCAGTGACAGAGACCCCAAATTCACCTCTGAGGTTTGGAGGAATCTACATGATATACTGGGTACTACTCTAGCATTTTCTACAGCATACCCTTCCCAAACTGATGGATTAGCTGAAAGAATGATACAGACCCTAGAAGATATGTTAAGAAGGTTCTGTAGCTTTGGTCTTGAATACAAAAGCTCAGATGGTTATTGCCATGATTGGGTAATCCTACTCCCAGCCCTAGAAATGGCTTATATCAGCAGTAAACATTCTACTACCAAAGAAGCTCCTTACATACTAGAAAGAGGATGGATTCCAAAAATCCCTAGGAATAAATTAAACTATAACCTAGCCACTATTCATCCAAAATCTCTTTACTTTAAGAAGATGATAGATCTTGCAAATAATCATGCTCAAAAATTTGTAGAAGAAGAAGTAGAATACAACAAACAAATATGGGAAAAATCACATAAAGAACCTGAATTCAAAATAGGAGATCAGATCTTTATATCTACAACCAATTTCAACAATCTGGCAGGTAACAGAAAGCTGAAACCAGCCTTTGTTGGACCATTTGTTATCAAAAAGATGCATGGCAAAAATTCTGTGGAAGTAAGCTTGAGTGAAGAACTATCAAGGAAACACCCAGTATTTCCTGTTAGCCTAGTCAAACACTTTCAACCCAGAGAAGGTAGCAACCTCCCTCCAGCAATAATCCCAATAGAACCTGACCCTGTGAAAGAAAAAGGGAAAGTCAGCAGGATATTGAGAGAAAAGAAAGAGAGAATACAAGGAAAAGATGTTAGACCAACTTAGTAAGATACAAAGGAGAATCTACAGACAAAGATGAGAATGGTTACCAGAAAATAACATACCTGATGGACCAATACATCTCAGAAACTACAGGGCCAGCAAAAGGAACTGAAACACACTTGAAGTTAATTTTATCCCAACATCCTCCAGATTTTTTTCAGATATGGCCATATCTTGGAGTGGGGGAATGTCAGCTTGCTAATATTGCAGAGCAAGCTGCAAAAGTAACAAAAATAACATAATAATAATAATAATAATAATAATAATAATAATAATAATAATAATAATAATAATAATAATATAATTAACCTAAGAAGGAGTAGGAAAACCATAAATATTATTACAGAAATGGATTTTCCACCCAAAATTAGGTGGGGTACTCACTGACCCCACCCTTGAAATCCAACTCCTTATATTTTTAAATAATTAAGGAAAGAAAAACCAAAAATACCACGGCACCACCAATGAGCTTTTTTGGCCAAGTATGTATTTTACACAAATTGTCACGTATAGGTTTCACACCTAAAATTCAGTCAGAATTGAGGTGTTGTGTATATTTTAGGAGTTATGGACGGAAATGTGTTTTGTCACAATTCCCGCACGCAGCTGCGGAAGCCAATGCACCTGCGTGCGGCTGAGATACAGCCCTTTCACTCTGTCAAGGTTGTGTACGCAGCCCTGGCCTCTGACAAGTACACAGACGCGGGACTACGAGTTGACAGAGTGACAATAGGCCTGAAAAGCTTAGGTACCGCGTAAACATGCTACAACCCACACGGGAAAATTCTGCATATGTAATAAATGTTCCTGTGGGAGTAGATAGTCTAAAGATACATAATATTATATAAAAATACTTAAATAACCCTTATACGTATTTTTTATTAAAATATGAATCAAAGTACCAAGAATGTCAAAAATAAGACAATTACAACTTCTAAAAATATATTAAAATACTTTAATATACTTTTATGAGAATTTCTAGACATCAATATTCTTGTGACATACTAAGAAATCTAATGATGTAAAAGTATTACATGAATTCCCATGAGTTATTTTTTTAAGTAAATTATTTTAGTAAATCAACTGGAACTCGAAAATAAGGAGTAAAATCAATATCATGACTTTACTCCAGTTATTTAATACATGATGAGAACTCGCCTGACATCAGGATGTCCATAGAAATGTCTATTAAAAAAATTATTAACTTACTGGGAACATTTACTAAGGATAATTAATTAAATAATACATAAATAGGACAGATTAGTGTTATTCACACGTCCTAATATCAATTATAAAGTAGAATAATTCCCATACCCTGAGGAATTAGATGCTACCCGTGCTATAGCACCAAGAAAACGTGACAGGCTACCACTGGTTACCCTGCTAGCCTTATTGTCTGTCCCTTTCAGCCCCTGTACCCCTCAGAAGGATAGTATTGGGACTCCAAAAGCTATAAATAAAGGACTCTTTTGAGGATATTGATGGGCAGAGACCCAGTTATATTTATATCCAGACACCGTTCCAAGGTAATCAAGTACTTATAAGAGATAAGTAAGTGATTTATGGCTTATTCTGATCAATAATATCCATCCTCAACCTCTTTTTATCAATTAAAACTGCTGAACAACCTTATAACCCCAGTATACAGGTTTAACCCATCAGTGCACGTCCCAAACAGATACCCTCATAATTTAATAATATACCAGTGAGTTTTATTATCCTTTCTCTGTCATGGCATCTTGTTTACAAGGCCCTGCCACTCCACCGTGTATTTTATATACATATTATTTTTGGGTAAAATATCCTTTAAACTAAAGAGCCCAAAGTAACCAGGACTATGTGTTTTCATACTGAAATCCCTGAAGAGAGGTGTTAAAGATCCCCAATATAATTGTGGCCCCTCTATAAAAATATTTAATAATCAATTTATTCATATTGATTTATAACAATAACCCATAACCAAACCAATTAACCTTGCAATAAGCTTAATCCAAATATTTTACGGATTTTTGCTGCATTTATTAAATAATATATTTATTATTTATTCTATCACCTCTGGTAGCTAAAGGATAGCAAGGTTCTTGGCATCCTGGAGGCTGACAAATATTTTATTGCGCATTGGTTGTAGAGTATTTCAACTGAAGTTTTGGTGTGGGTATTTGGGATTTATTTGAAGAGATTTCCTAAATTAGGAAAGAGTTCCAACCCATTTGTAACCAAGTTGAAAAATTTTTACAGGATTGCACATGCTTGCATGCGCTTCCATTTTTCCTCTGGAAAAGACTCCTTTTCAACCACATTTCCGGCACTTTTTCCAAACCTTTCCCCCTTGGTAGTGTTAAGCAGAGGCTTAGTGACACCATAAGCCACATTAGGAGTAGATTTTGGAAGCAAATATTCTCTGAAAGACTTGAATAGCCAGATTATCAGATTTATTCTGCTCATAATATTGCCATATTGATTGCTACCTACAACTTGAACTGTGCATTGATATGTTGAACTTAACTGGGAAAATTAATAAGCCTGTAAAAGCTGGTAGGTAAACTCTGTAAATTAAATTCCTGATCCAGAATTGAGTTGTTGCTTGACACTGTTTGGAGAAAAGGAAGGCAATGATAAGTGCTAAAATCTTCTGGTTTTTTTTAGTGTCTTTTGATCATTACCCTTGAAATGTTTGGAAGATGAAGGGTTTTTAAAAAAAAAGGAAAGGGATGCAAATGTATTGCTAGCCAACATGGTAGGTCCTCATGCAATTTTACCGATGGAACCCAAAAATTCTAAAAACAAAAGATCTTTGATCCACTCCAATTATTCTTGATCATGGGTTGAGATCAATGGCTTGAATTTCCACAACTTGAACCATGATTGGATAGGATGTTATGAATATGATTTAAAGCAGTTGAGATCATTTTTTCTAACTTTATTTTGATTGATTGCAAGTTGGTCTCCAATTTCTTTTCATTCAATGCAAAACTCTCTGAGTTCCATCCGGGTGGGTATCCAACAGCACCAGTTGCACCCCCAAGCTACCAAGACAAATTAAAAAAAATTTAAATGCAAGAAATGCCAACTGAACCACAACAAAGCCTGCTTCCCAGTGTCCTTCCTCTGTAATCATATAAATTTACTCGCTGAAAAGCTCAAATAACAAACCTATGGTTTGATTCCCCTTGAGTGCAAAATGAAGCAGATTGACAAGTACTAATAAATTTCCTAAATGCAGTTACTTTGCCATAGGATCAATGCCTACATAGACTTTACAAGTTTGCTTGAGTAAATGCTTTCAGATGGTGAAAATGATGATTAGGAATAAGTGCAGGATCAAAAAAATTGTAACTGTTCAGGCAGACTACTTTGTGAGGAAAATACTCTTGCAGTTGGATCTCACCTAGTGACCTGAGCAAGGAGCCCTTGTTTATTCAATTTATCAATAACAGTCACTTTAGGAATAAAAACCCTTGAATTACCAGACAGGCAACTTCTGCAAAAAGGCTTGGTGGGCAGGGCCCAAGTGCAGCTTGAGTGATACCAGTAAAACACCGGCCACATTCAAAGGTAACTTGGATGTGATGATGGGAGGAATTGCAAGGTCATAATTGTCAATTGCTTGGTTTTTTATAGACCTTCACACCCACCAATGTCAGCCAAATAGCCATAGTTCAGCTCTTGGTATTGTCCCCAATATTGGTGAATTGCTTGGATAAACAATTACTAGCACACCCACCAACTTCAGCTAAATGGCCATAGGTTGGCTCCCTGTATCATCCCCAATCTTGGTGAAGAGAAGGAATTGAATTGGGAGCAGTGCAAAGCACAGTTCATAACTAGATTTTTACAAGGTTTGTGATATCTCTGAGGATCCTTGGAACTTTCCCATTTGTGGATGATTGGGTCTTAAGACGGAGGAGATGAAGAGGGGGCAAGGAGGCTGAAGATTGGATGAACTGGGGGAGGTACGGGGATCGTTTTTAAAGGGATAGGATTGGTTTATTATGATGAGGGATGATGCTTGAGGGGTTTTTTGGTTTTTTTCATGGTAATGGATGGTGGATGGATGAAGATTCATAAATGGCGGATTAATTGTTTGAAATCTGTCATTTTCATGAAACCCCCCATTTTGAAATACACCAGTTAGGAGGTATGTGTATTTCAGAAACCCGCCATTAAATATGGCGGGTTTTGCCAGAAAGAAATGGTGGTTTTTCTAACTCTGATACGCCCTAATAATTTATTTAAATTAATCTCTGGCTTCTTTGAGACTTAAAATAGGTCTTAGATCAGACCTAGATTGATTATTAATTTTTATCTGTAGGATTGTTGAGGAAATGGGCCAGATTTTTTGGATTATTGTTCAGGGTTTGATCAGGTATGTGTGATCTTAAAAAATATTCCAGGTCAAAAGGGTTCAAGGTTTTAAAAAGAGATGACTCAGGAGAGGACCCAAGGATGGATTTACCCACAGGGGGCTGGGTAGGGGAAAGGTTGGTAGTTGATTTTGTTGTGCTCTCTGCCTTTTTAAGGGCTATTCATTGACTGATGGGATTTTCCCTTTTAATTTGGCGCTTAATAGTTTAGGTCACAGAAGAACTCTTATTCAAAGCACCTAATGGAGTGGTTCCAATGGTTGGAGAATGAGGCTATAAAATTGGGTTTTGATTTCATTTTCATTTTCTTTCCTTTTATTTTACTTATTGGTACAATGATGGTCTCTTTTTTCCATCTGGGTAGTACCACAGATGGATGGGGGAAATGATTGTTTGATGGTGGGATGGTGGATGTTTGGGATGAGTTTGTGTGGTAGGGTTGGGGGATACACCCTGGATAGGGCAGAGAGGCCCTCCTTAAATAGAACAATCCTGCCCCCAGGTGTGCTCAAGGCTGCCCCTGAGGCTCTCCCTATTCTTTGTGAGGAACAGTGAGATACAGTTAGATGAGTAATTTCTGCTGGTTGGAAAAAGGTTGCACATTTACATGAGGCATTTCAGCTGTTTGGGAAAAATGTTGTACAGTTACATGAGGCATCTCTGATGGTTGGGAAAAGGTTTTACAAGGGTTTAATGCATGCAAAGCCTTCCATATAGTACTGTGAAAAGCTTAGGTCTGTTAGTTCTGGTGGTTTTTTTGGTAACACATGTTCCTGAGTGCATATGTTGCTGTTTAGTGCTAAGTTGAGCTTGTTCTGTGGTGATTTTGTACTTGTGGTTGTTTGGTTAAACATGGTTTGGACTGCCTGCATATATTTCTGGGTATTCCTGTGGTGAACTTGTACTGGTGGGTTGTTTGGTTACACATGGTTCAGACTTCCTGCATATAATGCTGGGTATTCCTTTGGTGACTTGTATTGGTGGTGGTTTTTTTACACATGGTTCAAAATTCCGGCACATATTGCTGGGTATTCCTGTGGTGACTTTTACTGGTGATGGTTTGGTTACATATGGCCCAGGCTTCCTGCATATATTTCTGCGAAGTCCTGTGGTATCCTTGTACTGTTTTTTTTGGGTACTACATGGGCCCAATTGCCTGCATATATTTCAGGGTAGTCCTGTGGTGAACTTGTACTGGTGGTTGTTTGGTTAAACATGGTCTTACTTATGGTGCTGAGTATGTAGTTGAGGTGATTGGTTGTATGCTTGGTTGAAGTGTTTTGGTGAGATGTTTCTGGTATGCATTTACAAATTTCAAGGCATATCCATATTCCCTTTCACTGGTTTTGATACCTGAGTGGGATATGAGCTGGCCATAATTGATTTTGGCTGTATATTCTAAACCATGAGAGATAGAGGGGTAGTTTGACTGGGTGACTATAGGTTATTTTTGGTGTAGAATTCATTTCTGAGTTTTCTTTTTTAAAATCTTAAAGAGGTTAAATATGATTGGAGTAGTGCAAGGTCTATATGGTTTGGTTAAATTTTTTTCAATACAAATAACAAATAATTTTTAAAGAGTGGCCAAATTTTATACAGACTGGGGATCTTCAACACCTCTCTTCAGGAGATCAACTTTGGAACTTTTATCCCAGAAAATGGGTACCTTTTGAATCAATTAAGAGGGAATTATTGCCCACTAGAATGGTGAAATGTATGGGAGATACAACACACAAGCCAAGGTAGGAGGGAAATAACTCACTTTTTTGAGAAATTACTCATATGGTACTTGCAGTTATTCACAATTGAAGGGTTTCAGATCAAAGGTGGGGTGCTTGATGATTTAAATTTAATGAGAATAATAATGGTTCAGAAGTAACACTAATATATTTCATACTGAGGCCATTGAACACTTTCTTAACTCTTTGAAGCACTTGATCATGGATGGCAAGGTACCTGGATAATAACTGATGAATTATGCAGGTGGAATAGTCCAAAAAGGTGCTGTATAAATAACTTATTTGTGCAAAAGGAGCCTCCTGAGGGCACATTGAAAGGGTATGGCTCATAAGCTAAGGCTAGCAAGCCAGCCAGGGCTCTTTGAGAATTTTCCCTTGGTGCTTTAACACAGATGATCCTGGATTTTTAGGATCTGTGCATGATTCTAGCTGCAGGGTCTGTCATTGTGCAATTTTATTATTTTTCAGATTCTGTACATATCCTTAATTTTTAGTATTTTAAATTTACTAAAGTGATAAGTGTGGATTATTAGAGCATTAAATTTTTCATTCCCCCAAAACTGGGTTTCACACTGTTTCAACGTTGCCACAACATACCTAAATGTCCCCAATACACAAAGTAATCCTGGAATTCATGTGGTTTTCTTGGTTGGTCAAAAAAAAAGGGGGCTAGAAAGGCATCTCAAAACTCTGTAAAATATTTATGAGAATTTTTGGCCATTTTAAAGGCCTTCAGAATTCCACTCAAAAAATTGAAAAAAAACTGATTGTCTCAAATTTTTTCACATTTTTGATTTTTTTCTTTATTATTTTTAAAAATCTGGATAGATAGAAATTTTTCTAAATGGGCCATTCATTTCTGATTTTTCAGTATTTTAGTACTTCATTTTCTGGCCGGAAAATGGGATTCACATAAAAAATAAGACATTCTTTTCATTTCCCCCCCTTTTTTTCCATGAGATTTGCAAAATTTTGAGCTGTCAGTCTTTTATTTGCCATTAAAAAGGACCCAAAGAATAATTTTGGGACTTTTAGGAGCAATTTTTTACCTAAAAATAATTGGTGCATCTACTAAAGTAATGGGAATTGTCTGTTTTGGGGTGTGTTTTGAAGCCATTTCTGACACTATTTTGATTCTTTTTATAGAAAAACTGAATTTATAATTTTAAAATGCACTTTTAATGAAATACAAATGTATTTATTTCATATTTTTGGACCTCTTTTAGCCCCCAAATGGCTAACCTCAAATTACCATGTTTAAACCCCTTTTTGGGGTAGGTCCGCATTTTTGGGCTCTTCTATATGAATAATCTGATATTAAATATTATTTTGAAGGATTTAATGCCTCCTCCTCACCTCTTGGGGCCGTTTAATTCTCTTTTCAACCATAAAATCACCCTTAAAAATCCACAATCCACTCCACACCCCACCAACCATCACCACTATCACCAATCATCACAACTCAACACCAATCAACCAATAACACATCACTACTCAAAACAACTCATCCAATCCAATTCAAAACTCCACCCCCAATAAATTTACCCCCCTGAATCCAAACATTTAATCAAAAATAAAAAAAACACTCCTCAACAACATCTTCTCAAATTTTTTGCACTTTTTCTTTAACCATTAGCCAATCAATCCAAAATCAAAAACTAACCCAAAAAACCTTTTTACCTCCAACCTCAAGTCTCTGAAATCTTCTTTTCTATAAAATTTGTAATATTTCTCCTGAATATACTGTATCAAAAACTCCAAAGTCTTCATAAAACAAAACCATCTCAAAATCAAAAGCCCAGACAAACAAGAAATGTCTGAACAACACATTAACCCACTTTTACAATCTGCCTCTGCTCAATCTTGTTCTTCTCCACTATCTGCCTCTTCTGCTTCAACTGATTTAGATCAAAACCATGAATTCAACCCTTTTTATCCTCCACCTGAATTATCATATCATTCAAAGGCAGAACTTGTGGATTCTGTTCAAGAGTGGGCTAAATCCCATGGATATTCCATTTCCACCAAAGTCTCCAATACTAAGGAGCAAAGATATAATTACCAATGTGACAAATATGGGTGATATAAACAAATTTTGGATAGAAAAAGACTTTCAAGAACTAGAAAACAAACTTTACTCTCCAATTCTCTGGAAACCTTTACAAGAGGTCTGGTCTTTGGGAGATAAAAATTCAATGCCCTGATCACAATCATCCACCATCAACTGAGGCATCCACCCATCCAGTTCATAGAAGTATTCAGGGGGGTCAAGAGGATATGGTCAAATATTTGACCAAAGCTGGGGTTCCTCCCCTCAAAGTTCACAATTCCTTAATGCAGTCCTCTAATTCTCCTGTTTACACAAAACTTAGTACAATATATGAAAAAATTTCAAAAATTAAGAAAGAAAAAATGGAACAAAAATCAGATATAGAAGCTTTGATAATGTAATTAATAAAATCCTCCTTCAAATATGAAATCAATAATCAAAATGGTCTTATTAGTTCTTTATTCATTTCCACCCCAGATTCTATCAAATCAATCAAACTCTTTGCATCAGTATTAATGATTTACTGTACCTATAAAACCAAAACATTTTACATGCCTCTTCTTTGCGTTGTTTGGTTCATAAATTGTGCTAGCACATTCTCTGTTGGTTTCTTTTTCCTCTCCCAAAAAAGAAAGGACAATATAAATGGGCTCTCCATCAAATTCATAAAATATTACAAAATAAAGAACCCAAAGTCATTGTGACTGACATGGAGCAAGCCCTCATTCATTTCATTGAAACTGTATTTCCCAACTCTCATAATTTACTGTGTGTCTGGCATATTTTGAAAAAAATTCAAAAGAATTGTAGAAAACACTTTAAATCTGAAGAAGAATGGATGATATTCAGAAAAAACTGGAATATTCTGGTCAAATCCATACCAAGAACATTTTATCAAAATGACTGTAGTCTGGAATCCCCCTACTTCTGACTACCATCTTGAAAACTGGCTTCCTCTAAAAAGAACATTTTCATATGATTCAAATAAGCACCTGCATTTTGGAAATACCAGAACATCTAGAATAGAATGGCTTCACTCTTATGTCAAAAGATTCATCACAAATTCTTCAGGTTCCTTTTCTGATGTATTTAACCAAATATATGATTCAATTTGAATTCAACTCCATAAAACTTTGATTCAAAATTCTCAGAAAGAATTCAAGAGCTTGATTGGTCTTCCATATTGCGTTATAAACCTCTTAGGAAAAATCACTCACTTTTCCATCAAAATTGTGCATTCCTTTCACATTTCAGGGGGAAAATCAACCACCTGTTCTGATTTTGATTATTCTTCTTTCATGTGAATTTTTGTACACCAATTGAAGAAGGAAAATCTCAAGACGAAAATTTTTTGTCCCGATGATTTTCATCCGCAGTGGCATTTAAAATCTCCTATTGCAGCATGTTTTCTTTTTTTGAGGAAAAAAATGATTCTAAAATTGATTTCTGAATTTTTTTATTTTATTTTGGAATTATTCATAGCTTTCTGAGAAGGAATCATGCCACAATTCTCAATAATCTGATTAATCAACTTCCCAATCAACCAACATACACTGGTTTCAGAATGAACTCTTTGAAGAATTCCTTGAATTTCAACCAGGATAAAAACATTTTTACCTTGGATAAATGATTAAAATGTTGAAAGGGAAGCATCAACTGACTCCCATTCACAAACCCCTATCAAAGTAAGAAAGGAAAATTTGTGGAAGATCCAAAGAAGCCCCCAATAAAAGCAAAAGATTTTCTCAGCATTCATCTAAGAGGGATCCATCTGATTTTGAATACATTGAAGCCCCTAAGAGAAGATGAAGACCAAGGAAGCACCAAGTTGTAAAAAAATGGTTAGTTTTTTGTTTTTATGTTTTTTCTCTCTCTTTCTTTTGGATTGATTTTAAAATACTTTAGGGGGAAATTGGTTTTCTCTATTTTCAGACTCTGATGAAAAGGAAAGGAAAGGAACAGCATAAAAAGTTCAAGGCAAAAAATAAACAGGAATTAGAGGAAGAGGTGTTTTTTTTATATTTTATAATTAGGCTAACCTTTAATTCTGAAAAGAATGATTTCATAAAAGAAGAAGAATTTAGTGGAGAAGAACTACAAGATCTTGAAGAATTGGATGTAATCAAGACAGTTAGTGATTTATTTTGAGGGGGTGATCAGTCTAGTTTTTCTAGTTTCCATTAATTATCATGTTTTTCCTTGTCAATCAGAGGTTAGGAACCATCATCAATAAGCCAGTTTTTTCCCATCATTTTATTCCTGTGAATTTGAAGAGGATCAAGAGAAAAAAAACAAGATGAAGATGAAGATGCTTATAGGCCTCCAGGGAATCCTGTCTTTGCTCCCACAGCTACAGTCTCTGAAACTGAAAAGGTGAATGAATTTCTGAAATAATCTTGCTTCATGGTTCATTTATTGATCTTTCCTTGTTTTTTGGGATGAAAATTCAAGGCCAAAAAATTTTCTTTTTCATCTTCTGATAATTTTGAAGTGGTGACTATTGATAAATTAAGTATGAATTTTTTTTTTAATTTCATCTTAAATAATACTCATATTTTTTTTCTTAGTATCCATACAAAAATTTAATTTTCACCAAGACATCCATACCACAAATTTCACATTTTCAAGATGTGATGGGTGATTGAAACTGTGGGTTTAGATCAGTAGCAGTTAATTTGGGAAATAAATCTGAAGATTGGAGTTCAATATTTCAGGAAATTATCAAGTAAATGTAATCAAACTCTCTCTTCAAGGATTAAAACTTCATTGATCAAGTCTGGTATGGAAATTTTGACAAATCAAGAAAACATCTCAACCAGAATTCTTGAAATTCCCCTCGAATTTCCTGGATTAAATTCCCTTTCCATGGCTTCCTTCTGGCAGATACATACAAAAGGCCAGTGGTAACTTTATCTAATTTGATTCCATCAACTTATTTTCCCCTCAATTCCCCTCCAACTTTCAATTCTCAAACATCTTCCCTATTTTTTATCATTTTGAATATTTTCAGCACAAAGTTTGTTTCTGCTACAATTCTGGACTGTGGCCAGCTCCCCAATTAGATTCACTTTGGAAGGCTTTTGCTAGCAAGAAATCACAAAAATGGGAAGATTTGATTCATAATAACTTGTAAATTGGTTGGAAGATTTTTTCTTTCATAGTAAAAATAATAAAGAAGTAAAAATTGATCTTTATTGAATGATTTTTTTTCGCAATTTTTCATATTTTTTTTCTATTGATTATTGACTCATTGATTTAGAGGGAAAAACACCACTTTTGTGTTTTCAATTATGAATTTTTTGGGAAAATATAAGCTACAAAAAATCTCCAAATTAGTTTTTGGGCCCTTTTAAATACCCACTTAAAGACTTCAAGCTCAAAATTTGGAAAATCTCATGGAAAAATGAGGGGGGGGGAAATGAAAAGAATGTCTTATTTTGTATGTGAATCCCATTTTCTATCAATAAAATGAAGTACTATAGTTCTTAAAAACAATAAATGAATGGCCTGGAATATTTGGAAACTTTCTGTCTCTTCAGATTTTCCAAAATAATAAAGAAACAAAATTAAAAATGTGAAACAATTTGAGATGTAAAGTTTTTTTTAATTTTTTGAGTGGAATTTTGAAGGCCTTTAAAATTGCCAAAATTTCTCATGAATATTTTACAGGGGTTTCAGATGCCTGTCTAGCCCCTGGTTTTTTTTTTGACCACCCCATGAAATTGTGTGAATTCCGGGATTACAGCATGTATTGGGGACATTGTGGGACATTGTGGCAGCTTCAAAACTGCATGATACCCAGTTTTGGGGGTATGAAAAATTTAATTCCCAAATTTTTATTGATTTTCTGAAGGTCACTGATCATTTTTTAATTTCAATAATTTCTATGCACACTCTTTGATGTGTTTTGTGGTCCTTAAAGATTTGAATCAGTTACTTTTGCAGAGTCTTTATTATTTATTTTTAAAATTAATATACTTTCTAATTTTATTTCCAGAATTTTTATCTGATCAATCACATTTTCAAACCATCTACTATGAATATTTCGTGTTTTTACATATGCATGGGTGATCTTAGAAGGTAGTAGTTGTTACACGCAGTCCCTGCTGTCACTTTGTGTTTGTTAGGTCTGACATGTGTGTTAAGCTGAGAAGTAGTTACTGGATTTTATTATCTACAAAGACCAATGAACCAGGGAAACTTCTCTAATGTTGGGACTGACAATGATTGGAAGGAAGATAAGGAAAGGAAGTGAAAAAAAGAAACAATAAAGAAAGAAATATAACTGCAACAATAAAGAAGCATACAGAGATGAGAAGGAGGAAATTGAGATATGGAAAGAATAGCAGACAGATATCTCACATCTGATCAGCCTGAGTGATCTGAGATTACCGTTTGATTTGGCTGGAGAATAATTTTGTTCAATTTTTTGATTTGGGCTGAGCAAATAATGGTTGAGAGTGATTGGGATGAATAGTTGGAGGAATAGAAGGTAGTTGAGATGTTGAGATGAATGGTCAAGAATGATTGGGACAAACAGTCAGAGGAGCTTCAGGTAGTTGAGTTGAATGGATGAAGAAGGACAAGCAAGTTCAAGGTGAGAGGGATGAGTTGACAGAGATGGAAGTGAGGATTGAAAATTCGAAGGTAGGCTATGATGCCAAAGAGAGAAGAATTGGAAACAATGAAGTTGACCGGATTGCTTGGCGGGATGAGTTTTGGCTTTTGACTGTGAAGAGTTTAAGATGAGAAGCAAGGTTATGTCCTGAAGTAGGGGACACAGTATGACTCTGAAGAGTCAAATGAAGAGGAAGGATAAGGCTACTAAGAGCCAAGGAAGAGGGATTTACTTTTAAAGTCAAGTGGAACTGATCTGAAGAGGACAAAGGGACACTCCGGTTTAGTTGTCTGGTAATCAGATGATTTTTCATTCATGGTCCCAAGGAAGGACCAGTATTTAAGCACAACTAGATAACCCCCAAAAGGGGCCTAAGACAGCAGGTTAGTGACAACTAGAGAGCCCCAGAGGGGGCCTGAGACATGAGTAGTTATTTAATGGAAAAATTAAGTTAGAGATAAAGGTAACTAAATTTTTTAGTTACAGAATATGAACAGAAAAAGACAACAAGGATAAGCGGGAATGTTGAGATGAGAAAAAAAAAGAGGAAGACAGTCCAGAAGAGACAAGATGGGGATCAGGCTCAAAATCAGAGGAGAAAAAAGTGAACTGATTCTCTCCATTTGAGAATTCCGCGCCAGGAGTAAGGTGAGCGTTTGCAGAATCCTCAGATGAATTTGAAAATGACAATGTAGCAGATAGAAGGTGGCTGAAAGTAGAAAAGAAAGGAAATGGATGAATAAATAATGAGGGGGGAATAAAAACATGCCGCTGTGATCAGATGTGAGGAGATAAAGTAGCAGAGGTGAGATTGGCAACTGAAGATCTTAGAGCTGCCTTAGGGAGGGATTTGGCAAGCATTTGATTGGATGGAATGAGATGAGTGATGAGTGAGTGATTTTCTTGTTGTTTTTTCAGCCACTTGATTTGCGTGTTGACATGTTTCAAGGAACCATGGTGAGATTCTTGATTTAATAGATTGTTCAAAGCTTTGTTGTTGATGAACAAGCAATAGGTGTAATTGGCGGAGGCATTAATTTTGTGGAGAAGTTGTGATAGCCAAATTTTCTCTTGTGTGGCCAGAACAAGAGCCTTGAGCTTGCCTTTGGTTGACAATAGAGAGATTGATCCCTGGAGTTTGCTGTGCCACAAAACTGGGCAGCCATAGAGCATAATTAGATATCCAGTGTGACTTTGTTGTGATTCAGGATCATTTCCACCGTTGGAGTTGCTGTAAACTTCTATGTTGTATTGAAAGGTGGGATTTTGAAGGCACAGGGCCATTTCTTTGGAGGAGTTAAGGTAGCACCAGGCGTTTTTTGATTCAAGCCAGTGTTGAGTGCCAGGATTGTTATTAAAGCGGCAGAGATTGGATACAGCGTAGGAAAGATTGAGTTGCATTTGGCTGGCAATGAAGTTTAAAAACCCAGTGGAGGACCCAAAATTAATGTGAAGCTTGAGGAAGTCTTTTTGTTTTTCATTGGAGGCGCCGGAGAGCTTGATGTTTGGGGTGAATTTGATACTAATTGGTTTGCAGTCAGTGAGACCAAGTTCTCTGAGTGCAGTGTTGATGTGATTGGTCTGGAGGAGTCCATATCTGTCTTTGGTGTCAACCAGTTTATTGCTGAGAATTTTGCAGAGGGTTCCATCCTGCAACATCTTGAACGCGGTCTTGAGAATGTTTTGAAATTCAATAGAATTCCCAAAGATCAGCAGGTTTTCAACATAGACACACATGTAGAGCTGCCTGGTTGTGCTGATTTAGAGACACAGGTTGGCGCTGGAAGTGGTGAAGCCTTCATTTAGGAGCCAGTATTTGAGGTTCTTTTAACAACTTTTTGGCGCCTGCTTCAGTCCATAAAGCGCTTTTTTCATCTTGAGATAAACAAAAGGGGAGTTTTAGCCAAAAGGGTTTTGATGAAGACATCTTTGTTGAGCAGAGCATGGAGAAAAGCAGATTTTATGTCCATCTGCCATAGAGTGAGCTTGTGGTGCAAAGCACAGACAAGAAGTACTTGGAGGGTTGTGATTGAGCCAGTGGGGGCATAAGTTTGGCCATAGTCAAATAACTCCACCTGTTTGAATCCCTGAACGCACAGGTGCAATTTGAAAGAGATTCCGGATTCATTGGGGCTGTCCTTGATTCTGTAGACCCAGGCAATTTTTAGAGTGTTCTTGCCTTCAGGAAGTGAGTGATATCTTTCCCACACCTTCATGACTCCAATGCCGGTTAATTCTGATTTCATGGATTTGATCCAATTGGGGATTTCTTTGCAATTGGTAGCTTTGTAGTAGTTCTTGGGTATGGATTGGACCATGAATCCATACTGTTGAGGTTTTTGGAGAGTGCTTTGATCACGTAAAGTTGGGGTAGATGGCACAAGTAGTTCCTTAGTAACAGTTTCTTCTTCCATTTGTATTCCAATCTTGGTGATTTGGAGCAGGCATGATCAAGCATCAGTGGTGAATTTTTCAACTCTCTTGGGGTTAAACTGAAGGTTGATGAGATTAAAGAAGACTCTTGAGGGATTGGAAGTCTGAGAAGAGTTTTAGTATTTGTTGATTGACTTCCATAACTCAATTCCATTGGTCAGAAGGTGGTCCTTGATGCAGTTGATGTAAGTACCATTGTCCAACTTGGCAAGGATATATCCAACTATCTCAAGATTCACCTCCAGAGGAAATTTATTGGGTTTGGAGGAGTTGAGCCAATGTGAGATTCCCTTCAGGGAGAGGATGGTGGTGATCTTGGATTGCCACAGGGAGAAGTTGAAATTGCTGAGATTGAGAATGGAGTCCGTCAGGGTCTTGAGCAGAGATTGCAAGGGGTCCATTGGTCTTTGGTGGTCAAGAGTTTTCCAGGAAGTTTCAGTTGCAAAAGCTTTTGGCTTTTAACCGTGTTAAGCTGACAAGTAGTTACTGGATTTTATTATCTACAAAGAACAATGAACCAGGGCACCTTCTCTAATGTTGGGACTGACAATTACGGCAAGGAAGATAAGGAAAGGAATTGATGAAAATAAACAATAAAGAAAGAAATGGAACTGCAACAATAAAGAAGCAGACAGAGATGAGAAGGAGGAAATTGAGATACTTCAAGAATAGCAGAAAGATATCTCACATCTGGTCAGCCTGAGTGATCTGAGATTACCATTTGATTTGGTTGGAGAATGATGTTGTTCAAGTTTTTGATTTGGGCTGAGCAAAGAATGGTTGAGATTGATTGGGATGAATAGTTGGAGGAATAGCAGGTAGTTGAGATGTTGAGATGAATGGTTGAGAATGATTGGGAAAAACAGTCGGAGGAGAGGCAGGTAGTTGAGTTGAATGGATGGAGAAGGACAAGCAATTTCAAGGTGAGAGGGATGAGTCAACAGAGATGGAAGTGAGGATAAGCAGGAATGTTGAGATGAGAAAAAAAATGAGGAAGACAGTCAAGAAGAGATGAGATGGGGATTGGGCTCAAAATCAGAGGAGAACCAAGTGAACTGATTCTCTCCATTTGAGGATTCCACACCAGGAGTAAGGTGAGCGGTTGGGGCATCCTCAGACAAATTTGAAAATGACAATGTAGCAGATAGAAGGTGACAGCAAGTAGAAAAGAAAGGAAATGGATGACTACATAATGAGAGGGGAATGAAAACAATGTGGAGGTTTCAGATCTGCTGCGTGCAGGGAGGATGTGCTAAATGAAGACATCTGGGTAATTCATGTAGGATCTGAGACAATTTGTGCATGCAAGGAAAGATTGGGCCTTGCAGACTGCATGTAGGGGATGTGGGGCTGTGCGTGGGAATTCTGACAAAACAGAATTCTGCATTTAACTCCTAAAATATACACAGCACCTCATTTATAACTGAATTTTGGGTGTGAAACATGTATGTAACAACACACGTGAAATGTTAGAATGGAAAAAAAGTCACTATAGGGGTGTTATGATTTTTGAGCAATTTCTTATAATTTTTTTTATAATATGAAGTAGTGAGAATTCAATGGTGGGGTCAGTGAGTGACCCTACCTAATTTTTGGTGGACAAACCAAATAAATAATAATATTTATTCATTTTGCACCCCTTCTTTGTAATTTCTAATTATTTTATTTTTATTTCTTTGTTAATACTTTCACAGGTTGCTCTGTACATAGTAGCAAGCTGAAAGTTGTGATTTGAAGAAGCTGGAATATCTGAAAGAGATTGTTCTGGTTTGGTTTGTGTTTTTTTGCAAAGTACCATAGTAGACTATTGCATAAAATTGCCTCAAGTCTTACTCAGGCATAAAACAGGAGTTGGCATAGGTGGATTAAGTAGCAAGTTTAGATGTTGGAAAATAGGTGGAGTGATTATCCTTCAAGGCAAAGCACAAATATTAACCAAGACTTTGTATATGGAAAGGATGACTGGGGATTTTAGTGTGCATTGGGATAGACCAGGGGTTATCTTTTTTCTTCATTAGGGAGATAGCCAGAATGCTAGGTGTGACCAGTCACAAAAATCTTAGAATTTTATTGCATATGAGTCTGGCTATAATGCTATGAGCTGTTAAGCAAGGAATTGATACAAATAGTGGGTATGAGGGAGGCAATTTGAGGTGATTTTTAGGTCATTTCAGTAGCATGTGGGTGTTGGAGTCTAGTTTCTGCAGCTGATTATTTTTTCTTTGGATTGGCTCTACTAGAAGCATTGGATCATGTTAGCTGGTAAACAGCTATCTAATTATCAAAGATGGGTGCATATATCAATATTTTTTCATTTTTTGGTACCAATTGACTAATTTCTGTCTCATGCTAAATTTATTTCCATCCAACCAAAACAGGGTGTGTTCTTTTTTATGCATGCCCACTCATTGTGAGATTTGGCTCTTTTTTATTCATGAAAGAAATTTTGACATGGAGTTATGATTCCAGTGCCCCCCATGAGTTCCCATAAAATTTGACACAGCTTGGTAGTGGAGTGGTAAAGGAAGCACTTTTAGTACAGATTTTTAGCTTAGAACACTCAATTTTCAGGTTCAACTTCGGCCCTGGTCATACTTTTCAAACACCTACTAGGAGTCTTCATTTTCATAAGCATCCTCCAAGCAGTGCAATCTGTAATGCCTTTTTTTTTGGAAAAAAGGGCATTTTCCATATTGCATTGCGCACTATGAATATCAAGCAGCAGGTAAAAGTAATCCCTGTAGGCCAGGGGTGTAAGGTAAGAATGAGAGATTCCCACCGTGAAGCAGGGTCAAATAGTTTTATTGGGTCATTTTTAAGTATGAAAAGAATGAGTGTGGATGGCCAAGGTGGACAGGTTGGTGGCCATGGGATGGGTCTCCTGGGATTCAAACACTGGAATTGCATCACCATTTCAGGAGTAGTATCAAGCTTCCATGTGATGGTAACTGCTAGGCCATCAAGGCCCCTATAATTACTTCAAAGTTCCCTCAACATAATAATTCAGCTTCTTCAAAGCCCATACCCAATCCAGACCTTCCATTTTTCTGGTCCCATGTCTCTTTTCAGTATCTTTGATCTATCCAGAGAGGTATAATTTAGATTTTTCCACTTTTATGTCATTCTCTAGGTGTTTTAATGAAGCACAGCTCTTAATACCTCAAAGAAAGATCAAAATACATTTTGGATGGCTAATATAGTTATTTTGAGCCATAACAGGAGCTTAATTCATGGCAGATTTTATTTCCCCATAAGCTTTGAAACTTCTGCAAGTCATTTCAAATATAGTGTCCTTCCCATGAGCTTCATCAAGAAGTATTTCTATATTTTAAAGGAAAAAGTTAATTCCAATAAAATTTAATAATCAATGTCAAGACTGCTGCTTTCCACCCAAGATTGAAAGGATCAAAAAGGCAAAGTTAAAATAAGTGATTGAAATTTATCAAATCAACCTGCTCCCAAAGTTCTAAAGTTTTAGCTTTCTACTATTTACAGAGCAACCTGTCAAAGTACCAACAAAAAATAAAATAATTAATTAATTAAAATAAAAAGAAGAAGTGGGAAACTCCCAAATATTATTACAGACTTGGTCTCCCCACCCAAAATTAGGTAGGTCCACTCATAGAACCAACCCTTTAATTCTAACTCCTTAATAGGGTGTATCAGAGTTAACCAAACCTGCCATTTCTTAATGGTGGGTTTCAAACCAAATCTGCCATTTCAAACCCCCCATTAAAAATCAAAAAAGCCACTTGTTTCACATAAGACGTGTCAGAGTTACCTGGAAATAAGTGGTTTTTTTCAAATAAAGTATTTAAAAGCTTCCACCACCAGTCCATGTCATCCACCCCTGGCTTCCCACCTCCTTCTAACTCCAACCTAATTGGAAAAAAATTTGATTCATTTCTCTTCATCTCTTCATCACTATCCTCATCACTTCATCACTCTCATCACTTTATTCCTTTCATCACATCCAGCTAACTCTCATTGGATCACTATCCTGAGCAGTTCATCACTCTCATCCGTTCATTGCTTTCATCACATCCAGCTAACTCTCATCCAATCACTATCCTTATCACTTCATTGCTCTCATCTGTTTATTTCTTTCATCAAATCCTAACTCTCATTGCTTTATCCCTGTTGTCACTTCATCACTATCATCTCTTCCTATTCTCTTTGCTTCATCACTCTCATCCTCTAATCACATCATCACTCTCACCACTTAAACACTCTCATAGCCCTTCATCCCTTCATCCCTCTTACTATTTTTAAATGGCCCCTCAGCAATCCTCCCCCTGAAAGTCCACTAAACAATCCAATGGACCAAAGCAGACATCCCCCAGGAACTCAACATCCAAAAATCCTTCCCCATCAGCTTCCAAAGGCTCAATTCAGCTCAAGAGAGCTGATCACATAATCCTGTTAAACTGGCTCAAAATTCCGTCCAACTGCAATTCTTTCTTGGGATTGGAAAATGAAACAAGCATTGGCCAACCTCCATCCTCTAAGTTCAATGATTATCTCCTGATGGCCAATGAACTCAAGAATAAAACAAAAGGTAGGCTGGATCTGTCATCCAAACAGATGAGGGATTGATTCAAGAATTATCAAGCCAAGTACAAAAGGCCCACTCCATGTCAATCTCCACCAGCTTTGGTCTAACCAACTCCAACAAAGCCAATGGAATCAACTCAGTGGTTGATAAGTAGGACTCCATTTGTTTCATATTCAAATGGATTAAATCTTTGTAAAGAAGGCCAAAATCACCCCCCTAGCCGCTTTTGATGCCCAACAATCTGATTCAGTTGATGCTGAGGACTTGGCTGGGGATGCTCAGCCTAGCAATTGTGACCCTGAAGAAACCTATGAGTGGCCCCCATCCAATGCCAAGGAGGATATTCAAACGCAATCAGCTGAAATCACGTCTACTTCCATGTTGATTGAGGAGTCAAACCCAACCTTGGACCCCTCCCCTCCTTCTTTGAATTGCTCTCTTCCTGGGGTGCCAGAACTGGAGAACTTGGAAGATGAGGAGGATGTCATTCCCGTTTCACCATTGCCATCAACATCTGCTCAAGGATGGAACCAATTTATTTTCTCTTCTGTCCAGTTAATCCTGACTGATTTAGATTTGAAAGAAACGGGCTCATCCATTCCTGAATGACCAAAAATTCAAACCAATGGGGCCTCCAACATCCCCTTCAAATGAGAGCAATGATTTTCCCACACAAACCTCCTCTGAAAAGAGAAATTCAAAAGCCTCCATTTCCATCAACATCAACCCCAATAGCATTCAAAAGAGGAGAAACACTTCAAAATTTTTTGGGATTTGAGGAGATCATGGAGAAGCAACATTCAAGTAAGCCAATTGGATTATCCTTGCTTTCAAAATCAAGCTCATTACTATTCCCCTCTGAAAAACAGTGAAATTTCAAATTGAATCTGAAAAATTTCAGTTTGAAAAGGAGAGGTGGGATTGTCAACTAGCTATTGATTTTCAAAAGCAGAAAGCCAAGAGTTTTGCTCATCAGCAAAAATTGGATTCTGAGTGGAAGTTGAAACAGGCTGAGCTAGAATTCCAAAAAGAGGGAAAGGAGAAGGATTGACAGCAAGCGCAATTGTGAATGGAGAGGGAACAACTGGCAACAGAAAAAAAGGATAAGTGGTCAATGGCTGCAGCATACATTGGTAGCAGTAGAACAGTAGATGAATTAAAGCAGCTTAATCAAATCATGGGCTTGTAAATATATTTTCTTTGATGAAAAACTTAAAAAGAAAAAAAATCATTTTTGATTAAAACAATACTTAAGACTATTTTCAACCCCACCAATAAAAAAATATTTTTTCTTTTTATTTATATTTTTTTCCTGAAGTATATTTTCCCACTCCCAAAGTGCCTGCAAGTGTTTCTAGTTGTTTTGTTGATTTGCATTGACATTGCCATTCTTGTATGAGTGGGTCTCCACAGCAGGAAAAGTACAGTGCTTGTACTTATTGGCTGCCCAAACCATTTTGACCACACCTTTTTTCTTGAAGTCAATTCCAAAGCCCAGGTCAGGAAAAACAAATTGGCCATCAGATAATTGATATTTTTCAGTTTTTTTCAATAAGTCTTCCATTTGATTTCCTGGTTGGAAATGCAATTAAAAAGGAATACTCAGAGATGTCACCTTTCTCAATGTGACATGAGTTGTAAAAAGAGTTGGATGTGAAGGTGAAATGCAGAGAGGAGTCAAAGGGAGTAGGCCAAGAGCCAAATTTGAGTGATGAGAAGGAGGGGATGCCATTTTCCTTCATTATTTCACAGTTTGATTCAAAGGGAAGTCTGGCCAAATTGCAAAACATTTGTCCTATAATTCAAGAGACTTTTTCTTCCTTAAGATTGAGAAAAGCATACTCTTGAGGGGAAGATTGAATAGATTATTTCTTCACATAGCATCCAAATAACTCAATGGGGTCCATCAATTTTTGCCATCAAATTTCCCACATTTTTCCACCCCAAGATCTTGAGGGACCAACTGTGTTGACAAATTTTTTTGACTTTTGAAGGAAAGCCGTCACAAAGTTGATGTCCTTCTTCTCTTGATCAGAAAGTTTATCAAATGGGAAAAATTCAATTATTTAAACAAGACTGCTGTGATCAGACTTATTGAGAACAATTGCTTTTCCACAGTGGAAGAAATTTGATTGCTTGATTGTCTGCTTGGCAAGTTCAAACTCAGCCAGTAAGGGTTTTTTATTGTTCTTTTTTTTCCAGAAGTAATTGCAGGATACAGATCCAAAGGTTGTAGTTTCTGTTCAGACCATACAACCTTTTCATTGATGCCCCCCTCTGCAAGTTCCAAAGAGATTTTGGATGCCCTCATTTGATCCCTCTTTTTCTTCAAAGCCCTCTGCTTGCCACCTCTCATTATTTTTGTTGCCTCATCTCCTTCCATCTTTTTCCCTCCCAGGAAAATGCTCCGCTTGGGGTGAGGATCAAAAATGGATTCAATTTGGAGTATAAGATTGTGAGTGTGGTGGAAGAAGCAATGGAGTTGCAGGAAAAGTGGTCAAAAAATGATTACCAAAAAAAAAAGTCAGTCACGTGATCACAAAAAAAAAACCAAAAAAAGATAAATAAATAAATAAAATTACTGGGTGTGGGTTTGAGCTAATTGGGCCGGGCTTATTAGGCCCAAGAAAAACAAACATACAGGTGGGGCAAACCAATTGGGCTGGGCATTAGGTTGGTCCCAGAGCCAGGTAGGAAGGGCCCAGAACTCCCATCAACGCAGAGGGGGGGTGGGGCCAAAGGGGGGCGGTTGAGGGGGGGTTGGCTGCAGTCAATGTGGAGGGGGGAGGCGGGGCCAAATTGGTCAAAGGGGGGCAGTCAGGGGGGTGTTTGTTGGCCATTGATGCGGAGCGGGGGGGTAAGTGACCAAGGTGGGGGTTGGGGGGGTTGGCTGCCGTGGACATGGAGGGGGGGGCAGGGCCAAAGGGGGGGGGTTGGCGGCTGTCAATGCAGAGGGGGGGCAGGGCCAAAGCAGAGGGGCCGTGGAGGGTGTGTGTTTCCGGCCGTCAATGCGGAGGGGGGGGGGTGAGCAACCAAGGAAGGGGTTGGGAGGTGACCAAGGTGAGTGGGGGGTTGGCTGGAGAGGGGGGGGCACCCACCAAGCAAAAGGGAGGGGGGGAAACCAAGGCAAGGGGGGGGGCAAGTGAGAGGGGGGGGGAGGGGGAATTGTGAGGGGGGGAAAGCAAGAGGGAGGAGAGGGGGGGATGCAAAGGTGAGGTTAGCATGGATGGGTGGGATGGATGGAAAGGCAGGATGAGGAGGATGGGGAGGGCTTACCTGAGAGATAAACCAAGGAGGTGGGGGGTCCTGAAGGTGGATGGATCAAAGTATAAGACTTGGATGATGGGGAGGATGAGGAGGAGGGGGGGAGCTTACCAGGGGTTCCAAGCAAAGGAGGAGGGGAGGTGGTGGGTGAGGAGAAGCGGTGAGGTGGAGGTGGTGGGTGAGGCTGAGGTGGTGGGTGAGGAGGAGGGGTGAGGTGAAGGGACCAGTGGTTTGGTGGGGTGAGGTGGAGGGTGTTTTTTTTCTAAGTCCACCAAAAGAGAAAAAAAAAACCAAGTGAGTCAGCCAATGAATCTTGGGTGAACAACCAAAACCAAAAAAATATGGTGAAGGGATTTTTCACCTATTTTTAAATCAAAAATTACTCATCAAAGCAAGCAAGGGTGAGAGGAAGAATCCACTCTCTCATAGAAGAAGATGAGGGAAAAGATGAGACAGGGATGACTTGAGGCGGATCAGGAATATCATCTTCAAATATTTTGTCCCATTCATCTTTGATGTTGGCCAAAAGGTTTTGAAGGATTACACAAGTGATAATCCAGTTGATGAGGAACTTCATGTCTTTGGGATTTTGAAGCTGGTTTTGCATTTCCTTTAAGCTGGTCCATCTTCCTTTCAGGACTCCTATGGCATGCTCAATCCAAACTTGTGATTGGGCAAGATGATAGTTGAAATCTGTTTTTCCTTGATCATTGGAAAAAAAATTCTGGTATGCTGGAACCACATATTTCCAACTAGCATAAGCTTAATTGGCCAGAAGGTATTGATCTCAGTCAAAGTAGATCTCTTTTTGTTGCCAATCCACATCCAATTGAAAACATATGAATCATGACAAGAACCTGGAAGGCCAGCATTGAGGGATATGAAATTCTTTTTGTTATCACAAAAAAGTTGCAGTGCCATGGAGTATCTAAACAAACAGACCAAATGCATTTGGTCAGTGTGTGATAAAAGGTTTTATCAAAGGTGTTGGAAAATAAATGAATCAATTTCCTTTTTTTCCAATCAAAATAGTGGTTGCCATCTAGCTTGTATTTTTGAATCAAGGGGATGGTGGTTCCATCAACAAAATCAATGCAACCAGGATATCCTTCAGTCTCCATTACTTGAGATATCTCCTTGCATTCTTCTTTGGTTGACCAAGAAAGGACTGAGCAAGGGAAGGATAGGATGGCAACCATGACTCTTTTTGTGTATGAGTCAGTGGTCCCATAACCAACTGAGAATAGATTTTCTAATTGATGAATTGCAGCTCCATTTCCATTTGATCCCAATCTACAAAGAGAAACAGCCAGTTGGATAGCTGGATTGCATTGAGGATTCCAAGAATTGGTCTGGAAGATGTGGTGTTCTTCAATCATCTCCAAAATTTTTATGAATGAAGGCAATAGAGTCTGGAAAAGTTTCTGGAAGCTTAAGTTGGGGAGGAGATGAAGCTTTTGCCTTTCATATATAAGGTTGTGGAGAGTTTGTCTTCTTGGAACCATGTATTGCTTTTGTAATAGAGCATTCAAAGCCACCAAGTCAATTCCAAATTGGAGTCTGAATTGGAGTCTGAGTTGGAGTCTGAATTGGAGTCTGAATGGGAGTCAAATACTAACAAAAGTTCAGTCAGCTTTTTTGCATTTTCAACTTGCTGCCAAGAAGTTTGATGGGACATGTTGAGAAATATGGTGATTTGATATGGGTTGATGAGATGATGATGGGATTTGTGTGAAGATGGAGATGTGAAGCAATAGAGATGTGAACTGATGGAGATGTGAAGCAATGTAGATTAGATGTGTTTGATGTGATGGAGATGTGAAGCAATGGAGATGAGATGTGTGTGATGTGATGGAGATGGGACCGGTATGGATTTGCTGATGTGGATGGGTGTTTTGGATGTGATGGATGGTGGATGGATGATGATGCATAAATTGCGGGTTTAATGGCGGGTTTGATGTTTGAAATCCACCATTTTCATGAAACCCCCCATTTTGAAATACACCAGTTAGGGGGTATGTGTATTTCAGAAACCTGCCATTTTTAATGGCGGGTTTCATCAAAAAATGACGGGTTTCTAATGGCAGGTTTGCTAACTCTGATATGCCCTAATATTTCCAAATATTTCAATGAAAATAGACCAAAATTCACAGCACCACCATTGTGATTTTTGGCCATTTTAACATTTCTCATTTGTTGTCACGTGTAGGCTTCACAACTAAAATTTGATCAGAATTGAGGTTTTGTATATAGTTTGGGAGTTACAGGAGGAATTAGGTTTTGTCAAAATTCCCACATGCAGACCCACATCCCTGCACACAGCCTGCATGCTCCAAAAACAACCTGCATGCGTAAATTTCTCAAGTTCCCATATGCAAAGTCCCCACCAAGATCTGAGACACAGTTGATCAGATCCCTGCATGCAGCTGATCAGAGCCCCACATGCAATAGATCAGATCTGCACATCTCATATCCACAAGGACTCAGGTTTGCTGACAGGTACCACACCTGAGCATTACAACCCACATGGATCATCCCTGAACATGTAACAACATGACATATCCATAGAGGATGATCCAAAAATGTGATATGTCAAACAAAAATGCATGAACTCAAACTAAAAGAATATCTAAAATGGAAAATCAAATAAAAATAAACACCTCAAAATTAACACATCCAGATCTGTGAGGACCACACAACATATAAAGAGATCCACAAATAAGTTATTAAAAATCACTAATATGATCAACAGATGATTTAAAATCAATTAAAATTTGTCACTGATCATCTTTATCAAATAATAATAGTTCAAAATGAAATTACATGCAGGGTCATCAAATTAGCAAATAAACACAAAAACAGATCCTGTCACTAAAGTCTTTTACTGATCCCATGGATCCAAGATCAGCTGAGCTACAGCACCAAGAGGACATGATCATAAACCAGCTCTGGCTGGATTGCTAGCTTCAGCACATGAGCCCTACCCTCTCTATGTGCCCTGAGAAGGCTCCCTTCACCCCAAAAAGGTATTTATACAGCACATCTTTTGGACCTTTTCCCCCCAGAGGAATTTATTATTTACCAGCAGACACCATACTATCAAGGATCAAGTGCTTATAAAGAGATAAGCAAGCAATTCAGGGCTTCAGTCTGAAGTTTAGTTTACATCAAATATCATTGCTGTTTGCATTGAAGACAAATTAATAAACCCCCAACCTATCAATTTGAAACCCTTCAACTGTAAACCATTGCAGGTACCCAGAAAGTGACTGCTCAAAGTAGTAAGTTATTTCCTCTCTTCTTTGGCTTATGTGGTACCATAGCCTGGCCATATCCAACATTTTATTGGGTGTTACCCTTTTTTTTTTAAGTCATAAGGAACCCATTGTTCCAGGGTACAAGATTCAAAGTTAATCTCCTCAAGAGAGGTATTAATGACCCCCAGTCTGTATAAACTGTGGCTCCTTGTTTAATTATTTTTATTAACTATATTGAAAACCTTTTAACTAAACCACATAAACCTTGCATCATTACCAATCATATTTATCCGCCTGGAGATTGGTCCGTGCTAATTCCTAAGAATCTCATTATTCTTTTACTTCATCACTCTCTGTAGCCAAAGGACTGCAAGGTTCCTGGTATCAGAGGGCTGACATAAAGCAAATGAAAAATTGGGAAAAAATAAAAGGCACAATGGAAGCAAAGCCAAGGATCTGTCAAAATTCACACCTCAGAGAAGTCAAGAAAGTTGATTGATAGTCAAAATTCATTGAGAGGCTGATCTATGAAAAGATGAGAGTCCATAGAAGCAGTACAGGTGAGATCTACCTGGCACACTCGCAGTATCATAGAATGAGGCGTTGGCCAGATTATGGATGCCAGTGAGGGCTTTTGCAGTGTAAAGATAGGCAAAGAGGTTGACCCATCGCTTGAGCATCCTAGTGCCTTCGGGGACGCCTACTTCCCCTAATCGCCACAACTTGGAATTCCAGTGAGCACACTGAAACCAGGGTGGCCGGCGATACACCCGCCGATGTTGGGATCAACCTGAGCAATGCAATCCACAGTATGACTGTATGAAATCACCTAACGTCAATCTGAAAGCTATTGGGGCTGCGGTTGCTACCCTGCACCGGGTCGGAATCCTTTTCACGGGGTGTGGGAGTTAAACCATTAAGGCCGCTTACCTCATGGCCCCCGGCCACGTGGCCTAAATGCCTCTATCAGTCCTGGACTCCTGCGATGATGATTTTAGATAGAAGCTGAGGGAACTTACGATAAGATGATTGACTTAAGCATGCTGAGACAGGCTAGTGCATGTTCGGAGTCTAGAACCTAGATTGGCAGTAGCAAGAATAAAGTACCAATCGCTGCCGGGCCATTTCCTAGAGGACATGATGAGCTGATCATAATTAATTTGCCTAACTTTGGTACCCCCCCCCCTCCAGCAGGTTTGCCATTGGCTTCAACTTGCAAGTAGTGCCAGCTTGTTCAGATTGATAACCAGGTCAGACGTCAAGGATGTCGTTCTGGAGCCAAGGGAAATTTCATCTTAATCGAGACAATTGTCTCGCGCCGAGCTTCAGCGACAGATCTGTTTAGATCGGGCGGTCGGCCGCAGACTAGTGTATTAGTGTGCACCACTTGTTTCTTTGAAAAGTCTGGTGGTCCTGGGTAAATTGATTAAGTCCTGGAAGCTGTCGGGGTGACTCCGGAGTTGGAAGCCGAAAGTTTTCACAGTCCAACACCATTGATGACGATCGATTTCAATGATTGACAAGTCCAAGACCGATTCAACCTCCGACGCAAAGCAAACCCAAGAAAGCTACTGTATGTAAATATACATGTACATATTTAAATACATACATAAGCGGGACATTAAAGGGATAGAACGGATGAGTATTTTCCCTTTACTTTGGATCACAATCTGATCGGTGCATGCACTCTGAGCCTCAGCCTCACACGAATTTATGAGCATGCTCAGTCCGTCGAAATTGTACAAAGATGTTCACAATCCTGCATATTCCTCTGTGACCTGGCATCCCCGGTCTTTCTCTCAGCGATTCTGAGCGTAGTTGGACTCACTGGATTTCCTCAATACATAATCTGAATCGACCTGTTACCAGATCACACCCTCCCATAGGGCTATCTTCACTCAGCGGTGATCCTCAGCAACGTTACTGGAGGAGCCGAATTTTTCTTCCCCTCCTAGGCCCTCGAGGCGTCGCCTACCGATATCGTCGTCTCTTCCTACACTCCAGGCCTCTCTCGCTTCACGTTCCTTCACGTCCCTTCTACCTATCTAAAGTTGTATACTGCCCTCCTTATCCTTTTCTCCAATTAAACTCTCCATAGTCGATTTGTCCATAGATACCTTCCAAGGAGTGATGGTTTCTCTCGAACAAGAATGCACTCACTCCTCAGTCCAGCACCTTTGGCCGAAACAATTGATTTCAGGTACTGACAACAAGGAACTGGTGCATTGTACCTCCGCCGATACCTCTTTCATCTTTTTCACCCATCTGATTTTATCTTGTTGATATGTTCTAGGCTTTTCAGGAAACCGAATTACAAGTCTTATTTGAGGCCATCTGTTCATTTTCCCCACCGCTTCAGACGGTTCACCTGGGTTACAGTCCCCTGATCAACGACTGCCAATCATGCCATCAAGTTAGTCTCTATCTCCTCATCAAGGCCGGATGCTCCCCCAAGTTGTGCTTCGGATCGAGCACTATCGCGACTAAGTTCAAGACATGTGACTGATTTGGAAATCAACCAACCATTGGCTATCCTGTTGAATGACAACACTTTGCAGGTACTGTCGCACCTTGATGGATACCAAGCGCCAGGCTTGCGCGCCACACATGAATCAGACCCTTCTCTGCATCCAAAGCCGCGTCCCTTGACCGAGCTCAATCAGAGACTTCTCCCTAGCCAGTCTGCGTTCACCTCGCCCCACCATGATACTAAACCATCTTACCGTCGCCAAGGCACATTTGCGCCTACCGACGAGAATCTTTCGAGTCCAACCAGTGAACTTACCTTAGTCCGGCCCAGAAACACCCATGTGGTTGCTTCCCGCGCGTCTCAGAAACCATTTCCCAATTATCATTCAATATACTCTCTCCGCCGAACTCGAAAAAAAAGATCTCGTTACCTGCAGCAGAATCAGAGCAAATCGTTACAAACGATTCCCGAGAATCAGGAATGGAACTTACCCGACGAACATTCGAAGCGGATCTTTCGATGTGCGATGCTTGAAACCCCCGAGCCCAGGTCTGTATTTGAGAACGATTCTGACAGCGAGGGTGAATCCGAAGAGATTTGAGCCAGGGGCGTTCGTCTCGTGGGGAAGATTAACATTCAATCGATCCCATGAGTTTTTCCTCGCATCCTTCGAAGCTTGACACGTCTCGAGTTCTGCTTGTTACTCATTTCTTGATTTCGCGCCTCCATTTCCATCCTCCCAATTAACGAATCTGTTTGCATCATGCCTTTGTTTTTTTGATGTTTTGAGTGTTCCGGTTCAAGTATGTTTTCTCTACAGCTTTACTTCATCTACCCCCACCCCTATTCTTTTATCTCTCTGATCCCCATGGACCAGCCAAACCTCACCCCGACATTACCCGTGTATATTTTACTGATGAGTACTGCAACGAGTCGCGTGATTTCCCTTCCCAAATCTGGCTGCGAAAAACTGTGTGGGGTATGCACACATATATATAAATACTAGATGCAACTAGCCAGACTGCAAATTGAAACGACAAACGTGAGCAAAGCCGATGAAACTAGGAAAACAAAATTGTGAACTGAAAAATCCAAGTTTGTTGCCACAAATGAAAGTTAATGAATGGACTCCCAAAGCGAGTCGGGCCAATCTTACACCAAAAGTAGTTGAGAGCTGAAATAGTCTTACAAGACATAGGTTAGTCAACCAATTTGTTGGAGAGAAACTTATCGATTGCCGAGAGACTAGGGTTTCCACAGGCGAGTATCGAGAGGCGCATACCATTTCAAGTCGGTTGATCCCAAAACAAGATGACGCGTAACTACCGTGATTTCCCATAAACTTCAGGAGGTCAAAATTGACTTTACACTAGGAGCCTCTTAGGTGGTCGATTGGGCGGGCTTCATGAAGTTCATGGATCACATCTGGCCACAGGAGGGTTACTGAACTGGACACGTCGTTTTAGCATTTTATTTTAGGAAAAATCGAGACACAAGTTGGTCTTCCATTACTACTTTCTTAAATGATAGACCACACGTTCTGTTTTTTTTTTTTTTTTTTTTTTTTTTTTCTTTTTCTCTTTTTTTTTTCTAATGGCCCAAGCAGTTTTCTCGCTTGGAAAGACTACAAGTGTTGTCAGCCTTGTTTGACTTGAATTTTTTCTTGTTTTTTGCTGAAAAACTAATGCGCTTTTTAATCAGTTGAACAAATCTTTCTTGTTTTGTCTCAGGAAAATTTAGGGCAAACACAAAAACATGTTTAGAAAATCAATATTCATTCTTTGAGCATTGAGGATTGGGCAGTCTAGCTATTTGATGAATGGAAAAATTTCACAAAATAATTCAAATGAGAGAATTGTAAAATCTTGCTAATCTCAAACTATCATTGTATTACCATAATCATGGTCTTGTTTAAAGCATTTTGAGGGGTGGTGAGTGTTAAAATGTTGAGCTTTGATACAGGTTGCCCCTATCTCACTACCTCTGTGTTAACTTTGCGGGAAAAGGTAATCTGTTGATGAGGCTCAAGCCCACAACCAGTTAATGCATGTGAGTTTTTCTAGCTGTTGAGCTACAACTGCTTGGTACAAGGTGTACTTTCAAAACACTCTGTGTGCCCCAATCATCTCTTTCCATGACACCTGTGGGACTCCATTCTCAATGCTTCTCATATTCTGTTTCTCCCTTTCTAAGTTTCCAACATTTTCTTTGTCAACTCTGTTCTACTGTTTCCTTGATTCTGTCATCATCTGTTCCTTTTATTCCACCACCATCTCAATCCATCAGCATATATTAACCCAACTCAATCTACTCACTCACTCACAGATTGCTTTTTCCCCTTGTCCCTTCTTCCTCCCATCCCAGTTCCCATTCTCCACATCAACATTATTGGCTATTTCAAAGATTAAAATTAAAGGATCAAGATCCAATCTTCCTTCATTCTCAAATCTTAAGATTCCTCTTCTACACCTTAATTCTTACTTCTTACTAATGTGTCATTCCAGCCTTCACCCTACCTGTTTTCCATAGCTTCTCTTTTTTATACAGATTTCTTACAAGCTCATCATCCTTATTGTCTCCTAAATTTGATTAAAAAAATTTTCATTTGGTCCTTCACTTTCCATTCTTCCTGTTCTAAATGGCTGTTTTCTATTCTCTGATATATCACCTGGGTGGATCCTTGAATTCATTTTAAGGAATAGGATTATATTTATTCAGTGATCTTTTCAAAAGTTCATGTGATGGTTTATTCATAAAAAGATCATCAAAAGATTTCAACAGTCTCTATTGAAGGCTCTATAGTTCAATCAAGTGTCACTCAAAAGGACTTCTCATAGTTCCTTGAGGATTCACATATGAACAGGATGTGATTAAAATTAATAAAAAAATAAATTCTTCAAGAAAGCTTAAAAATAATTGATGATCATTTTGGGGTAAATGTATCCCAATTTGGAAAGGTGATGAATTTCTTTTCTGGAATGTTTTGAATTTGGTGTGTAGAATTGGATTTTTTTTCAACTCAATAAAAAATTAGTTAATATTTTGTGGGGAAAGAAAAAACAAGAAAAAATGGGTGTGCTTGCAGTTCCAAGTAAACACATTGAAAATGGGTGAGTGAATGGTTGGATTTAGGGGGGGGGAATTTCAGTAAGAGTTTTTAAAAAAATTGCACAAATTTGAAGGAAGTATTGAATGATTACATTTTTAAACAGGGGAAAGCAACCTGAATCAGGGAGAGTTCTTACTAACAGCAATTTTATTTTGAGGGAAAGTACTAATGTTTTTTTTTTCAAGTAAAATTAGGTGTTCCCAATTTTATCTCTTGGTAAAAAGAATTGTGTTCAAATTACATGAAATTTCCAGAGAAGAGATTTTATGATTACATGAACTCACTGGCAAGCCAGTGGCCCAATTTTGGATTTGCAGGTTTATAATGGATATTTAAAAAAATTAGTAAATCAAGCATGGTGTCGCCAAAGCTCTATCAAAAATTTAAAAAAATGGAGAAAGATTTCTATTTTTCATGGGAAAGCTCCCTTCTGGAAAAATTCAGGCACAATATCTCACCTCTGGAATGCCCCTGAAAAACATGGAACCCTCCTCTAAAACAGAAATCAAATAAGAGGAAGGAGAAAAGTACAGGGTTTGGTTAAGGAACTAGTGGATCAGGGTAGGGGGGATTTGTTAGCCTTCCAGAAAATGATTGCTCATTTTTAAGTAATTGAAACAGATAACAATATTTTCACTGAAATTCTAAAAACTGATGAAGTTGTGGTTGTGCAAGAAATACATGGTATCATATTTTTGATGGGAAAATAGGCTTGGGTAGGGGGGAATGGAAGACAGTTGGAAATGGGGAGGGTGTAATTTTTCACCATTTTAAATTCCCCTGGAAACCTTGAAACAAATTCAAAGAGCTCTAGTAGTGGAATCATTCCCAAGAGAAGCAGTAAGCTGCCCCACTTGTCTGTCAGTGAAAGGCAGCAGGGTTCACAAACCAGAGGGCAGAAAAAGAATTCCACACATGTTTGAAAGTGGCTGGGGGAAGAGGTTAACTCTTAATTTAAAGAAAGACCCTGGGAACACAAAAAAAAAAACTCACTTAATCACCACTTTTTTTTGGGTTCACCAGAATGAAATAGAATGATCACTTTTAACATCATTACCTATATTTCATCTATTCCTCTGACTCAAGATTACATTGGCACTTGGAGATTTGTTTCTGATTCTATTTTTTTGGAACAGCTTTTGGATACCACTCAATTACCAATTTCATTCACCTTTTTTGGTATGTGAACCCCACATGCCACCATTTATGTTGTGCACAGGTCCACATGCCAGTAATGGAGGGGTGAACAGGTCAACAAACCAAATTTTTTGGAATGAAAATTCCCACATCCAAACATATGGTGTATGATTTGGTGTGTGGGAATCCCCAAACCAAATATGTTGGTGTGTGGACCTTGACATACCAAAAAATGATGTGTAACTAAAAGAAAATTATTGAGAATACTTGATCATGTTAAAATGAAAAAAATATGGGGAAAAATATTGAGGAGATCTAGAATACTTTGATAAAAGAAATATAATGAAAGGAGAGGAACATTTTTGATGATTTTTTCCTTAATAATTGTAAAAATTATTTTTTTCCTCCAAGAAATTCAGAAAATATGTGAAATAATTACCAAACACTTTCAAGAAAAAATAAAAAACTCCAATATTGAATTTTTCTTCAAAACTTTATTTTTTTTTTAATTGGAAATTTTTCAAGCTTGAATGAGTTCATAAAGAAAAATTGAAAAATAAAAATAAATTGATACAACAGGTTTAATTGGTTTCCTTTCTATCAAGGTCAAAATTTCTTCCCAAAAGGATTTATGTCAGCTTGCTACTGTTACAGAGAACCCTGAAAAAGTAACAACATAACATAAAGGAATAAATAAAGAAGGATTAAGGAAGAAATAATCTTAAAATGTCATTTCATATTCAAATTATCCACTAAATTTAAGGTAGGTTCACTCACTGACACTTACCCCAAATTTCCACTCCTTGTATTTTTTAATAATTAATGAAATATTAACAGAAGAAACGGCCTGGAGTTTTTTGCCATTTAAAATATTTCACATAAAACCCCATGTATAGGTTTCACAGTGAAAATTATGTCAGAATCCATGAATTCTGTGATTTAGAGGAGTTATGTTCAGAAAAGTGATTTGTCATGATTACTGCATGCAGCTGCAGCAACTAGGACATTGGTGCACAGCTGAGCAGAAGCACCACCCTCCTGTCTACATAGCCTGAAAAGCTGGTTACGCAGTCCTGGGCATCTGAAAAGTACACTGTAGAGACTCCTGTGGGATTATATAAATAAAAGTAGCAAATATCTTGCTGGCAGTCCTTGAAGGGCAATTTAGTATTACTCCTACTACTTTGAATTATTAGTATATACTAAGAGTTTTTTTGGATTTCCTGCCCTTCTAGCACTATATTAAGTCTGCACAATAATTGATTTAAATTAATGGCTGGTTTCTTTGAGACTTAAAATAGGTCTCAGATCAGACCTAGATTAGTTTTTAATTTGTTATAGGTAGGTTTTTGTTGAGGAATAGACCAGATTTATTGGATTATTAGTTCATTTTTGATCAGATATATTTGATCTTAACCAATATCCCAATAATAAAGGGTTCAAGGGTTTTTCAAAGGGGTGGTTCAGGAGAGGACCCAAGGATGGGTTTACCCACAGGGGGCTGGGTAGAGGAAGGGTTGGTAGTTTCTTTTTGTTGTGCTCTCTTTCCTTGTAAGGTTTATTTATTTAGTAATGGGTGGTGTTTCTTTAATATGGTTCTGAATATTTAGGTCACAGAAGAAAACTTATTCAAGGACCTTTTGGGTGTTTCAATTGTTTAAATATGGGAAATAACTTGTTTTCTGATTTCTTGTTGCCTTATAATTGCTTCACTAATAATATTTTATCTGGGTAGGTACCACAGATGGGTACTGATGTGTAAGGAGAGGTTGGTGGTGGTAATGGGATGATGGGATGGTATGAGCCAGATGGCATGAGCCAGATGGCATGATGATACAACTTGGATAGGGCAGAGAGGCCCTCCTTAAATAGACAAATACTGCCCCCAGGGGTGCTCAAGGCTTCCCCTGAGGGTTCTCCCTGTTCTTGTGAGGAACAGTAAGATACAATCACATGAGGCATTTTGCCTGGTTTTAAAAAGCTTTTACAGGGGTTTCATGCATCCACAGCCTTGCATAAATTGATGTGTAGTGCAGATAAGATATATTGTTGTGCTTTAGTGGTAGTTTGTTCAGTGCTACTTGATTCTACCTACATGCATTTCTGTGAAATACTGGTGGTTTTTTTGGTTCTGCTTGAGACTGGTTTGACTTCCTCCTGGATATATTTCTCCTGTACACTTCTGCACAGCCTCTTGTATGTATATTGTTCCTGAATTACTTCTGCACAGACTCTTGTATGTGTATTGCTGCATGTTTTGTTTGGTTCTTCTTGAGAGTGGTTTGACTTCCTCCTGCATATATTGCTCCTGTACACTTCTGAACAGCCTCTTTTATGTGTATTTGCATGTTTTTTTTGGTTCTGGTAACCAGATCTGACATGCTGCACTGCCTCCTGTGTCTGTATGCTGTATCCTGGATGAGGTGACAGGATCTGACTGGTTGCACTGCCTACTGGATCTTTATGCCATATTCTGGATGAGGTGACAGGATCTGACTTGTTGCACATCCTCCCGGATCTGTATGCTGTATTCTAGATGAGGTGTCACACAACCACCCCACGTACTATAGGGCAATTCTTAGATGATCATGAGCGCAAAGGGATGCCAAGTGCGAGGGCAAGTGCAAATAGCAAGGCCCAGTTGCGAAGTGCAAACTTGGTTATGCCACTCAACAAATGGCAAGATGAATGGAATGTGTTCCGAAGAAGGAAACTCAACCTGAGTCCGATGTGATAACTAGGTTGTAGCGAAATGCGAGAACGTAAAAAATTAAATAACTGAGGAGACAATAATCAGGCAAGGGGATAGCCCTTATAAGGTAATCCAAAGTGACTAGATAAAACCTGGTGATGAGCTAACTACAGTTGAAGCGGTGAGGCAATGAATGACAGGAACGGGATAGGAAATGAAGCAGTGGTATAGATCCGAGGTCTTAGCATAAGTGCGAGAAAATAGAATCTGAGCATACAATTGCATGACGAATTGGGACAGGAGCGAGTGACGTTGAAGGTAATGCAAATGAGAGGTAATAGTGTATGCAGGGTAGGGACTAGTCCAATTGCAAACTATACAGTAGTGATGGCTTAGTTAGACGTAGATGCAAACTAACAAACAATGCATGACCGAAGATGGAAGTCCAAGGCTGTTGATTGGCCAGGGAAGGAGATTGGATCTCATAATGGATGGCCAACCAGTATGGAGTTAACCGCAAAGTTTGCAAGTATATACTGAGTTGGTCGCCAAGATTGGAAGGTCAGCGCAAGCCAGAGGAAATAGCGGATTGCACCATTGATGTTGTGCTTTTATTTGTGTCACGCTTTTAGACTGAGGTAGATGGTACTGAGGAGAGGACATGTCAAAGTGGTGAAGACAATAATCCTTAAGTGCAAAGCGTGACAGTTGCCCGGGTATAAAGATGCAAGCTCCTGCAAGCGTTCAGACAAATTTTCCCATTGATTTCAATTTGTTACTTATTACTTAATACCCCTTATACTACTTAATTATTTACTCAATAAATTTAATATTTATATAAAATGTCTTCATCATTGTCATCATTGTCCCGCCGTTGAAAAAACTGTATTTGCCAAAACAAGCGTTGTGTTCCTAGTAATGCCGTCCAAGGACTTCGAGGCAAGTGCAAGCAATGTTGCCTTTGCAAAGTGGCATGCAATTTCCCTATAAATGTTGAGTCGACTGTCAAGGGTCATTTGGAATCATTGAGGGAGATGCAAAGTTGTAGGTCCGCGCCAAGGGTTAATTACAAGATACCACCGTTGCTGGAGATCAAATACTTGGGGACTCGAGTTCCTGGTAAGTACTAATCTTGACTGACTAATGATCATAGAATAATAACTAATTTTGCTTGTTTTTCTAGTGTTGACTTGTTTCCAAATATATACCACAAACACACCACCACCACCACCACCTTACTGGGGACCGCCACCTGAACTCCTGGGGGCCCAGATGAATGCCAAGGTGCAAGGCAAAGTGTCCGGTGCGGAACCGGTAGGAGTCATAACCGAGGAAGCGAGGGAGGAGGAAGGAAACAAAGCAGGAGGAGAATTGGGAAATGGAGGAAACAGAAATGGAGCGGATGAATAAGAAGGAGGAAATGAAGGAGATAAAAGGGATGGAGTGGATGGGACGGAAGGAATGGAGGGCCAAGGCGAAACGGATCCGGTGCGAGTTGTAGGGCCAATCAAAACGGATGCAAGGTGGCTGACGGACAATATTGGAGAAGGCACGTCGGGAGGCCAAAGGAAGAGAGCGTATGAAGAGCTCTTGGAGGAAGGCGGATGGAATGCTTGGCCGAAGCAAGCTTGGGTTGCAAGGTACAAGGAGATCTTCAAGAGGCAAATTGTAACGGAAGTGCTAGTTCTCCAAAGAATGTCCGCATTAATCAACGATGAAGACCTGGATACTTTTTGATCCATGGTTGCGGAATTGACAGCAAATTGGGAGGATGCGGAGAAGGAAGTGAAGGATACCTTGTAATTATTTATTTATTATAAATATATATATATATATATATATATATATATATATTTATTATAAATAGAAATATTATTATTATATATATATATATATATTAATAAGGAATGAGGTTTTATTTAGTAGAAATGAAAGGGAAATGAGAAAAAGGAATTACACGGTGAGATGGAGGAGTTAACTGATGGAATGATGGTGTGAAATAAAATGGGGTTAAATGAGATGGAATATGGAATAGGATAAAATGTGGAATGGAATGAAATGGGATTGGATGGGATGAAATGTGGAATGGAATGGAATGGGATTGGATGGGAAAGAATCATTATTGTTGAGTTTTGCAAGGGTAGCTTGCATGGAAGTCTTGAATTGGATTGGGTGAATTGCAAAGGTGATGGGCTGGTTCCCACAAGGTGCGATCTTTGTTGGACTGGAAGCCAGACCATTCAACGAGGTATTGAAGTTTTCCTTTGCATAACCTGGAATCCAGAATACGGCTTACTTCCCACTCCTGATGATCAAGGAAAGTGAGTTCAGGAGGGGGATGAGTCTTGCCTGGGTATAGGACTTGAGCTGGCTCTAGGAGAGACACATGAAAGACCGGGTGGATACCTTGCCATTTTGCAGGTAAAGTAAGTTTAAAGGCGTTAGGGGAGATAACTGATTCTACTTTAAAGGGGCCAAGCTTTCTTTTGGAGAGTTTGCGAGTTGGGCAAGTGCTGCAAATGTTGCAAGCATCAAGCCATACTTGATCTCCTACTGCAAAGGTTGGAGCCAAAGTGCGAGATTGGTCTGCTTGCTCCTTATAGCGCTGGTTTGCTTCTTTGAGGTTGGTTCAAAGTTGCAATTGAAGGAATTAAATTTGTTCAAGGTAATTGGTAGCAGGTTAAGAAGGTGCTACGTGAAGGGATGAGAAAGTCGGGTTTCTACCATAAAGAGTTTGGAAGGGCAACTGTTTGGTGGAGGAATGAGTGGAGTTGTTGTAGGCAAATTCAGCTAGTGGAAGCCATTGCGACCAGGTTTCTTGTTGATAGGCAACATACATTTGAAGATATTGTTTGAGAATCTTATTAACTTGCTTGGTTTGCCCATCTGTTTCCGGGTGGTAAGCCGTTGATAAATTGCAAGTGATCTTCAAATGTTGGCATAGCAAGGTCCAGAAGCTTGAGACAAACAGAGATCCACAATCACTAACTATATTATCAGGGAGACCATGTTTCAAAAATACATATTCTATGAACAAGTAAGCTAAGTCTTCTGAAGAGGCCATCAAATTACTGCATAAAAATAAAGCCATCTTCAAGAAGCAATCTACTATTACTAGAATAGCATCATATCCACTAGAAGAAGGTAATTGAGAGATGAAATCCATAGACAGCAAGTGCCAAGGACAAGGCGGAATTGGAAGTGGCTGGAGCAGCCCATACTTCTGGTGTTTCAAGGACTTGTTACGATTGCAATCATAGCACGCGCTAACATAGTCTTTTACTTCTTTGGTCATACCAGGCCAGTAGAAGTCTTGTGCAATCAATTGGTAGGTTTTATCCTGCCCATGATGACCAGCAAGCGGAGAATCGTGCCGTGAATCAAAGATATCTAACTTAATGCAAGAATTATCTGGTACTACTATACAATTATCATAGAATAAAAAGTCATTATTATCAATACTGTAACTACTATCTAATAAGTTCACACTTTTGCGAAGTTTGATACACTTGGGGTTGTTGCGTTGAGCTTGTTGGAGTTTGGAAGCCAAATCTTGTAAGCGAGCAATGATCAAACTGAGTTGGGCAGATTGGGTTGAGAAGAGTGTCCTAACGTTTTCAGGGTTGTTTTTGGCAAAGGTGCTCCCCCCCTGGGTAAACGTCGTCCCAACGTGATAAAGCATCAGGAACTACCGCTTTTTTCCCAGGACGGTACATGATCGTAAAGTGGAACTCGGAGAGGTATTCGTCCCATTGTGCCTGTCTACGTGTGAGGACTTTTGAGCTCATGAAATACTTCAAAGAATTATGATCAGTTAAAACCTCAAAGGATTCCCTAAGGCTCAAAATGTATGAACACAATTTTTTCAAGCAATAAACGATTGCAAGAAGTTCCTTGTCATGAATCTCATAGTTAAGCTCTGCAGCAAGCAACTTGCGAGACTCAAAAGCTACTGGATGAAAGAGAGAAGTGGAAGAAGAAAAATGCAAGATTACTCCTGCAATTGCATAGTTGCTTGCGTCTGTTTCGAAAATAGTGCGAGCTAGCTTGTTGAAGTGAGCAAGTATTGGAGAAGTTTTGAACGCTTTTTTCAGAGCTTCAAACTCCAAAGCAGCTTGTTTGGTAAAAACAAAAGGAATGTCTTTTTGAAGAAGGTTAGTAAGATTCACGGTTTTTTTGGCATAACGCGCAATAAACCTTCTATAGAAATTACTGAAACCAAGGAAAACTTGAAGAGATTTAACCAAAGAAGGTGGGGGCCAGTCCAATATGTGTTTGCTCTTGGCTGGGTCCATCAATAGTCCTTGCTGCAAGACTACAAAACCTAGAAAATGAAGAGAAGAGGAATGGAACTTGCACTTAGAGGCTTTTGCAAACAGGTCATTCTGGAAAAGTTGCTGTAGCACCTCTTGCACATGTGCAATGTGATCTTCGAGGTTCCTTGATTGGACTAGTATATCATCAAGATATACCACAAGGTATTTACCTACGAGATCGGAGAAAATGTTGTTGACAAAATGTTGAAAAGTGGAAGGAGCGTTACAGAGGCCAAAAGGCATGACGGTATACTCATAACTGCCAAAACGGGTTCTCGTCGCAGTTAAATACTCATGACCTTCCTTAATGCAAATTAGGTTAAAGGCACCCCGAAGGTCTAACTTTGAGAAATAAGTAGCTCCATGGAAGAGGGTGAGGAGATGTGACATAGGCGGTACTGGATAGGCATTCTTCCGGGTTACCTGGTTCAGTTTCCTGTAGTCAACACAAAGGCAAAGTCCACTGTCCTTCTTTGGAACAAATAGGACAGGTGAACCGGTGTTTGAATTGCTTGGTCAAAGAAATCCTTTTGCTACATTTTCCGCAATGTAGTCTTGAAGCGCAATTGATTCTTGCGTCAAGAGAGAGTAGACTGGTCCTGGTGCCGGAGGTGGGCCAGTAAGTTTGATATTGTGATTTTAAGGACGGGATGGAGGAAGTTTATCTGCTTTTGTTGCTGAAAAGAAGTCAGCAAAGTCATGATAAACCAAAGGTAAAGACTCTTGAATGATTTCTAAATCTTCAATCTTGTCATCTTTGAGCACCGGGTTCAAGGTGCTTGCATGGTGCAAGAGGATTAGGGAGCTCAAAATACACCGTTTGGTTGGTGTCTGTTTCTCTTTGAAGGAACAGGAAAGAGGTAAGCTGGATAGGTAAGCAATAACTCCTAAATCTGAAGAGGGAATTTGGGAATGAAGGTCAGGATATTGCAAATCTCCTGGAGGAAAAGTGTCATCCAACTCAATGACAGTGTCAGGTAGGCTGTTTAATTCCTGATTGACAAAAAGGTTAGCGTTCTGGGGGTGCAAGGTTTGAAGGTTAATTACTCCTTCTTGCCAATTCACATCCGGATTCCAGTAAACTAGGAAATCATAGCCTAGAATGGTATCATCCATTCCGGGTATAGACAAGACAAATAAATCCCATTCAAAGCTGGGGAAATTGGAGAATGCAAAGGTCCATTTTGCCTTTTGGGATACCCAATAAGACGGTTCAGTCGCACTACTTACTAAATAGATAGGAAAGTTATCTATCTCGGAATGCGTAAGATTTTTGGAAGTGGCAAAAGATTCACTGATGAAGGAAACATTAGCGCCTGAATCAAGTAATACTTGATAAGGAGTGTTGTTGGAATGGAATAGGATAAATCTCAAACTTGGAGCACCTAGTGACTCGCAAGTGCAAAGATTTACTCGCGGTGATTTAGATAATGTGTAGTTTTCCTTGCAAGTATCAGAAAAACTACAAGCTAATTTTTTGACTGCTTAGCCGCTTTGCACAGTTGTTGACATCATGTTTTCCTCCACAATAAATACACAGCCGGTTCTTTTCCCTTCGCAGCCGTTCCTTGTTTCAAAGCATCCCGGTTTCTTTGTCCAAGAAATTTGGAGTCTCGGCAACGGCTTTCCCTTTTGAGTTGGAATTCAAAGTTGGGGTTGGTTTGGATTGTTTTGGGTTCCTCGTGTTTTGCGTCGAGGAGTTGTCCACCCTTTGAGCCAAGGTGGACGGTCCATGGTTGTTTTGCCAAGAGCAATTCTTGTCATGATAGCCATTATCAAGCTCAATCACTCAATCGATTAGCTGCTGAAGCAAGGTTGTCTTATGACCCCCAACTGAGAGCTGTTTGATTAAGCGTGCCGGTAGACCCTTTTGGAAATGGAATAGAAGAGCGGCCTTGTTCCACTGGATGCAAGACTGCAAGGTTTGAAAATGAGAAATATAAACGGAAGCTCTACTATTTTCCTTCATAACTAAACTATTAAGTTTGTATTTGGCATTTCAAACTTCATTGGGGTTGCCAAACAGGGTGAACAGTTGTTGCTCAAACCTGTCCCAGTTGTTGAGAATACAAGTGGGACTTTCGTTGGAAAAAAGTTTGAGGTACTGTTCAAACCACTGCAAGGCTCTACCTCCTAAGAAGGACAAAGCATACATAAATTTATGCCTATCTGAAGGGAAATTGTTGGAGTCCTTTGAAAAGATGATTTTACAAGACTGTAGGTAGGATCTAAGCTTATGAGGGTGTTCTCCCGTAAAGTGATTGGGTTGTTTCATGCCCGGAGTGCAAAAGCTAGGAGTACTTGGACTAGATTGCTGGGCACCATGAGTGAGGGCCTGGATCAATGTTGAAAGCAGGGTTGGAGCATCGGGCTTGGGAGCAGTAGTGCAAACCCCTGGTCTACCACGAGTTGAGGTCTCATTGGAAGAATGGTTGGAGTCTGCGAATTCTGCGAGAGGGTCCGTCGAAGCATCCCGTGGAGGAGCCCAAGGATCATCAAGGGGTTCAACAGATGGCCATTTGAAAGGAGGAACTGGATCTAAGGGTTGTTGGGCCCAAGGAGCGCTGGTTCTCCCTACCCGATGGATCTCATCATTGTAAGGGGCAAGGGAAGCGTTCCCGGTTGAGCAAGTACGTGACATTGAAAAGAAGAAGTCTACTATAGGTTTGCAGGCTACAATAGATGAGTTAAGTTAGTGTCATTCATTGCCTCACCACTTCAACTGTAGTTAGCTCATCACCAGGTTGTATCTAGTCACTTTGGATTACCTTATAAGGGCTATCCCCTTACCTGATGATTGTCTCCTCAGTTAGTTGATTTCATACGTTCTTGCATTTTGCTACAACCTAGTTATCACATCGGACTTTTTATGTATTTTTATACTATGTACTATCCATGGGGACATTTTTTAAATGTGTGGTATGTTCCTGTAGTGGTAGTAGCCTCTTTATGCGGTACCTCAGTTCTCATGCCTTCTGTCAGCTTGTCAGCCCATAGTCCTGTGGCTGTGTTGTGGTAGACAAAACCTGACCTATAGACATCAGACCCACTTTTGTACTATACAAATAGCTCAAACCCTTGAATTAACCTCAGAAATGGATTCTACATCCAAAATAACATATAGTCACTCAGCCAAATTACCACCCTACCTCTCATGGATTATAAGATACATCCCAAGAAACCTTCAACTGTGGCAAACTCGCACCCAACAAGGTTTCACATCTCTGTGGAAGACATAAGGCATACCCTGAAAACCCTCAAGTACATACCAGTGGAAGCTTACCCTCAACACCAGGATCATACACCAACCCTGTAACCTCAGCCAGAATACTGAAGTACAGATGCAGGAGGCAGTGCAACAAGTCAGATACTTTCACCTCATCCAGAATAAAGCTTACAGATCCAGGAGGAAGTGCAACAAGTCAGATCCTGTCACCTCATCCATAATACAGAATACAGATCCAGGAGGCAGTGAAACAAGTCAGATACTGTCACCTCATCCATAATACAGCATACAGATCCAGGAGGCAGTGCAAAAATTCAGATCCTGTCACCTCATGTCACGCTTTGCACTTAAGGATTATTGTCTTCACCACTTTGACATGTCCTCTCCTCAGTACCATCTACCTCAGTCTAAAAGCGTGACACAAATAAAAGCACAACATCAATGGTGCAATCCGCTATTTCCTCTGGCTTGTGCTGACCTTACAATCTCGGCGACCAACTCAGTATATACTTGCAAAATTTGCGGTTAACTCCATACCGGTTGGCCATCCATTATGAGATCCAATCTCCTTCCCTGGCCAATCAACAGCCTTGGACTTCCATCTTCAGTCATGCATTGTTTGTTAGTTCGCATCTACATCTAACTAAGCCATCACTACTGTATAGTTTGCAATTGGACTAGTCCCTACCCTGCATACACTATTAACTCTCATTTGCATTACCTTCAACGTCACTTGCTCCTGTCCCAATTCGTCATGAAATTGTATGCTCAGATTCTATTTTCTCGCACTTACGCTAAGACCTCGGATCTATACCACTGCTTCATTTCCTATCCCTTTCCTGTCATTCATTGCCTCACCGCTTCAACTGTAGTTAGCTCATCACCAGTTTGTATCTAGTCACTTTGGATTACCTTATAAGGGCTATCCCCTTGCCTGATGATTGTCTCCTCAGTTAGTTAATTTTGTACATTCTTGCATTTTGCTACAACCTAGTTATCACATCGGACTCAGGTTGAGTTTCCTTCTTCAGAACACATTCCATTCATCTTGTCATTTGTTGAGTGGCATAACCAAGTTTGCACTTTGCAACTGGACCTTGCTATTTGCACTTGCCCTCGCACTTGGCATTCCTTTGCGCTCACGATCATCTAAGAATTGCCCTATAGTACGTGGGGTGGTTGTGTGACACCTCATCTAGAATACAGCATACAGATCCAGGAGGCTGTGCAACAAGTCAGATCCTGTCACCTCATCCAGAATATGGCATAAAGATCCAGTAGGCAGTGCAACCAGTCAGATCCTGTCACCTCATCCAGGATACAGCATACAGACACAGGAGGCAGTGCAGCATGTCAGATCTGGTTATCAAGTTTGAAAAGCAAAAGTGGGATTGTAAACTGGCCATGGATTTTCAAAAGTGGAAAGCCAAGAGTTTGGCTCATCAACAATAATGGGATTCAGAGTGGAAGTTGAAACAGGCTGAGCTAGAGTTTCAAAAAGAGGAAAAGGAGAAGGATCAACAGCAAGCACAACTGGAAAAGGAGAGGGAACAACTTGCAACCAAAAAAAAGGATAAGGTATCAGTAGGCTTGGCTTGCATTGTTAGCAGTAGAACAGTAGATTAAATAAGGCAGATAACTCAAATGCTGGGCTTGTAAATATATTTGCATGGGTGAAAGAAAAACAAAAAAAATATTTTTGATTACAACGTTTGAGAGTATTCTTAACCCCACCAACATACAGATCTTTTTTGTTTTTATTTATATTTTTTTCTAGAGTAAATTTGGCATTTATTCAAGTCCTTACAAGTATTTCTAGTTGTTTTATTAATTTGAAGTGACATGACCATTCTGGTATGGGTTGCTGTGTCCACAGCAGGAAAGTTACAGTGATTGTACTTATTAGCTGCCCAAACCATTTTCACTAGATATTTTTGCTTGAAATCAATTCCAAAGCCAAGGTCAGGAAAAAAAATTGGCCATCCAATACTTGATATTTTTCTGTATTTTAAATAAGTCAACCATTTGATTTCTTGGTTGGAACCACAAGTAAAAGGAGTAGCCAGAGATGTTGCCTTTGTTGATATGGGGAGAGTTGTAAAAAGAATCCAAGGTAAAAGTGATGTGTGGGGAGCAATCAAAAGGTGTGGGCTTGGAAACAAATTCCAACAAAGAGAAAGAGGGGATGTTGTTGTCCTTCATGGTATCACGGTTTGATTCAAAGGAAAGTTTGGCCAAATTGCAAACCATTTTCCCTAGAATTTGGGATCATTTGTTGGCCTTAAGCTTGAGGAAAGCATACTCTTGAGGAGAAGATCTAATAAATTTTTTCTTCAAATAACTTCCAAATAACTCCAAAGGGTGCATTGATTTTTGCCATCCAACTGCCCACATTTTTCCACCCCAAGATCTTGAAGGAAAAACTGGGTTGACAAATTTTTTTGAACCATGAAGGAAAGTGGTGACAAATTTGATGTCCTTCTTATCTTGTTCTTAGAGTTTATCAAAGGGCACAAATTCAATGATTGCAACCAGGGCTTGGTGATCAGATCAATTGAGGACAATTACTTTTCCATGGTGGAAGAAATGGAACCGTTTGATTGCTTGTTTTGCTTGGTCAAACTCTTCCTGGGTGGGCTTTTGACTATTCTTTTTCTTTTCAGCAACAATTGAAGGGTACAGATCCAAAGGAGATGGTTTCTAACAAGACCAGACCACCTTTTCATTAATACCTTCCCCAGTAACTTCCAAAGAAATTTCTGAATCACAAGATTGAAGCCTCTTTTGGCAAGCAGCCCTAATCTTCCCACCTCTCTGTATGTTTTTCAAGCCATCTCCTTCCATCTTGTTCCCTCCCAATCCTATACTTAGATTGGGGTGAGGGGCAAGGCAAGATTCAATTGTTTGTGTAAAATTTTGAGTGGGGTGGGAGAAGAATTGGATGTTCCCCAAAAGCGGTCAAATGTTTTCCAAAAAAAAAAAAAAACAAAGTCAGTCCAATAGACATCATTGGTGAAACATGACTGAATAAAAAAATAAAAACAATCTGGACTTGAACCCAGGGACACCAGAAGCTGAATACCACCCCAAAAAAATTGGCATGAGTGACCCATGCAACACACCAACAAGCAAAGTTATCAAAAAAAAAATTAAAATTAAAAAAAAACCTACCTTCCATGGCAAAGAACACCTGAAAAAACCAAAAAAAACCCTGTTGGCTTCCAGTGCAGTCCAGAGACACCTAAAAAGAATAAAAAGATCAAAAAGAAAAGATCTGGAGGTCAGCTCCAAAGAAATCTCAAAAAAAAGGTGCAGGAGGCATCAGCAATCAATCGCTTGATCAATTGCAAAACAATCAAACAATCAATCAAAAAAAGATCAAGCAATTGAATGCAAATCAATTTGCCAATCAATCAATAAATTTGGTTTTGATTTATCAATCAATCAATTAGGATTTGATCAATTGAAGGGGGATGCAAGTGAGATGAGGTGGAGCTGAGAGAGAAGACCTGGGGGAAGTTCAAAGGAGAGGTAAGCAAGGGTGGTTTAGTGAGTGGAAAGAATGAGGGAAAGGGACTCACTGAGTCTGTTGGTGAGTTGGATGGTGAATTTTTTGGGGAGCTTGGTGAGGCAGGTTTCTTGGTGAGGTTGATGAGGCTGGTGAGGTTGGTTAGGTTGCTGAGGTGAAGGAGGTGGTTTGATGAGGAGGAGGAAGGAAGGTGACTGGTGTGTGAGTTGGGTGAGGTGGAAGTGTTGGAGTGGTGAGGTGGAGGGGAGAGGTGGGTGGGCTGGCAAGTGGGAGGTGGAGGTGTTTCTGATTTTGTCTAAGTCCACTAAGGAAAAAAAAACCAACTCAGCCTGGAAACTTGGGTGAACAACCAAAAAAAAAAAAACTTACTGCGAAGTTAATTTTAACCTATTTAAAAATCAAACATTACTCATCAAAGCTTGCAAGGGTGAGAGGAAAAATCTGCTCTCTCATAGAAGAAGATGGGGGAGAAGATGAGAGAGGGATGACTTGAGGTGGGTAAGGAATATAATCTTCAAATATTTTGTCCCATTCATCTTTGATGTTGGCCAAAAGATTGTGAAGGATGACACAAGTGATAATCCAGTTGATGAGGAACTTCATGCCTTTAGGGTTTTGAAGCTGGTTTTGCATTTCCCTTAAGCTGGCCCATCTTTCTTTCAGGACTCCTATGGCATGCTCAATCCAAACTTGTGATTGGGCAAGATGATAGTTGAAATTGGGTTTTCCTTGATTTTTAGATGAAACGTTCTGGTATTCTGGAACAACGTTTTTTCCACTAGAATAAGCTGAATCGGCCAGAAGGTATTGATCTTGGTCAAAGAAGTTCCCCGCTTGTTGGGCAATTTGCATCCAATTTAAAACTTATGAATCATGACAAGAACCTGGAAGGCCAGAATGAAGGGATATGAACTTCTTGTTGTTATCACAAACAAGTTGTAGGTCCACAGATTATCTAAACAAAAAGATGAAACATATTTGTTCAGTGGTGTGATAAAAGGTGTTATCAAAGTGATTGGAAAAGAAATGAATCAGTTGCCTTTTTTTCAATCAAAATAGTGGTTGCCATCTAGCTTGGGCTTTTGACTCAAGGGGATGGTGGTTCCATCAAAAAACACAATGCAACCAGGAAAGCCTTTGGTCTCCATTACTTGAGATATCTCCTTGCGTTCTTCTTTGGTTGGCCAAGAAAGGACTGAGAAATGGAGAGTCATGATTGCTATCCTAAGTCAATGCTTCCATAACTGACTGGGAATTGATTTTCCAATCAATGGATTGCTGCTCCATTTCAATTTGACCCCAATCTACAAAGAGCAACAGCGAGTTAGATGGCTGGATTGCATTGAGGATTCCAAGAATTTTTCTGGAAGATGTGGTGGTCTTCAATCATCTCCAAAAGTTTCATGAATGAAGGCAACAAAGTTCAGAATAGTTGCTGGAAGCTTAAGTCAGGGATAAGATGAAGCTTTTGCCTTTCATACATAGGGTTGTGGAGGGTGTTTATTCTTGGAACCATTTATTGCTTTTCCAACAGAGAATTCAAAGCTAACCAAGTTGATTCCAAATTGGAGTCTGAATCAGAGTCTGAATGGGAGGCAAACAGTAGCAAAATTTCAGTCAGCTTTTTTGCGTTTTCAACTTGCTGGTGGGAAGTTTGATTGGACATGTTGAGAAAGATGTTTGATGTGATGTGGGGTGATCAGATGATGATGGGATTTGTGTGAAGATGGAGATGTGAAAATAAATAGAGATGTGAAGCAATGGAGATGAGATGTGTGTGATGCAATGGAGATGCAACCGGTATGGATTTGCTGATGTGGATGGGTGTTTTAGATGTGATGGATGGTGGATGGATGATGATGCATAAATGGTGGGTTTAATGGCGGGTTTGATTTTTGAAATCCGCAATTTTCATGAAACCAGCCATTTTGAAATACACCAGTTAGGGGGTACATGTATTTCAGAAACCCGTCATTAAAAATGGCGGGTTTGGTCAAAAAAAATGGCACCCACCCAAGAAGAATTTGAGCAAGCAAAACAAACAATCAAACAGTTCTGTTTCTTCCACCGTGGAAAAGTAATTTTCCTCAATTTATCTGATCACCAAGCCCTGGTTGAAATCATTGAATTTGTGCCCTTGGATAAAATCTTGGAACAAGATAAGAAGGACATTAACTTTGTCACCACTTTCCTTCATGGTTCAAGAAAATTTGTCAACCCAGTTTGTCCTTCAAGATCTTGGGGTGGAAAAATGTGGGCAGTTGGATGGCCAAAATTGATGCACCCTTTGGAGTTGTTTGGACCTTATGTGAAGAAATCATCTATTAGATCTTCTCCTCAAGAGTATGCTTTCCTCAACCTTAAGGCCAACAAAGTATCCCAAATTCTAGGACAAATGTTTTTCAATTTGGCCAAACTTTCCTTTGAATAAAATCATGATACCATGAAGGACAACAACATCCCCTCTTTCTCTTTGTTGGAATTTGGTTCCAAGCCTACACCTTTTGATTGCTCCCCACACATCACTTTCACCCCGTATTCTTTTTACAACTCTCCTCATATTGAAAAAGGCAACATCTCTGGCTACTACTTTTTACTTGTGGTTCCAACCAAGAAATCAAATGGTTGACTTATTTAAAATACAGAAAAATATCAAGTATTGGATGGCCAATTTGTTTTTCCTGACCTTGGCTTTGGAATTGATTTCAAGCAAAAAGGTATAGTCAAAATGGTTTGGGCAGCTAATAAGTACAAGAACTGTAACTTTACTGCTGTGGACACAGCAACCCATACCAGAATGGCCATGTCACTTCAAATTAATAAAACAACTAGAAACACTTGTAGGTACTTGAATAATGGCCAATTTAACTCTAGAAAAAAATATAAATAAAAACAAAAAAGATCTGTATGTTGGTGGGGTTAAGAATACTCTCAAACATTGTAATTGAAAATAATTTTTTTTTTCTTTCACCCATGCAGATATATTTACAAGCCCAGCATTTGAGTTATCTGCTGTATTTCATCTGCTATTCTACTGATACCAATGCAAGCCAAGCCTACTGATACCTTATCCTTTTTTTGGTTGCAAGTCATTCCCTCTCCATTTACAGTTGTGCTTGCTGTTGATCCTTGTCCTTTTCCTCTTTTTGAAACTCTAGCTTAGCCTGTTTCAACTTCCAATCATAATCCCATTTTTGTTGATGAGCCAAACTCTTGGCTTTCTGCTTTTGAACATCCATGGCCAGTTGACAATCCCACTTTTGCTTTTCAAACTCAAGTTTTTTGGATTCAATTTGTGATTTGACTGTTTTTTTCAGGGGAAAATCAATGAGCATGATTTTGAAAGCAACGGTATTCAACCAATGGACTTACATGAATCTTGCTTCTCCATGATTTCTTCAAAGCCTGAAAAACCAGAAGTGTTTCTCCTATTTTGATTACTTTTGGGGTTGATATTGATGGAATTGGAGGCCTTTTGCTTTCTCTTGGCAGAGGAGGTTTGAGTCTGAAAGTCTTCACTAGTGTTTGAAGGCAATGTGGGAGGCCCCATCAGCTTGAGTTTTTGGCCATTCAGTAATGGATAAGCCTGTTTTTTTGCAATGTAAATCAGTCAGGATTAACCAGACAGAAGAGAAAAGAGCTTGGTTACTTACTTGAACCAAAGTTGAGGGTAATGGAGACTGAGGAGTATCTTGTTCTGCATCAGCAAGGTTGATGAGATCTGCTAACCCAGGAAGAGAGCAATCCAAAGAAGGAGGGGAGGGGTCCAAGGTATGGTTTGACACATCAATCAACGCGGAAGTAGAAGTGATTGGAGCTGATTACGCTTGAATATCCTCCTTGGCATTGGATGATGGCCACTCCAAGGCAAAGGCTTCTTCAGGATCACCATTGCTAGGCTGAGCATCCCCAGCCAAGTCCTCAGAATTGACTGAATTGGATTTTTGGGAATCAGAAGCGGCTAAAGGCGTGATGTTGGCCTTCTTTCCAAAGATTTCATCCATTTGAATATAAAAAGGACAAATGGAGTCCAACTTATCAACCATCAAGTTGATTCCCTTGGCTATGTCAGAGTTGGTGATACCAAAGCCGGTGGAGATTGACATGGAGTGCCCCTTTTTGTACTTGGCTTTGATAATTCTTGAATTGTTCACTCATCTGTTTGAATGAAATATCCAGCCTACCTTTTTTTTTGTTCTTGAGTTCATTGGCCATCAGGAGATAACCATTGACCTTAGAGGATGGAGGTTGTCCAACACATGTTTCATTGTCCAATCCAAAGCAGGCATCATAGTTGGAGGGAATTTTGAGCCAGTTGACCAGGATGAGGTGATCAGCTCTGTTGAGCTGACTTGAGCCCTTGGAAGGTGATTGGGGAGGATTGTTTGTTGTGGAGTTCCTTGGCAGTGTTTGAATTTTTTCTGGACTTTCAGGGGGAGGTTTGCTGAGGGGCCATTTGGAAAGAGTCAGGGCAATAAGGTGATGAGAGGGATAAAGTGACAAGAGAGATAAAGGGATGAGAGATATCAAGTGATGAGAGCAATAAATTGACAAGAGCAACATAACAATGATTGGATTATTTGTATGAGGTTGGAGGTACAAGCTCTTGTTGGAGGTAGAGTGATGAGAGCAATGAAGCAATGATAGCAATGAAGCAATGAGAGCAATAAAGTGGTGAGTGATCAAGTGATGAGGGTGATAAATTGATGAGAGTGATGATGGGAGTGATAAAGTGATGAGAGTGTTGAATCTTTTGATGATGATGCTGCAGGTAAAAAAATTTGCAATGAGGTTGGAGGTAGAAGGAGGTGGGAAGCCAGGGGTGGATGATGTGGAAAGGTGGCAGAAGCCTTTAAATACTTTATTTGAAAAAACCCACTTATTTCAAGTTAACTTTGACACATCTGCTGTGAAATAATTGGGTTTTTTTGATTTTTAATGGCGGGTTTGAAATGGCGGATTTGGGTTGAAACCCGCCATTAAAAAATGGCAGGTTTGGTTAACTTTGATACACCCTATTTTGAAATATAGCATCAGCATAAATATATCTTCAACAAGTACGTTCAATTTCATGTACAAAAAAAAAGTAATGTTAAATTCACGGCTCATTGAGCCATGTACATGGCTCTGTACAGGGCTCTTTGAGTTGTGTACACGGCTCCAAGGGACGTGTGGCACCCTACACGGCCCAAATGAGCCATGTGGCACCCTACACGGCCCAAATGAGCCGTGTGGCATGCTACACAGCTCAAATGGGCCGTTTGGCATGCTACATGCCTCAAATGGGATGTGTGGCATGCTACACGTCCCATTTGAGTTTCAAGGAATGCCAAACAACTAAAATCAAGTGGTGTAGCCTCCACTAAATAATAGATAATAAATAATAAATAATAAATAATAAATAATAAATAATAAATAATAAATAATAAATAATAAATAATAAATAATAAATAATAAATAATAAATAATAAATAATAAATAATAAATAATAAATAATAAATAATAAATAATAAATAATAAATAATAAATAATAAATAATAAATAATAAATAATAAATAATAAATAATAAATAATAAATAATAAATAATAAATAATAAATAATAAATAATAAATAATAAATAATAAATAATAAATAATAAATAATAAATAATAAATAATAAATAATAAATAATAAATAATAAATAATAAATAATAAATAATAAATAATAAATAATAAATAATAAATAATAAATAATAAATAATAAATAATAAATAATAAATAATAAATAATAAATAATAAATAATAAATAATAAATAATAAATAATAAATAATAAATAATAAATAATAAATAATAAATAATAAATAATAAATAATAAATAATAAATAATAAATAATAAATAATAAATAATAAATAATAAATAATAAATAATAAATAATAAATAATAAATAATAAATAATAAATAATAAATAATAAATAATAAATAATAAATAATAAATAATAAATAATAAATAATGAATAATAAATAATAAATAATAAATAATAAATAATAAATAATAAATAATAAATAATAAATAATAAATAATAAATAATAAATAATAAATAATAAATAATAAATAATAAATAATAAATAATAAATAATAAATAATAAATAATAAATAATACATAATAAATAATAAATAATAAATAATAAATAATAAATAATAAATAATAAATAATAAATAATAAATAATAAATAATAAATAATAAATAATAAATAATAAATAATAAATAATAAATAATACATAATAAATAATAAATAATAAATAATAAATAATAAATAATAAATAATAAATAATAAATAATAAATAATAAATAATAAATAATAAATAATAAATAATAAATAATAAATAATAAATAATAAATAATCAATAATAAATAATAAATAATAAATAATAAATAATAAATAATAAATAATAAATAATAAATGATAAATAATAAATAATAAATAATAAATAATAAATAATAAATGATAAATAATAAATAATAAATAATAAATAATAAATAATAAATAATAAATAATAAATAATAAATAATAAATAATAAATAATAAATAATAAATAATAAATAATAAATAATAAATAATAAATAATAAATAATAAATAATAAATAATAAATAATAAATAATGAATAATGAATAATAAATAATAAATAATGAATAATGAATAATAAATAATAAATAATAAATAATAAATAATAAATAATAAATAATAAACTATAAATAATACATAATACCAACAAATAATAAATGATAAATGATAAATGATAAATAATAAATACTAAATAACAAATAATGAATAATACATAATACATAATAAATAATAAATAATAAATAATAAATAATAAATAATAAATAATAATAAATAATAAATAATAATAAATAATAAATAATAAATTATAAATTATAAATTATATGGAGTAGTATATGGGCCCTACACAACTCCCACAGGCCGTGTGGGGCCCCACACGGCCCCCACAGGCCATGTGAGGCCCTGCATGGCTCCTACACAACTGGAGCTGTGAATTTAACATCACCCACCAAAAAATAAATAAATTAAAATAAAAATTATTGTGAACAAATGTAAGCAGTATCATAAAAAAATATAAGAAATCAAAAAATTAATTAATTAACAAGTTATTTCACAAAAATAATAATAAGGTCTAACAGAGTTAGAAAATTTCCAGAACAAAACCACCATTTTGATCAAAGGTTTCTCAAATAAAAATACCCCCTAACTTATTTATTTAAAAATGGTGCACCAGAAGAGTTTTAATTTTCCTTTCTAGCAAGCATCATCAAGGAAGCTCGAGTTGAAGCTTTATCTATTCTATAGTTGAATCTATATCCACTCTTGAATCAAATATTTGGTTCACAGTCACTGCCCAGTCAAGCTTGGTAAAAGCTTGTTCTAATCTTGGTTATAGGATGGGCCTGAGCTCCTTGATGAAACTTTATAGCAGGGATTGTCAAATTCTTTGTGGTGATGTGTCTCATGGAAATGACATTCTTCAAATTTTGAATCCACAATTTATGAATCACCATCAATCCATCATCCTTGGGATGCAAACAACGCATCCGCACCTTCACATCATCAAATCCATAAACATCTCATAACTCGCTATTGATTCACACATCAATCACCAAATCCATCACTCTATTAAACTTTATAATCAACTCATTACTTCACATCAAATTTCCATCAATCTCAAAATGGAAAAAAAATCCCCAGACTTTGTTCAGAAAGGAATCAAGCTGACTGAAATTGTGCTAATGTTTTAATCTGATTCAGAACACAAATTGGAATCCAATTGGTGTTCATGAATTCTCTATTTGAAAAGAAATACATGGTTCCTAGAAGAGACACCCCATCATAACATGTATGAAAGGCAAAAGATCCATCTCATCCATGATTTGAGTTTCAAGCAACTTTTCCAAACTTCTTTGGTGTAATTAATGAATAATTTGGACATGATCAAAGATCAGCACATCTTTTAGAATAAATCTTGGAATCCTCAAAATTATCCAGCCATTGTCAGCCTCCTGGATTCCAAGACCCTTGCTATCCTTTAGCTACCAGAGGTGATAGATTAAATAATAAATATATTATTTAATAAATTCAGCAAAAATCTGTAGAATATTTGGATTAAGCTTATTGCAAGGTTAAGTGGTTTGGTTATTGTTTATTTTTTTAAATCAATATGGATAAATTGATTATTAAATATTTATGGAGGGGCCACAATTATATTGGGGATCTTTAACACCTCTCTTCAGGGATTTCAGTATGAAAACACGTAGTCCTGGTTACTTTGGGCTCTTTAGTTTAAAGAATATTTTACCCAAAGATAATATGCATATAAAATACACAATGGAGTGGTAGGACCTTGTAGCCAAGCTATCACGACAGAGTAAGGATAATAAGACTCACTGGTATGTTATTAAATACTTTGAGTATCTGTTTGAGACGTGTACTGATGGGTTAAACCTGTATACTGGGGTTATAAGGTTGTTCAGCAGTTTTAATTGATAAAAAAGAGGTTTGAGGACGGATATTACTGATCAGAAATTGCCATAAATCACTTACTTATCTCTTATAAGTACTTGATTACCTTGGCACGGCGTCTGGATATGAATATTACTGGGTCTCTGCCCATCAATATCCTCAAAAGAGCTCTTTATTTATAGCTTTTGGAGTCCCAATATTGTCCTTCTGAGGGTTGTAGATGCTCAAAGGGACAAACACTAAGGCTAGCAGGGTAAAAAAAGGTAGCCTGTCATGTGTTCCTGGTGCTATAGCACGGGTAGCATCTAATTCCACAGGGTATGGGAATTATTCCACTTTATAATAGACATTAGGACGTGTGAATAAAACTAATCTGTCCTATTTATGTATTATTTAATTAATTATCCTTATTAAATGTTCCCATTAGTTTAATAATTATATACATAGACATTTCTACGGACATCTTGATGTCAGGTAAGTTCTCATTATGTATTATATAAATGGAGTAAAAGTCATAATATTGATTTTACTCTTTATTTTCGAGTTTCAGTTGATTTACTAAGATAATTACTTAAAAATGCAAGTCATGTGAATTCATGTGATATTTCTACATCATTATTTTTCTTAGTATGTCACGAGGATTTTGATGTCTAGCAGTTCTCATAAAAGTGTATTAAAGTATTTTAATATATTTTTAGAAGTTGTCATTATCTTATTTTTGACATTCTTGGTACTTTGCATTATATCAAGTAAAAAATACGTGTAAGGATTATTTATGTATTTTTATATAATATTATGTGTTTTTAGACAGTCTACTATCCATGGGAACATTTATTACATATGTAGAAAGTTCCTGTGTATGTTGTAGCATGTTTCCGCGGTACCTGAGCCTCTCAGGCCGCCTGTCACTCTGTCAACCCATAGTCCCGCCGCTGCGTACTTGTCAGAGGCCTGGGGCTGCGTACACGACCTCGACGGTGTGACAAGGCTGTATCTCAGCCGCGCGCTGGTGCATTGGCTGCCGCGGCTGCATGCGGGAATTGTGACAAAACAAATTTCCGTCCGTAACTCCTAAAATATACACACACCTCAATTCTGACTGAATTTTGGGTGTGAAACCTATACGTGACAATGTGTGTGAAATATTTAAATGTCCAAAAAGCTCAATAATGGAGCTGTAGTATTTTGGTTCTTCTTTCCTTAATTATTTAAAAATATAAGGAGTTGGATTTCAAGGGTGGGGTCAGTGAGTGACCTACCTAATTTTGGGTGGAGAATCCATTTGTGTAATAATATTTATGGTTTTCCTACTCATTCTTATGTTAATTGTATTATTATTATTTTTATGTTATTTTTGTTACTTTTGCAGCTTGCTCTGCAATACTAGCAAGCTGACAGCCATCCCACTGGAATTTTCTCTCTGTAGATTTAGATCAAATGGAAATGGAGCAGGGGTTCATTTATTATAAAACCTCTGCTCAGTTGGATATGGAACAATCAACTTATACACCAAAATGTTTATGATTGCTATTCTAAAATTATTTTTATCCCTTATTTTCTGGAAAACCAAGGAATAGAGGAAGGAGATTTCCCAGCTCATGGAGACTGAAGTGTTTCCTTGTTGTATTAGCCTTGTTGATTGCACCAAAATCCACTTGAGTCAAAAATCCAAGCTTGATTTAGACAACTATCTTTATTGGAAGAAAAGGTAATCCATTCTTTCATTCTTCAACATTTTCCATGAGATAATTACCAAAAAATCATTCCTCTGTTCAATTAGATACTATGTTTTGTTTCAGCTAGTTTGTGAGGAAAAAAAGAATTTCACTTCTTTCCATGCTGAACCTCCAGGATCCTTTCACAATTCATATGTTTCCAATTTAATTTTTATTGCAAAATTATAAAATGAATACTTTTATGAAGATAAAAAAATTCTGGAATATTTAGCTTATGCTAGTGGAAAATAATTGGTTTCAAAACAACAGAATTTCTCTTCAAATGGTTAAGGCATAACCAATTTCACCTACCATATTTCTCAATTGAAAGTTTGGATTGAGCATGCCGTAGGAGTTTTGAAGGTAAGATGGGCCAGCTTAAGAGAAATGTGGAACCTGCTCCAAAATTCCAAAGGCATGAAGACATATATCAAATGGATTTTCTGCTGCCTTATTCTCCATAACTTATACCTCTCAAACTGTTGCTCACCAACAAACCCTACCTCTACCTCAAAGCCATTAACCTCCTCAGGTTATTAACATTCACCAGCCATCTCCTCCTGACCACCCCATCCACCACCAATTTCCAGGTGATTCTCACCTTCATTCCATCCTTGATGAAACTTTCTGATCCAGGTCTCTTCCATCTACACCATCAGCCCTACCCTTGTCCCCCCTCCACCCTATTAACTTCTCATTCCCCCTATCCCTATCAATTGGCTTTTATTTTCCAATAAATGTAAAAACAAAGATGCTATTGATTAGAGAATTGAAACTAATTAAATTGATATCAAACCAATTTTCTAATCATTAGAAAATCAATTTTCCAATAGAATCAATAGCAGACTTGTTTTTCTATCAGTTAGCAAATCAATTTGCTATTGATTAGGAAATTGATTTTCTGATTGATAGAAAATTGATGTGATATCAATTGGAAAATAAATTTTACACTGATTTGATATCAATTAAAAAATCAATTTTATATTCAATAGTGAATCAATTTTTCAATTGGCTAGAAAATCCATTTGCTAATCAACTAGTAATCATGGCACAATTGCATTGTATTTTTGGAGGGGAATTCCCCTTGACCAAATTTGGGTTCTTCCCACTCAAATTTGCAGTATTTCCCTAATATATAGGAGTGCACACTTGGAAAATTGATTGACACTAGTATTCCTTGATTTTCCCTGTTATTAGGTTCTCAAGCTTTTTATAACTTTCATCTTCTTTTTTTTCATAAAATGGTGATCATAGCATGACTGAAATTTTTTTTACCTCTTTTCCATTCTGATGGACCTCCATTTTTTTCAATGCTTGTTTGAATTTTCAGAATTTACACAAATCTCTTTTCCATTCCATTTTTGATGCACTCACTTAAAGGAATTTGGAAAATTAGTTAAAATGGATGAAAACCAGTTCAAAATTAATAAGAAAAAGCAAAAGAATTCCAAACAGAGAAGGGAGAGGGTAAAAAATAGGGTCTACAAAGTGTCACTTGAAATTTATAGTTTTTAATTCCAATCTGGAAATCAAATCATCTGGTAGACCAAATATGTAAAACCAGTTCATCTATAAAAATCTATCCCCCATGAAAAAAGAAGTTTCCATGAATTCCAAAAAAATGTTGAGATCCAGAAAGATCAAGCTCTTGTAAAGAATTTTCACCTCTTTGACCATGGAAAGGTGGTTATTTTAGATCATTTGTACCAGGAATAAATTGTGGTCATCATAAATTTTTTCCATTGGATCAAATTAACAAGAAGGAGAAGAAAGATATCAACTTTCTCACCACTTAAATTCACCAATCCAAATATTTTATCAACCATTTTTGCCTTAAAAGAACATGGGGTGGACATTTGTGGGCAACTGGAAGGCAAAATTTGATGAACTCTTTTTAGTTTCTTGGTTGATATGTTAAAAAAGTGGCTTTCCAATTTTTCCTTCAATAATTCAAGTACCTAAATCTCAAATCAGACTAGGTGGCCCAGATTTTGGGCTGAATGTTTCAAAATTTCCCCAGGATGCCATTTGAATCCAATCAAAATATCAAAAAGCAAAACAAAATCTGACCCTTTTCCCCCTTGAATTTCAGGGTCAAACAACTCCTTTCAATTTATAAAATCATTTCAATCAAATTTCCAGTGGCTTCTACAATGCTCCCAATATTTGAAATGGAAAAATTTTCTTGAACTCATTTTTCTTGATGGTTTGAATAAAAAAAGCAAACAAACAACTTTTTTACATTGCATACAAGTATGAGGTCTCTGAAGGTTAATTTTTCTTTGCTAAATTGGGTTTTTTAATTGATTTCAAGCAAAAAAGTATCATAAAAGCGCTTTTGGCTTCCAAAAAGAACAAGCACTGTACACTTCCTGCTATTGAATCTTCCTTGCATACCAAAATGGCTATGCCCATGCAAATAAATTGGAGGACCAGTAACACCAACAGGGATTTAGCTAGTGGGTATATTAAATCTAGGAAAAAATAAATTAAAAGAAATAAAAATAATTTTCTATTAAAGTTTTCAAAAATAATATTGAAAATGTTTTTAAACAAAAATGATATGTACTTTTGAATTGGTTCAATTTTGCAAAGTTTTTTGCTTAAAATGATCAGGTATTTGAGCTATTATCTTCTTTCCTCCACAGTTCTACCATTTCCCTTAAATTAAACATCTAAATAAGAATTCTCCCTTTTTTCATCTTCCAGTCAATCCTTCTCCTTCTTCTCTATTTCAAACTCCATCTCAGTTTTTCTCAAATTAAATTGAGCATGGAGGTTTTTGTCTTCAGACCATTAAGCACCTCTTTTCTTTTCTTTATCTATTTTGACTTGAAGGGGCCATTTTTTCTTTTTGATCTGAATCTTTTCATTTTAAACTTCAATTTTATTTCTTTTGATCTGGGTATTAAAATTTCTAGGAAGAATTCCAGTGAATTAGCATATATAGATGTGTTGATACTGGTTCAATTTTCCCACCCAAATATTGCTTCTCAATTATCATTTAAAAACCTCCAAAGCAGGAACTTTTCCTCTGCATTTGATGGCTTTTGGGTTGATTTTGCTTGAGTTTTATGCCTTTCTCTTTCCATTTAATTATGATTCATTGGCTTAAGGTTTTGGTTTCCTAAAAAGGGTTGGGCTGTTTAGAGGACATTAGCTATTACTCACCAGCAGGGTCAATATAGCATATACCTACTGTTTGAAGAGATGTAATAATCTTAATTCCCTGGACCAAAAGACTGAGACAAGAGAGTTGATCAGAAAAAAGGAAGAAGCAAGTAAAAGAAGAAAGAAAAACTGTGAGGAAGAATTCTCACTCTGTGCTAACTGAGAAATGGAAGTGATGCTTAGGGACAACAGAGTGTATAGGATGGTGGGTGATGAGAAGGTAGCAGAAGAGGCAGAATCAAGGTCTGATCACAATTTTGAGAAAAGAAAGTAACGTAAGCATTCGATTGATTGAGAAGACAATGATTTGTGGATAACCTCACATATGAACAACAAAGAAAGGAAATTGTAGGTGATGAGGATGAGCAGCGGGGTAGTTTGATGTTGAAGTGACTCAAGCCGAGAGATTGACGACTAATCAAGGATAAAGCTGAGAGCAAGGTTTGAGTGGAATGATCAACGGGAGTTAAGGTAAGTTGATGAAAGTTTGGAGGAAGGGATTGGACGGATGAGAGAGAGAGGCAGATTGGAAGGGAGCAGATGGATTAGAGGGAGACAAATGGAAGGGTGAGGAGCAGAGTTGACAGAAGCGGGTGAGAAATGGATGGGATGAGAGATGGATGAGGGATGAGGGAGCTGTCAAAGGGGTGAATGAGGAGAGAGCAAGACCTGATCCTCAAGTGGTGGCCTTGAGTGTCTTGGGGTGTAGCAAGCGGGAGCGCACAAGGCAAACAAGTGTGAAAGGTCAGCAACATGTAGATTAGAGTGGGGGAGGTGCGCTGAGAGAATGGATCTGTGATTTCCTTTCAACACTGTTGATATAAAGGTAGGTTTGGCTGTTTGGGGAGTAGATGATGCCTAAATTCAATCCTCCTCAAGGTTGATGGTATCAGAAATGACTTTTGCCCAGCTAAGAAGGAACCAATACAAATAGGCAAGTTTTGGGTCCAAGTTTGAATTGGAGTTTATCATTGATGCCAATGTGGGTGGAATTAGGTCTTTGATTTGTTGAATATCTTCCTTGTAAAAAGATTCTGGCCGATCCAAGGGTTCCTCAAAAAATATTGGTTCTTAAATGAAGTTTTCCTTTTGATCCTTGTAACTTATTTGAAGATTAGCTGCCTGCTCCTCAGCATTGATGGAGTCAGATCTTTGAGCATCAAAAATTCAAAATTCATTGAATTTTTTAAATATTTCATTTACTCAATTGGTGTCTATATTTGAATTCTCCAAAAGATTATACGCCAGAAAAACCCCTGGAGGCCTTAATTTTGCCCCCAGGGCCTCAAATAACATTTACAGGCCTTGAGGTGCCAAACACAACATTTAATGGCATTTTCTCCCACCCAAGGCACTCGTTAAACCTTAAAAAAGATGTAAGCCTTCTGGGGGTGGGAAAAAATACCAGTTGGTGTGATTATCAAAAACAAAATTACTATAATCATGCTAATGAAGCCTTTCAAAGGCTGTACACCCTCCTGGGGTAGAAAAGCATGCCAATTGGTATGATTATAGTAAAAAAGATTACTATTATCATGCCAATGATGCCTTTTGTCATCATTTTAGCAAATTAATTTCTAAAATCACACCAATTTTGAAAATGGGTGTGATTTTAGTAATTTTTATAGGGTTATTTTAGCCTGAGCTTGAGAAAGAAGATAGATCATGGTAAATACTGGGGATATTCAACACCTGTCTCCAGGGGATTAAACTTATAATCCCTGAACATGGGACTTTTGGAACTTTTTACAAGGGAATTATTATCCAAGAAGATAGGGAATTATTTTTCTCATGGGCTCAATACTCTATTTCACAGTAAATTATGTCCGCACACTATTGCAGATCCTTGCTGCTACACAGAAAAATACTTTATTTCAAAATAATTTTAAGATAAAAATATTATGCTGCAGCCCCATGGCTGGGGTTAAGAAACCCCCAAAAAAATCTTTGATGATTTTGGAGGAACTAGAATCCCTGAAAAAATGGAATCAAAAAATCAAAAAATTCTACAAAAAAAATTTTTTTCATGGGTTTTTGGATCCTTATTTTGGCTATTTTAATTTTTTTTTAGCTAGCAAACATTTCAAGCAATATCCAAGGAGATTTCCAATTTTTGTTAAAGATTTTTGGATGCATCCTTTTAACTTAAAAAATTCCTTCAAAAAAATGAAAAAATCAAACAAATCAAATGTCTAATTGGAAATTTTCATCCTGTTATTTTCCTTTTTATTTCATTTTTTTTGTTAATTCAAGCTATCAAAAATTTAAAACAAACTTCAAAGAGCATTTAAATATTTCTTTTATATTTTTTTAATTATTATTTACCTTAAAAAATTCCTTTAAAAAACAAAAAAATTTGAAAAATTCATTTTTCTCATTAGAATTTTGTATCCTTTTGTTTGCCGTTTTTATTATTTTATTTTGGCTATTAAAGCTTTTAGATATTTAACACAACTATTGAATATCTTTTAAATATTTTTTCATAATTTTTGGATTCCATATTTTATCTTGGAAAATTCCTTCAAAAAACCAAGAAATTCAAAAAAAGTTTTGCAGAAATTTTCATGCCAGATGTAAAACAAAACATTGCAAAAGATATGTTAATTTGAAGTATTTTTACTTTGGATCAAATTTCTGGAGGCCCAAGATACATCCAAAAATTCCAAAAAAAAAATTAAAAAGCCCTTCAATAGTTGTGTTAAATTTTCAAAAGCTTTCATCACCAAAAAAAAATCAAAAAGGCAAACAAAAGCATCTAAAAGTCTAATGAGAAAATTGAGTTTTTCTATTTTTTTGGTTTTTGGAACAAATTTTTTAAGTTCATATAATACATCCAAAACATCTGAAAAAAAGGAATTTCTCTTTGACTGTTGTTTTAAATTTTTGATAGCTTGAATCACCAAAAAAAAAAATTAAATCAAAAGGCAAATCATAGGATGCAAATGTCCAATTAGTCATTTGATTTTTTTTTTTGATTTTTTTGGGTGTTTGAAGGAACTTTTTTAGGTAAAAGGATACATCCAATAAATCTAAAAAAATATTTAAAATCTCTTTGAATGTTGCTTGAAATAAAAAAAAGAAATAATTAAAATAGTCAAAATAAGGATCTAAAAACCCATGGAAAAATTAGTTGTTGCGGAATCTTTTAATTCTTTGATTCCATTTTTGGAGGTGTTATAATGCCTCCAAAATTACCAAATATTTTTTGGGGGGTTTTTGAGCCCCAGCTAAGGGTCTTTGTTGTCAGAATTCAAAAAAATAAATCATTGAAAGTATTGTGAAATAAAGTATTTGTCTGTGTAGCAGCAAGGATGTGTAATGGTGTGTGGACATAATTTTCTGTGAAATAAAGGATTGAAACTGTAAGAAGAATAATTCCCAAAAGATATATATTATGGCTTGAATTTAGTAGAAAGCCAGCCAAAAAAGAGAGGAATAGTTACAGTATGGTTAATTCCTGTGTCCCTTCTATAAAAAAATATAATGGTAGATTTTGAGCCTATTGTGATTTTTTGAGGGCTTAGAAGGGTGCAAATGATGGTTTATAAGGGTTGGCTTTTAAATAAAATTTACTTATTAGGAAAAATGAATATACTAATAAGGTGTATCAGAGTTAACCAAACCCTCCATTTTTTAATGACAGATTTCAACCCAAATCCATCATTTCAAACCCCTCCATTAAAATAAAAAAACCCACTTATTTCACATGAGACGTGTCAGAGTTACCTGAAAATAAATGTGTTTTTTCAGATAAAGTATTTAAAGGCTTTCACCACCTCAACCACACATCATTCCATGTCATACACCCATGCTTTCCAACCTCTGACCTCATTGGAAAATTTTTACCTCCAACCTCATCAGAAAAATCTATTCATCACTCTCATCACCCTATCACTCTCATCTCTTCATTGCTATACTCATTATTTCACTTCTCATCCCCTCTTCAATTCATAACTCTCATCAATTCATTGCTCTCATCAATTCATTGCTCTCATCAATTCATTGCTCTCATCAATTCATCACTATCATTGCCTTATTGCTCTCATCAATCCATCACTCTCATCACTTTATCACTCTCATCACTTTATTGCTCTCATCCCCTCATACCTTCACCACTCTCATCACTTTATCTCTCTCATACCTTCATCACTCTCATCATTGTATTTCTCTAATCACTTCCTAACTATCATTGCTTTATTGCTCTCATTGCTTCATCCCTTCATCCCTCTCAATCTTTCAAATGGCCCCTCAGCTAACCTCCCCCCACAAGTCCACACAAAAATCCAATGCACCAAAGCAAACATCCCCAAGGAACTCTAAAAAAAAATCCTCCCCCATCAGCTTCCAAAGGCTCAATTCAGCTCAAGAGAGCTGATCACATAATCCTGGTAAACTGGCTCAAAATTTCCTCCAACTATGGCACTTGCTTTGGGTCCAACAACAAAACACAAGTTGACAAACCTCCATCCTCTAAGGTTGATGTTTATCTCCTGATGGACAATGAGCTCAAGAATAAAACAAAAGTTAGGCTATATCTTTCATCCAAACAGATGAGTGAGCAATTCAAGAACTATTGAGCCAATTGCATAAAGGCCCAATAAATTACAATAACCACTGGCTTTGGAATCACACAGTGCAATTACTCCATGGGAATGAACACAGTGTTAGATAATTTGCACTCAATTTGTCCTTTTTATATTCAAATGGATGAAATATTTGGAAATAAGGCCAAAAAAACCCCTTTAGCTTCTTTTGATGACCAAAAATCAAATTCAGTTGATGCCAAGGACTTGGCTGTGGATTCTCAGCCTAGCAATGATGATCCTGATGAAACCTGTGATTGGCCCCAATCTGATGCCAAGGTGGATATTCCAACACAGTCAGCTCCAATAATTTCTAAATTAGCATTGATCAATCATTAAAAACCTTCCTTGGACCTGTCACTTACTTCTTTGGATTCCTCTCTTCATGGGGTTGAAGAAATCAAAAACTTTGCCAATGAGGATCAATTTATTCCACTATCTCCATGACAATCAACATTGGTTGAAGTAAGGAAGCGATGTATTTTATTTTATTTCTGGTTAATCCTGAATGATTTAGATTGTAAAAAAACATGCTCATTGTTTTCTGAATGGCCAAAAACTCAAGCCAATGGGTCCTCCCACATCACATTCAAATGAGAGTGAGGATGTTCCCACACAAACTTCCTCAGCAAAGGGAAAGCAAAAGGCCTCCAATTCCATCAAAATAAACCCCAATAGCCATCAAAAGAGGAGAAACACTTCCAATTTTTCCAGCTTTGAAGATATCATGGAGAATCAAGATTCAAGTAATTGCATTGATGGAATCTCCTTGCTTTTGAAATCAAGCTCATTGATATTCCCCTACAAAAAAAAAATTAAAATTACAAATTGAATCCAAAAAACTTGAATTTGAAAAGCAAATGGGGGATCTTCAACTGGCTATTGATTTTCAAAAGCAGAAAGCCAAGAGTTTGGATGATAAAAAAAAATTGGATTCTGAGTGTAAATTGAAAAAGGCTGAGCTGGAGTTTCAAAAAGAGGGAAAGGAGAAGGATTGACTGGAAGACCAACTGGAAAAGGAGAGTGAAAAACTGGTGATGGAAAAAAAAGATACATTATTGGTAGCCATGGAATGAATTGGTAGCATTAGAACAGTGGAAGAAATCCAGAAAACTAATTAATTTGATGTATAAAATTTAAGCAAACCCGCCATTTTTTAATGATAAGTTTGAACCCAAATCCACCATTTCAAACCCCCCATAAAAAATCAAGAAAACCCACTTATTTCAGATCAGATGTGTCAAAGTTAACATGAAATAAGTGGGGTTTTTCAATTAAAATATATAAAGGCTTTCACCTGCTCAAAAAAAGGTCATTCAACATCATCACCCCTGGTTTCAACCTCCAACCTCCTCCAAAAAATTCTAACTCCAAACTCAATGGAAAAGCTGATTTTCATTGCTCTCATCACTTAATCACTGTCAGCTCTTTCTATTCTCTTTGCTCCATTGCTCTCATCCCCTCATCACTTCATTGCTATCATCACCTCATCAATTCATCACTCTCACCTTGCTTCATCACTCTCATCACTTTGTTTCTTTCATCACATTCATCTCTCATTGCTTCATTGATTCATCCCTTCATCACTTCATCCCCCCCTTTCATCAAATACTAACTCTCATCACTTCATCCACCCCTTTCATCAAATCCTAACTCTCATCACTTCATCCCTGCTTTCATCACATTTATTCATCAATTTTTTGCTTCATCCCTTCATTCATTTTACTCTTTTTTAATGGCCCCTCAGCGCACCTCCCCCGCAAGTCCACTCAAAAATCCAATCAACAAAAGCAAACATCTCCCAAGAACTCAACATCCAACAATCCTCCCCCCATCAGCTTCTGAAGGCTCAAGTCAGCTCAAGAGAGCTCATAACATAATCCTGATGAACTAAAGAATAAAACAAAGGTAGGCTGGCTCTCTCATCCAAACAGATGAGGAAGCAATTCAAGAACTATCAATCCAAACATTGCCCCTTTAGCCAATGCCAACAAGCCCCATTCTGTCCTTGTCACTGTATGTATCCCAAATCATCTCCTCCCATCCACATACTACATTTGGGGTGAGGATCAAGAAGGGATTAAATTCATTGGATAACATTTTGAGGGTTGAAAGCTCTATTCTTTCCAAATATCTGTATGTTTGTCAAATCATCTCCCCCATCTTGTTCCCTCCCAACCATATACTTTGATTGAGGTGAGGATCAATGAGTAATTCAATTTTTTGTATAAAGTTTTGAGGGAAGTGGCAGATTTATAAGTAAAAATTTAGTTGCACACTATGGGATTTGAACCCATGACCTCAACATTGGTGAGTGATGCTTTAACCACTAAGCTAAGTTTGTCATTGCTGGATGGGCCAATGTAGCTGTCCCAACAAGTGTACCTTGGATGGACATATCATTGATTGGGTCTCATCCCCAGGCAATCAAATCTGTCCATCAAAGGCTGCTGCCTGCAATCAATCCATCAATTTCCAGCAGCAGCAGAGGAGGAGGAAGAGGAGTCCAACAACTGCAATCAATAAATCACTCAATTGATTGCCAGCCGGGGCAGAGGAGGAGGAGGAAAAGGCCACCACTGGCAATTGATTGATTGATTGCCAGAAGGGGCAGAGGAGGAGAAGGAGGAGCAGGCAGCGGCAGAGGAGGAGGAGGCCGCAATAAATCAATCAATTACTTGATTCATTGCAGGCAGCAGCAGAGGAGAGGGAGGAGGAGGCTGCTGCCCGCAATGAATGAATTGCCGGCAGAAGCAGAGGAGGAGGAGGCCACAATTGATTGATTGCCAGAAGTGGCGGAGGAGGAGGAGGACAAAGCTGCCACCCGCAATTGATCAATCAATTGCTGGTGGTGGCAGAGGAGGAGAAGTAGGAGGCCTCCGGAAATCTATCAATCAATTGCTGGTGGGGGAAGAGGAGGAGGAGGAGGCCGCCACCCAAAATTGATTTATTGATTTCCAGCGGTGGCAGAGGAGGCCTCCGGCAATCAATTGATTGATTCCCGGCAGGGGAAGAGGAGGAGTAGGAGGCCGCCAGCAATCAATCAATTGATTGCTGGCACGGGCAGAGGAGGGGGAGGAGGAGGCTGCCTCCTGTGATTGATTGATCAATTGCCAACAGCAGCAGAGGAGGAGCAGGAGGAGGCCGCTGGCAATCAATTGATTGATTGCTGGTGGCAGCAGAAGGGGAGGAGGAGGATGAGGCCACCGGCAAAGGCAGAGGAGGAGGGGGGGAGCTTAGCTGGTGGTTTGAGCAAGGAGGTGTGGGGGGAACTAGAGGTTGAATGATCAAAGGATCAGCAACCAATGAGGGGCAGGAAGAGGAGCAGGATGAGGAGGAGGGGGGGGGGCTTACCGGGGGTGCCAACCAAAGGAGGAGGGGAGGTGGTGGGTGAGGTGGAGTTGATGGGTGATGTGGGAGTGGTGGGTGAGGTGGAGGTGGTGGGTTTGGATGTTTGGTGAGGAGAAGGAAGGATTGGACCAGTGTTTAAGAGTTCAGTCAGCTTTTTTGTGTTTTCAACTTGCTGCTGGGAAGTTTGATTGGGAATGTTGATAAGGATTCTGATGTTATGTGGGGTGATGAGATGATGATGAGATTTGTGTGAAGCAATGGAGATGTAAAGCAATAGAGATTTGAAGCAATCAAGATGTGAAGCAATGGAGATGTGAAGCAATGGAGATGAGATGTGTATTATGCAATGGATATTGGATTGGTATGGATTGGTTGAGGTGGAGGTGTGGATGGGTGTTCTTCATGGGATGGATGGTGGTGCATAAATGGTAGGTTTGATTTTTGAAATAAACCAGTTAGGGGGTATGTGTATTTCAGCAACCCGCCATTGAAAATGGCAGGTTTGGTCAAAAAAAAGGCTGGTTTCTAATGGCTATTTTACTAACTTTGATACACCCTAAGTACTTGGTTTTTAGATATATTTCCTTGGATAAAATTTTTAAAAAGAAAAACAAAAAAAATTTTTTTGATTAAAACAACATTTGAGACTATTTATAACTCCAAAAACAAAAATTTTTTTTTTTTTCTAGAGTATATTTTTCCACTG
>CM062620.1:43598509-43636921 GCA_025617555.3 Puccinia polysora
GATTCCAAATCAGAGTCTGAATAAGATCCAAATAATAAAAAAAGTTTAGTCAGCTTTTTTGCATTTTCAAATTTCTTCCAGGAAGTTTGATTGGAAATGTTGAGAAAGATGGTGATGTGATGCAGGTTGATGAGATGATGGGATGTGTGAGAAGCAATGGAGATGTCAAGCAATGGAGATGAGGTGTGTGAAGGGATGGAGATGGGATTGGTATGGATTTCCTAAGGTGGAGGTGTGGATGGGTGTTTTTCATGCAATGGATGGTGGATGGATGATGATGCATCAATGGCATATTTGATTTTTTGAATCCTCCATTTCCATCAAACACACCATTTTGAAATACACCAGTTAAGGGGTATGTGTATTTCAGAAACCAGCCATTAAAAATGGCAGGTTTTGTCAAAAGTAATTTTGGGTTTCTAATGGTGGGTTTGCTAACTCTGATATGCCCTATTGCTTTTTTTTTTTTTTTTTTTTTTTTTTTTTTTTTTTTTTTTTTTTTTTTTTTTTTTTTTTTTTTTTTTTTTTTTTTTTTTTTTTTTTTTTGGTAGTTGAATTTTTTGAATTTCAAGTTATTTTCAGTTTCACTTTGGTGAAGCTTTGGGTGAAGCCATCTTCCTTTCATTGGTCAATTGCCAGTTAGATTTGTTTTATTTTCCATCAAGTTGAATTCCAAGCAAATGTTTTGTTTCTATTTAAACTTTGATGAGCTCAATTTTTTTTTACCTTGAAATTTGTTAAAATGGCTTCAAAACAGGACTGGATTTAGATATGAACTGAATGGAAAGCCAGAGGCCCTATTCTGGACATATTAAATGACAGGGTGTGGGTACTGTGGAAGGGGAGATGTGGTGATGATGAAGTGTGTGTATGTAGTGAGCATGTGGTCAAACTTTTTGCATGTTGATGGATGATGATTCATAAATGATGGATTTGATTCTTGAAACACACAATTTCTATGAATTAAACCATTCTTTAAAAAAAAAGAAAGGAGATTATATGCATTTGTATTTTGGTATCCCAGAATTGAAATTTATGAGCTTGGTAAATGAAAAACAGGGTTACATTTGCTGGCTCTGATAAATCTTATTACAATTATAAAATTTGTATTATGATTTTCTTGTGGTTCTTAAAAATTTTATCATAAATTTATTATCACTTTTTTAATTTTTCATATGGTTATTTTGTTTTTTTCTGGGCAATTTCTTTTTATTTAATTTTTGAACAATCAATTCCTAATTTAAATTGAAAAATAGGTTTCAAAAAAAAAAATTGAATTAAGTTCTCCATGCCTTTCCCTGGGTGAGAAAAAATTTCAAAGGCACAAAATTAGAAGGAAAAACTTTGAATCTAGTGATTTAAAAGTCATGAATTTATTTTAACTCTATCTCAGATGATGAAATCAGGGCTTAAAATTACAAATGTGATGATCATAAAACACACCACCAAAGTTTTCCTTGCCTGTATTAGCAATTGAAACAAGATGGCTTTATTTTGATTGTTTTCTCTTCAAATGAGCAGGTTCATCAACTGCTCCAAGAATAATTCAAATATGCTTCCCAAATAAATAAATAAATAAATAAATTTGCTTATCTTTTGAATTTTGAATTATCTGCTCAATGGGGGGCACAATAAATCCAAATTACAACAATCAATGACATCCTGAATAAAAAAAATCTGCTTGACATGATAAAACAACCATCAATCCTCCAAAATCAAAGCTATGGTTTTTGGAAAGTAATCCCATACCCAAACTTTTATATATATCTTTGACATGAATTCACACCGTGAGATCAAAACTCTAGGTTCTAGAGCAAGCAAGCCAAATATTTATTCACCAAACCTCTTGTCTCAGTAATCAAAATTTTTGTTAATTTAAATTTTACAATTTTACTCCACATCTTTTTTTTTTTTAACATTTCTTTTTTTCAGAAAAAAAGAAATCAATCACAGAATCCCATGATCCTATCATGAGCTGCTTATGAGATGTGAACCATTGGGGATGATATACCATTTTGGGTGAGATCAAGCCTGGTTAAGTTTCTTCTGTTTCTTTTCTTTTTTTTTTGTGATGGTCATGGGTTTTAAAACTTTCATTGGATGGGTTTGTTGAGGGAGTATTGTTGAAAACTAGGAACTGTTTGAAGTTGATTTACGTACACAAGACCTTTCTTTCTTACAGTTTCAGTATACAACCAAACTAGGGTTACAAAAACCACCAACAAAAAAAAAAAAAAAAAACAGAAATCAGGGTCAGTGGACTCGATTTGTTTTTTCTCATGTCAGTGTGCAAGTATTTAAAAATTCAACTGAGGTGCATGCTGACGTACTGGATATTGATCAGTGAAACGTTCTCAATCCGATTTCCATGTTTTCCATTCAAGGTTTCTATCCAGTTACATACTGGAACGAGAGGTCTGACTTGAAATTGAGTGGAACCTTGTAATCTAGTGAGGCTCTCCTTGGTGGGATATGATAGCCAAGATGATCATATTAAGCTGGAGAGAGTGGATGATGCTTGTAGGATAACTTGTAGGTTGATGAGTTGATCATTGTGATCGCCTGTGACTCGTGACATTAAGGTTGGGGATCGGCTCGTTCTCCTCTTATCCTCTCATGCCTTCCCCCCACACCCTTCACCGGTCGAAACCCGGTCTCCGAGCCCGTCCGGTTGGTCGGTCGGTCGGTCGGTCAGTCCCCGGACCCTGGCGCAGGTCTCATGCGCATCGTGAGTGACTCTGGCTGGCTCCACGCCCTCCGACCGAAATCTCAGCTGCAGCCTGACCAGCGCACCCAGCTCAACGGCAGCCTAGTCGTAGTCGACCAAGAACCTCCCAAGGACAAGACTAATTATTTACTGACCACTTCCCGAATTCATCATCGATGGCTATCACCTCATGCTCATCTACTTCGATCCCCAACGATACCAAGACCGGGACATCCAAGAAACACTCTCGATCAAAGTCCTCCGATCCATCCTCCATGAACGACTCAAACCAACCTAATAATCCTCCGACTATCTCAGATACCAAGCATTCTTCCAAACGACTCAAACTCAAATCAGATCATTTCATCCAACTCCTCCCCAACCATCCCAACCAAATCAAAAAATCAACTCGAGCCTCCTCATCCTTACCTCCCTCAAAAAAATCGACGGTCGACTCTGGTACTACCTCCTCTCGATCCCGATCTCATTCCCCGGATCCCACGTCCGACTCTGAGGACCAATCCGAGTGGACCACCGTCACCAAGAACCGAAAAAAAGAATTAACCACCCATGATGATCCTCCCAGCGATCAGCCACTCTCGAAAGCTCAAACCAAGAAACGTGATAAACTCAGCCAGAAAATCATCGATCATCCTGCCGAATTTCACTTCGATACCCGTGGCTTCAGGCACGGTAGGATGATCCAACTCAAGGTCATCGATCCTCCCATCCCTTTCATCATCTCTCCATTCATCTAAATCATAAAAAAAAAAAAACTATCTATTTACTTTCAAACTGATACTCGGATCCCCGTTCTCAGGACGTCAGGGATTTGGTCCTTAGTGTCATGTCAGACGAGCGAAATCAAGAATGGATGCTGGTTAAGGTGAGCCTACATTTGTACCAATCAGTCATCAATCTACCTCGCATATATCATCTTTCATGGCCTGACCAACTCTCCTTTTTTCACATATTTATATATATATTTATTAATATAAACCTTGCACTTGAAAAAAATTCCGACTGTAGAACAAGAGTAGTATTAAGAAGATGGTGGTCCTCATGATACCAGGATTGACGTCAGAATCATTGGGAATCACTGAGCCTCCAAACACTTCATCGATCATGCCATTTTCGATCTCGAGTAAATCTTCAAAACTACCGATCTTGCAATCCTTATTCAGTCACGCTTGTCCGACTAAAGCCGGCGGTGATCGACTCAGGATGTTCAGTTGTTTGAATGTTTTCCTAACGTGCCCATTATCCGCAATGGCTAAAGTTAAGCGTGACGAAGAACGAAAGAAAAGTAAATCCTTTCCCGGTCTATCGTTTCTTTCTTTTCTCTCTCGCTCCCTCCCTCTAACCCCACACTACCTACGAACTCCGAGGCAACTCGTCACCTCCCTTGCGAACCATAAAAAGTAACTCATCTGTCGGGCTTTAAACATCAAACTTGGTAGGTTCCATGAATGGATTGTCAATGGACCCAACGAGTTATCTGCTTTCCACCGAGCTCATGATTGAACAAGATTATCCTTCCCTTCATTATTCCGTTCCAATTTCAACTACCGACCGACAAGTAGCCCGGGAAAAAGAGCCGCTCTCAGATCAGGAAGCCTCATCGTCTCCACGACCATCTTTCGAGGCTTGGCTGACTCATCCTACACCTGGGTTCATCCAAACACCCATCCATCCTGATTTATTGCTTGGAAGACCTCTGAAAATCTTGGGTATCGATTGCGAGATGTGTGTGACTGCATCTGGATCTGAACTGACAAGGTGCACGGTCGTCGACGCGGAGGAAAAGTTGGTTTACGATCAACTGGTACTACCTGATTTACCGATCACGGATTACTTGACTAGATTTAGTGGGATCACGGAGGAGAGACTGAAAGGGACGACCACTCGGTTGATAGACGTCCAAAAGAAACTGAGTGAATTGATAGATTTTAACACGGTCCTTGTCGGGCATTCATTAGATTGTGATCTGAGAGCGCTCAAGATTGCTCATCCATGGGTCATTGACACGAGTGTGATCTATCAACATCCCAGAGGTCTACCCATGAAACCATCGTTGAAATGGCTCGCGTCGAAATGGTTGGGTCGAGAGATTCAATCGAACGGATTACCGAACGGGGGTCATGATTCCGAAGAGGATGCAAGGACTGCTGTCCAGCTGTTGAAGAAGAAGATGGAAAAGGGGCGTGGGTTTGGGGAATTCACTTCGGATAACGAATCGATTTTTGAAAGAATGGCTCGCGGTAATCAACCCAAACGATCGGCCTTTGTCGACTTTTGGTCCTCCGCTCCCAATCCGCATCTCCTCTCGGACACCCCCGGCAAAAACGTACCACACCCTCTGGTCGTGAAAAATAATTGGAAGAACGTTGATTCGTTTGTTTTCGGCTCTGACAGAGAGGTGGGTCCTCCTCTTCTCTATCAAAACTCAAGATAAAAAAGAACCACTTTTTCTCTGTTTTTTTGATCAATTAAGTCTTTGGTTTTCACTCTCAAGGTCGGCGATGGAATCATCTCAGCTTTGGATGACCATGATTTTGTCTTTGGTCGATTTATGGAACTCTCTCATGCTCTCGGCTGTGAGTTTTTTTTAAGAAAAAAGTCTTGGATGGTTTTGGTCGATCGATTTTCGTCTTTGAGAAGTATCCGTTTCAAGCAAAAAAATTGTGGAGATGTATTGTCTAAGCAAACCCATTATCCTGTTTGTTCTGTGCGATCATTAAAAAAACAAAACAAAAAAAACAGGGACACAAAACCAGCCAATGAAGAAACAAGAGGACGATGGATCTGTTGATGCTCCGAAGGAGGACAAAAGTGTTGATGGGCAAGAACTTGAGAGGGTGTGCAAGAGTTTGAACGAGACGATGCAGAGACTGAACGAAAGATTACCGAGAGGGACCTCGTTGATCATCTTCAACGGACACTCAGATCCTAGAAGGATGGCCGAACTGAACCTCAAGAAGAACCGGTTCGAAAAGAGTTTGAACCACCATCATCGAACGTCGATGAATCACCACTCCCAAAGTATCTCCTCGACCCTGATCAGCCTCGGTCAGCCATCAACCCATCCTCCACCCAGGCCCGATGAAGGCCATGATGATCCTCCTCCCGCCCATCGAGTCCCTGAGTCCGAGGAAAAGTGGACGAATCAAGACGAGAGGGATCTGGCCGACGCGGTCGAGAGGTGCAAGATCGGGATGTCATTCTATCGGATCCGATGAGATCAGATCGAGTGCCACATCTCACATCTTCCTTCTCCTCACACGTAAACATCTAGATCGACGCCATCCTTCGCTTCTCTTGCCTCTCTATCTCTCTTTCCTCCTATCCTCTTCCCAACCGACTCCCCACCCTTTTCACCCCCCCTCCTTCCTCCCCCCCTTTTTTTTTGCTTTTGTTTGTAGGAGGCGAGCAGGGGATCCTGCACTTTTATGTTTTTTTTTTTGAACCATTTTTACCCGCCAAAAAAAAAAAAAAAGGAGGGATGGTTTGAGTAGTCAATTTTGGTTTACCTTGATCTTGTTGTAGGCAATCATCTCATTGCTTTTTTTTTGTTCTCCACATAGCTATATATATATATATTTTCTAAGGACAAAGAAAGCCCTGACAGGCCCCAAGCAAGTAGCCAGAGGGAGTGGCGACATTCCATCGGAGCAAGCTGGAAGGTGGTGCTCGAGTAGGGAGGGCTTAGTCATCGAAGTTCCCAGACAAGTGTGATGACACCCTTTCCTCAAGGGGGGACCCGACGACTCGAAAAATGTCCGTGACGCCACCGTCCCCCACACATCCAGGCGCTCGACGGGCGTGTCCTGCCTTACCTTCCCACGCGAATGCGACCAGATATCAGCGATGCCCCAGCCAGCCAGACAGACTGGATCGACGGGCATCCTGGGCCTGAGAGGGTCGTCGCGGGCCACCGGCTCCGGCTAGTGTGGAGCGTCGTCTTTCAAGACTCGTTGGATCGTCCCGGGTGCGTATATGTTCGCATGTGCATACATATTTAAGGGTGATGATAAATTCACGACCCCCAGTTGTGGGGGAGTCGGGTAGGGCCCTACACAGCCCATTTGACACGTGGGGGCCCATATACGACTCCAAAGGGTTGTTCCAAACACGTTCAACCCCTGGGGGGGCGTTTACCCCCCATAAACAGCATTTTTGAGTTGTGTACCCCCGTACACAACCCAAATTTGGGATCAACACATACTTTGTGGGACTATTGGACCACACCAGCAATCATAAAGTGAAACTGCAAACAAAATCATTGCCTTTGGCAAACAAAATCTTTGAAATCATCCCTGTCCCACAGAGTACACTCTCAACCCACCTGTTGGACAATGGAAAAGTGAATTTTTACTGCCCATTGATTAACTTGATCTTTCTCAACTCAAAAGTGAGCAAACTTTGTAGTTGTTTGATTGAAAGTTGGATTGAGTACTGAAGTACCATTGCATTTTTTTTGCATTATGGGAACAGTGGCAAGCCCTCCTGTTTATGACATGGCTGCATTGAAGGACTACATTGATAGGGCCATTAACAAAGCTGTGGAAAAAAAGGATTTGGGTAATGAAACATTGGAAGCCCCAATTGCATCCTCATCTAGGGTTACAATTGAGGAACAAAATGTTTTACAAATGGGTTTGACATCTGGTGGTGAGTAAAATTTTATGTTACTCTGGCCTTTGCCTGATTTGATTTGATGGAAACTGATTGGCAGCTGGTAACTATGTAACTATGTAACTACAATATAACCATTTAATTGGTATCAGATCCACTTGACCCGCCTCCTGTGAGAGCCTTTCCTGCTAGGGAAGAGGTGCAAAAGTATTTTCAAACATGGGTAATGAAGCATGGCTATTCTTTGACATTTTCCAACTCAAAGCTTGATAAATATGTGGATTTAGCATGTGATAGACATGGTTTCTACTCTGGGCCATTGCTCACCAAAAAGTCAAGGCAAACTCACACAAGGAAAGTTTGGTGCAAGTTTTTAATCCATGAAAGTCACACAAAGGCAGACCCCTTGTGGCAAATCTCCTACAGAAATGATTGACATAACCATCAACCATCTGAACACCCCTCAGTGCATCCTCAACTCGGGAGAATCTCTGGCTTGGCCTTAGAGAATTGACAAGAAGGCAGGCATGATGGGCTCAATACAATTCAAATCAAAAGAAAATTGAGCAAGATTGATGGCAGCAAGTATGTTGATGACTGAACAATCTATAACACTAAGAAAAAGGTAGTGCTAGCCAAACTCAAGGGAAAAAGTGTTATGGAGGTCCTCTATGAACAACTTGAAGATTCAGGTTGGGTTGATCAATCAAAATTCAGTAGAGAGGGACACTTGGAGGCCCTATTCATGGAACACCCTGATGCTTTAAAGCTTTGCAAACAATTCCATCAAATTTCTATGTTGGATTGTACTTATAAAACAATTAAGTACAACATCCTCCTATTGCATATTGTAAGAATGACAGCCAACCAAAAAAAATTCACAAAAGCTCTTGTTTTTATAACAAAAGAATCATTTGAATTCTACAGTTGGTCAATAAATTCACTAAAGGAGCTGGATTGTAATCCTGAGAGACTTCCCAAATTCTTTGTGAAAGACCATGAAAGAGCTCTGACCTGTGCCATTGAATCTAGTTTCCCTGAGTCAACAAGAAAGTATTGTTTGTGGCACTTGTCTAAAAACATACAAGCAAACTGTAAAGTTTGCTTTAATAATGAAGTTGAAGGATTGCAAAGCTTTATGTCTCTTTGGGAGAAGTATGGGGCCTCTAAAACCAAGGAGGAGGCAGAGTTCAATGATGCAGAACTCAGAGTAAGGGCCAGATCACTTCTTCTTATGTTAATCTTCCTAGTTTTGGGTGCTAATGTTATGACTTGGATGAAGCGTTTCTTGGAAGACCATGAGGATGTACTCAAGTATATGGAAAATAACATCTTCAGTATCAAAGAGGAATTTGTAATGGCTTGGAATTGCAAAAACCATGACTTTGGAAATAAAACCAAATCTTGGGTGGAAGGGGCCCATGCTACTCTTGAATGATTCCTTGCAAATTCTTTGGGAAACATGTTGGATGTTTGGAAAAACCTAGACCAAAAAGTTTCAAATCAAATCAAATCTGTTCAGGCATCCCTTTAAAAACCTCAAATAAATTTAGGAATGGTTCTTTGCACTGAACTGTTACCATTGGGATACAAGTTGCCTTTAGAGGCAATTAAACATTTTGTGGAAGAATTCAAGAAACTAGAGCAAAACCATGATGGGGAAGTGTGTATTGGTGATAGCGATGACAGTCGGTAGATAAGTTTAATTGTATTTTGATTGATTTGATAAATGGATGAGTTTTGATGATGTGTGAATGAATGTGAAATGGATCAAAGGGAAATAAAACTTAGCAGAGGGGGTCTTTTATAGACAAGATCTCCCTCACCGTTATGACTATATACAAGCTGAGAGGGAAATAATTGAGAAATGCTTTTTTCCTTGGTTTCTTTGTTTTACCATGGAGTGCGATGAACATGAAATGTTCATTTACTCTGATAGTCCTTGCTATTCTTATCTGCATAGGACATTTCAGGATTAAATACATAAGTGTTTCTTTTAATTGTTTTATTTATACATTTCACACTATCTCTTCTTTTCTTTATTAGTATGATGTACCCGGTTACTGGGCTATTTTGATATTCTTGTAACATACTTGTCTTTTATTTGACAAGTATTGGATCTTTGATAACTTCATCATTAGTCATCATATTTAGATGATTCTTTTTTCTAACATGGTCCAAATTATCTTATCCTTCAATTGGAAATAAGATCAATTTGTTATAAAAAGTATTATTCCCTCAACAGGGGTTACAATCTCAACACCCCCCCTTAATCCTGTAGGGGGAAGAAACTTTAAATCTTTACTGTTTCTGTTCTAAAGAGCAGTGACTTCCTCAACTTCTGATTCTGAAAATTTATCACTGTTCATGTTGGCAAAATATGTCTGGGGACGTTTTTCTGGATATTTTTTCCAACAATATGCTTCAACATGATTCCTTCCTTTGCAATAATTGCAAATCTTATTTCTGTTTTTATTTAGAAATAAAGCTTCTGGCTTTTCATTTTCAGATGAGATTTTAAATTGAACATGATCTTGTTCAAGCTTCTTCAATACATAATCAATAGAATTGATTTCATTTTGATGAGATATAATCCTAACAAAGGATTCCAATTCTCTAGGTAATTTGCTCAAGATCATAATGATCAGGGCTTTTTCTTCTAACTTGAAACCAACAAGTCTTAATTTACTAACAGCAGCTCTAATATCTGCAATGAAACTGATTGTTTCTTGAAATTCAATTTTACTAAACTTAGCAAATGCTAATGTTTGAGTGGCAATATCATTTGCCATATACTTCTCTTGTAAGAGCTTCCAAAGTGCTTGACCATTCCTCTTCAGTGATGGATCAAGTGTACTAGACACATAAGCAAGGTTTGATTCACTCAAGTGTCTGACTATAAGGCTGTATGCATTCCTATTCAATTGTTCCTTAATTTCAGGTCTACTAGTATCATTGCCAAGTATGAGATCCAAGGCTCCGATGACATCAAGTTCGGACTCCATCATGGTAGTCCATGTGAAATAATTCTCCTCTGTGAGGAGTAATCTGCTATTGATCCGTGTATTTTCCATTTTTTTTTTTTTTTTTTTGATATTGTTATTATTATTAACAATAGTACTAAGTAACGTCGGCAAGCGATAGGCAGGGTCCAGAGATACAAGCAGCAACGGACAACCACGAGCGGTAACAAGCGACGGTGAGCGGCGATGGACAACGGCGAGTGGTGGCGATCGGGACGAGAGATACAAGCGATACGATATGTAAATACAAGCGAGGTGATTGAGGCGACGAGATTGGCAAGCCAACGAGTATTTGAAAGAATCAATAAGCAATAACGAGTGCAAATAAGATGGCCAATAAGACCAAATCAAGAGATGCCCGAGTAAGACGGCCTATCAAGACCAAATGCGGCAAGGGAAACCGCCAATAATAACAATAACGACAAACAATGCGGCCACTAAAGAGCCGAATATGGCAATACTAGCCACCAAGACCAAATAACAAGCAAGACGGTCAATACGACCAAATCAAATCAAATACGAGATTGAATATGGCCTTTAGCCAACGAGACGAAAAAAAACGAGTAAGACGGCTGATGCGGCCGAATTGAGACGACGACGATAAATATGGCGCTTAGCCAACAAGACAACAACGATGACGAGTTATAAGACAGCCTATGGCTGAATGTGACGATGAGTGTCACCAAGAGCAATAACAATGAAGACCAAATAAGACGGTGACTAAGATAACTAAACCAATGGGGTGCTACTGGTACTGATAATGTATTGGTGATAGCGATGACAGTTGGTAGATAAGTTTAATTGTATTTTGATTGATTCGATAAATGGATGAGTTTCGATGATGTGTGAATGAATGTGAAATGGATCAAAGGGAAATACAACTTAGTAGAGGGGGTCTTTTATAGACAAGATCTCCCTCACCGTTATGACTATATACAAGCTGAGAGGGAAATAATTGAGAAATGCTTTTTTCCTTGGTTTCTTTGTTTTACCATGGAGTGCGATGAACATGAAATGTTCATTTACTCTGATAGTCCTTGCTATTCTTATCTGCATAGGACATTTCAGGATTAAATACATAAGTGTTTCTTTTAATTGTTTTATTTATACATTTCACACTATCTCTTCTTTTCTTTATTAGTATGATGTACCCGGTTACTGGGCTATGTTGATATTCTTGTAACATACTTGTCTTTTATTTGACAAGTATTGGATCTTTGATAACTTCATCATTAGTCATCATATTTAGATGATTCTTTTTTCTAACATGGTCCAAATTATCTTATCCTTCAATTGGAAATAAGATCAATTTGTTATAGAAAGTATTATTCCCTCAACAGGGGTTACAATCTCAACAGTGTGCACCAAGTTATACTCCAAGACTATGGGTTTCCCCTGTTCCCAAAAAATAGGTGACCTACTAGCATTCCACGGATCCATTCTGCCTGCGGATTTTCATCCTCAGTGGAGGTTGAATTATGACCCTTGCAGTTCTAGTTCTGCAAGTTAGTCTAATGGGATTAATGATTTTTGATCAATGCTTTTTGATGAATGATTCCTACTTTACTAATGTTTGATCCTATTGAATTTTGGAAGGTCAATATTTATGAAATGCTCAAAAATCAGTTAAATGAGAAGCTCAATGCAATGATCTTGGGATATCCCAAACAAGATTGACACAAGCTGTTGAGGTACCTGATTCAGAAGACCGCAAAGTATTGATCAAAGCCAAGAATTGAAGCCAGAGTCTTTCAATCAAGTAGAGGTTGGCCAAAATTGACAGATGCCTGGAGAGATACATTGTGGAAAGTAAGAGAGAGATACTCTCCTAGTTGTCCTTGAGTTCTGGAATTGATGGTCCTAGCGTCTGTAAGGATAAGGATGATCCAATAAAGAGATAGATAGAGAGAGATATATAGAGATGAATTCCCTTTCCTTTCTGCATCCTTTGCCTTGTCTTTCCCTCCCTCTATCCATCCATCCATAAGTGTATATTATTTTCCTACAAGCTGGGGTTGAGAGCGCAGACTTTATACCCACCCTCTCAACCCTATCCTAAGTACAGGTGCAACAACAAATAGAAAAGAAACCCTAAAAACCAGAACCCTAAAACTTTCCCATACTGCAACCATCCTCAAGCCTGCCTACCGTTACACACACCTGGTTTTTCCTTCTCATGAAGCGGCCCTCCGCTGGACCCTACTTGGAGCCCCCTGCGTTGTCCATATCTGCCCGGCACACTGCATTATTTCCTGCCCTGCGGGTTGGCCCGCAATTGCGCGCGCCCGTCCCTCTCTTAAATCCCCAATTGACCCGCTTTATCCTCCCAAACTAGCTGCTGGAAAACCTGGTTGGGCTGGATACATTCTTGGGTCTCCAATGTCCAAGCAGGCCACAATGAGCACGCCAACTCCAATGTCAAAGCTGGCAGCAATGAGCGCAACAAATCCAATGTCTGAGCGGGCCACAATGAGCACACCAACCGCAGCATGGTTCCTGATCCAAGAATATATAACAACACCACCCCCCCCAACTTGAGTTCTTTCCCCAGAGATCTTCCCACTGTTACCTTGACCATACCGGCCCGTACCCATTACACCCATCCGTAGAGAAGAAAACAGATAATAAAGAGAAACCAACCCAGAACAGAGAAAGAAAGAGAAGAAAAGTTTTTTTTTATGCAGCGCTCTGCTCCTTATCCCGCCTTGTATTCTGCCATTCTTTGCAGGGCTCTTCCTTGCGTTTACAGATCTGGCATTGCGCTGCACCTGCGTTCTTGAAATACTATCCCTTCCGTTTGTACCTCCCACTCCTAGCCGCTGTCCCAGTGGTTTGCAACCTTCCGCGCTACCAGGAGAGAGATTTGCACTGCCTCATCCAATCCCACACGGGTTTACTACAAAGGACATTCTCCCAAACTTCCTTCCAGGCTGGCTTCTGTTGTCAAAGCCCTTGCAACCCCAACCTCCTTCTCACCAGCCATACTGTTGATGCCCAATCCCTTCCCTTTCCACACCTGAAGCCCCACTGTGCACGTCCGTTGCACCAATGCCAAAATCTCCACTAGATGTGATGGCAACAAGCCTGCCGTTGGCCCATCCATCCCGCACTCCCTGCGCTCCACATCCTTCCATTCTGCATGCATTCTCCCCGCCATTGAAGGGGTCCAACTCCAGTTGCAATCTTTCAACGCCTGGTCCATTCCTTCTGCCACTGCTCCTATCCTCTCTGCAAGACCCATCTGCCGTTCATTGGTTCCCAAGCTGCAGACAATATCTGCTCCCATACCATTCTCCGCAAGACTTGCCTGCGGCCCATTGCTTCCCAAGCCGCGCGCAATATCCACTTCCCGTTGTAGAGACTCCTGTGGGATTATATAAATAAAAGTAGCAAATAGCTTGCTGGCAGTACTTGAAGGGGAATTTAGTATTACTTCTGCTCCTTTGGAGTATTTAGTATATACTAAGAGTGGTTTTGAATTGCCTGCCCTTCTAGTACTATAGTAAGTCTGCACAATAATTTATTTAAATTAATGGCTGGTTTCTTTGAGACTTAATATAGGTCTCAGATCAGACCTAGATTAGTTATTGATTGATATTGGTAGGGTTTTTTGAAGAATGGACCAGATGTATTGGACTATTGGTTATTTATTGATCATATATATTTGATCTTAACCAATATTCCAATATTAAAGGGTTCAAGGGTTTATCAAAGGGATGGTTCAGGAGAGGACCCAAGGATGGGTTTACCCACAGGGGGCTGGGTAGAGGAAAAGGTTGGTGGTTGCTTTTGTTTGTGCTCTCTCTCTTTGTAAGAGTTATTTATTAATTGAAGGGTGGTTCTTCTTTAATTTGGTGCTGAATATTTAGGTCACAGAAGAACCCTTATTCAAGCACCTGTTGGGTGGTTTAATTGGTTAAAGTTGTGTTATGACTTGGTTTCTGATTTCCTGTTTCCTTTATAATTGGTTCACTGATATTTTATCCAAGTAGGTACCACAGATGGGTACTGATAGAGTGGATTGAGCTGGGGTGGTATGAGGATACAACTTGGATAGGGCAGAGAGGCCCTCCTTAAATAGAAAAATCCTGCCCCCAGGGGTGCTCAAGGCTGCCCCTGAGGGTTCTCCCTGTTCTAGTGAGGAACAGTGAGATACAGTTACATGAGGAATTTCTGCTGGTTGGAAAAAGCTTGTACAGTTACATGAGGCATTTCTGCTGGTTGGAAAAAGCCTTTACATGGGTTTCATGCATGCACAGCCTTGCATAGATTGCTGTGTAGTTCAGATAAGGTATATTGCTGTGCTGTACTGGTAGTTTATTCAGTGCTACTTGATTCTACCTACATGTATTGCTGTGCAATACTGTTGGTTTGTTTGGTTCTCGTTAAGGCTGGTTCCACTTCCTCCTCCATAAATTGCTCCTGTATACTTCTGCACAGCCTCCTGTATGTGTATTTGTTCCTGTATTACTTCTGCACAGCCTCTTGTATGTGTATTTTCTGCATGTTTGTTTGGTTCTTGCTTGAGACTGGTTTGACTTCCTCCTGCCTATATTGCTCCTGTATACTTCTGCACAGCCTCTTGTATGTGTATTTGCTGCATGTTTGGTTCAGGTGACCAGATTTGACATGCTGCACTGCCTCCTGTATCTGTATTGCTTTATTCTGGCTGAGTTGACTGGATCTGGACTGGTTGCACTGCCTCCTGGATCTGTATACTGTATGCTGGATGAGGTGACTGGATCTGGCATGCTGCACTGCCTCCTGTATCTGTATACTGTATTCTGGATGAGGTGACTGGATCTGGCATGCTGCACTACCTCCTGTGTCTGTATGCTGTATTCTGGATGAGGTGCCTGGATCTGGCATGCTGCACTACCTTCTGTGTCTGTATGCTGTATGCTGGATGAGGTGACTGGGTTGGTGTATGGTTCTGGTGTTGAGGGTAAACTGTTACTGGTATGTAATTGAGGGTTTGAAAAGTATGTCTTTATGCCTTCCACAGAGCTGTGACACCTGGTTGGGTATGAGTTTGCCATAGTTGAAGGGTTCTTGGGCTGTATCTTCTAATCCATGAGAGATAGAGGGGTACTTTGGCTGAGTGAATATAGGTTATTTGTGATGTAGAATCCATTTCTGAGGCTACTCTGAGGGTTTTAGCTGTTGTTACACTACAAAAGTGAGTCTGATGGCTATAGGACAGGTTTGGTCTACCACACTGTTCCCTCATCCTTGCTTGCTTCATAGCAACAGGCTGATCCAACTCCACCAAGACCTTTATTCAAAACACATATCCTTTCTCTGCTGGGGAAACCAATCCCGCGTTTGAATCCAGTGTCTGGTTCTTGCATCCCAATGGCCAATAGCCATTATTTTCACCATACGTGCACACCCAGGGAGCGGGCCCGCTAGGGAGCTGAAGACCCTTCAAATAGATCTTGAGGTCCCTTTCCAACTCTGCAAGCTCACTAACCCAAGGGATGTTTGCCGGTGGTGGGGCCAGAGGACACGCTTCCACATAATCCCATCCCGCTTTCAAACAGACCCCTCTGCGCCCACTTACCTTGTAATCCCATTCGGCTTGTAACAAGCTGCGCCATGCGTGCCTGCCTTGTAATCCCATTCTGCTTGAAACGGGACCCCACCACACCCGCCTACCTTGTAATCCCATTCCGCTTGCAACCAGCTGCGCCACGCGTGCCTGCCTCTTAATCCCATTCCGCTTGAAACTGGACCCTGCTGTGGATCATTTGAAATTTCCTTCCCAGAAAAAAGGCTTGCGCTTTGCCCATCTTGCCAGCATTTTGCCTTTAAGTTTTGGCCAATCAAGGTTTTGGTAGCCTTCAATCTCTTCCACATTGCAAAGCTCTTCTGGGTCCATGATGAAAAGGACAACATGGCAGGCCTTGTCAGAATCCAATGCGCCTTTGGAGTCTGCAATCACTTCATATTGTGAGATGAATCATGTCAGCTTGCTACTTGGACAAAGCAACCTGTCATAGCAGATTTAAAACAGAAATAAAATGATAGAATTAGAAGGAGTAAGAAATCCATGAATATTATTACAGAAATGGATTTCCCACCCAAAATTAAGTAGGGTCACTCACTGACCCCACCCTTGAATTCTAACTCCTTACATTTTCAAATAATTATTAAAACAAAATGACCAACAGACCACGACACCACCATGGCACCTTTTGGCCATTTTAACATTTCACACATTATGCCATGTATAGGTTTCACGCCTCAAATTCAGTCAGAATTGAGGTGTTGTGTATATTTTAGGAGTTACAGGCGGATTTGTGTTGTGTCACAATTCCCGCACGCAGCCCCACATTCATACAGTAAGAGTACACACGCCTGACACTCAATATGTAGGCGCATGTCAAAAGGCCCGCATCCAAAATGACTGACTTGCCGCAGGCAACAGATTCCTGCATGCAGCTGTCAAGCCTGCGCGCATCAACAAAAATTGTACTAAGCCTTACAGCCAGGTACCGCAAGAACAGGCTACAACCTGCATGCATACATCATGTATATGTAACAACTTGACTGCTGGACAGAGGGATGTCTGAAACCTAAGAATATTGAATAAAAATATATGAAAATCAAAATATAAAGCAAATAAATTGTGGGAGACAACAATGAAGGTTGTCACCTAAATGAGATTGCCAAATCTTTATGAACCACGAAACACAACAAGGAGTTAACCTAAAAATTATTAAAAATTCCCAAAATGTGCAGAAGATGCTGTAGAATCTACTAATACCAACTTCCACCCATGTCACTCCAAAGAAATTAATAAAAAATAAGGAAATGTGTCTGAATCATAAAAATAACAAATTAACATCTAAACACCTTCTGAAAATTATTTCACAAAGAAATATGACATAGACAAGGCTAGAAGATTGACAGTACCAGAACTACGTGCCAAACTAGCCCTGGCCACCCTGCTAGCCTCAGCACCCAAGCAAAATCCTCTCTAGGTGCCCTGAGAAGATCTTATTACCCCAGAAAAGATCTTATTACCCCACAAAATTATATAAACCAACCCTTTTAGATGGTTTAAACCCCATTAATTTTTAAAGTATCAATCCAGACCCCTTTCCATCCGTGATCAAGTGTTTATTCAAGATAAACAAGTGATATATGGCTATAGTCTGATAGTATTATTAATAATTCTGGCCCCATCATTGATTCTGTGAAGAATATCAGCAAATAACCCCAATAATTATCCTGAGACCCTTTCAACCGTGAATCTCTGCAAGCTTCTTGGGGTAAGTAATTAAAATAGTAAGTTTTCTCTTCCTTGCACCCAGGCATAAGTGCTGTAAGACAGCCAGTCCACCCATCCCCTTGAGTTAGTCTTTTGTGAGCAATCATTTAAGACCTCATTGTCCCAAGGTCTTTACACGGTTCAAAAGAGCCCCTTGAATAGAGGTTGTTATCCAATAAAGATCCCCTGTTTGCATGAACTGTGGCCCCTCTTGAAAAATATTTTTTTAAACAAATTTAATCCAACCAAACCAACCAAACTTTGCACTTGCTTTTAAATCAATTATTTGAGCATTTTACTTTAATTTTCTTGGAATTATTATTCCAACAGCAATATCACTTGCTGTAGCTAAAGGACGCAAAAGTTCCTGGGATCAGGAAGCTGACAACTGGGGTTCTGGCCAGGAAATATCCCTGAATAATTAATTTTTAATTAATTTATTTCTTTGGACCAGATATTCTATGTAAAAATAAGTAAAAATACTTATTATCCTTATTTTTTGATTATTGTTTCTCCAGTGGACCTTAAAACCAATGGAGAATTAATCAATTATTATTTGAACCTTCTTAAACAACAAAAAGAAGAAATACTCCGTAATTTTGTGACTGTTATCATAACTCCTGAGCAACAACAAGCTAGATTACTTCATTATAAGCAACATGCTATTAAGGAAAAAGAATTGGAGCTTGAAAGACTTATTAATTTTAATTTTTTACTCAGGAAACACATGGCCTGGAAGAAATATCAGAGGCAACTTTATCTTTTTAATAAGAATAAGGAAAGTAAGCCTAAAATATTTTTTTTTATTTTTTTCAAAAAAATATAACAAAAATTTCAAAAAAATCAAAGTTTGATAAAAATTAATAAAAATTATAATAAAACCAAAAAATTATTAATGTTGATTTTTTCATCTTAAACTAGTGGAAAGAAACTTTTCCCTAGCAGATTTTATTGAGCAGGACCTTTTGTAAAACAGTTCCCACCACGGTTCTTTGGATTTAAGCCAAGACTTGATTGGTAACCACAAAGATCCGCCTGGATTACCCTCCAAGGACTCTTTTAACCCCAGCCAAGCTTTAATACCGTTGAATTCAAGATTAAGTAAGCCTAGATTAATTTAAAAATAAATAAAAATATTTTTTTTATTTTTTTTTACCTTTTTCAAAGTCTTTTGACAAAAACTTACATCTTTTTTTGCATTATATTGAAAAACAGACCCCACACCCACGCAACAGGACAAGCCCTGTCCTATGGAAATTTTCCCAGAGGAAAGCGCGCCCAGACAAGTTCCCGTAGCGAGCACAATGAGGGGGCTTGAACCCGCAATACAAGTGCCGCAAGAACCGCCAGCACCCCACCCTCCAACTCAACCAAAAAATTGTTAAAGATGAGTCCCTCTCCCCTACAGTTGTCCCACGCAGTCACCCCTCCTCCTACACCTCCCACTCTTGACCTAGCCAAAGAGTCCAAAATCAAAGAGTTGGTGAAGGATCACGTGAGTCATTGGGAGGCTTACAAGCTAGCCCAAAAAAAGGAGGACTCAGCAGCTATGAGAAAGGCCATATCACGGGCCAAGTCCTCTCAAATAGCCCTGCAGAAATAAATCCCCAGGGCAGAGGTGGAGAAATACGTGGAGAAAAGGAACCCCTGGGATCAATTAGCCAAATTAAAGGGAAAAGATCCCAAAAATTTGAGGTCTTCACATCATCAAAAAATGAGAAACCCAAAAGATTGGGACAATATCATATCTCTATCCCAGAAATGGAAGAAATTCTATCACAACTAGGATCTGATGATATTACACCGTTGTTTAACAAATTTTTTGATGATGTCTTATACAACTTTAAAATCTTGAGCAGCAACTTGGATAATATTCATAAACAACTTGATAAAATCCTCCTGAATACCAACATAGTGATCCAATGTCAAGCTGACAATATGAGAACTAATGATCCCGGAACCAAGGTATTAAAGGAAAATATTGAGTCTAACAAATTCAGTATACTTGAACAATTGAACATCAATGAGTTAGAAAATAATAAGTTAAAGGATATTATCAGTGCTGACAAAATATCCTTGATCAAGCACATCAATACCAATTACTCCTCTGCACAAGACAAGATCCTATTTTCCATTGAGCAGCTCAAAGGAGAAGTGAAGAACAAAACAGATACCACCTCTGCTCACCTAGTTAATAAAATTGACCTATTGAGTAACAAGTTGGATCTGGAATTAGGCATGATCAAGAATGACTTAAGAGACCTCAAATTCAATTCAACTGCTCCTCCTAGGATCCATTTGGAAGAGGTAAAGCCTACTAGGATAAGTAAAACTCCAAAAATTCCTCTTAATGTTGGAGCAATAAGGAATGAATCTTACAGACCCAGCCTAACTCCTGAAGTGGAACAAGCTCTGAAACTCTTACCTCCTGTAGCTGAATGGCCCAAATTCTCAGGTGAAGGAGAATATAACCATATCAGTTTCATCAAATTCATTGATTAAACCCTTTCCTCCTATGATTTACCGGACACTATAGCAGTGGTAAGACTGCCCAGGCTGTTTGAAGGAGTAGCCTTGGATTGGTTCATCAACAAAAGAGGAGAAGTAGGACCTCAGACTTGGGATTCTTGGAAAGTCCTGATAAAAGAAAAATTTGGTACCAGGATATGGAAAAGAAAAATGATGAAAACCTTTGAGACCTCACCTTTTGACCTTTCTAAAGACAAACCTCACAAGTGGTGTTTGGAACAAAAGAAGAGGTTAGATTGCTTCTACCCTGAAGATGATAAAGAGGAAGTCAATGAAAGACTCCTCAGCCTATGTCCTGGACACCTTAATCACAGTGTAAGGTGTAGAATGTCTATGGATGCTGATCTCTCCACCCTTATTGGTATATTGAAGAAAACTATTGACATGAATTGTCTTGACAAAAGGACCAATAGACCCAGGGAACTTGCCCCCAAGGTTAGAGAAGAGTATAATTCAAAAAATAAAGACTTCACCAATCCCCAATTAGAAATAAAGAAGACTTCTGAGACCAAAGAAAAGGTATTCTGGAACTGTAACCAAACTGGAAATGTAAGACCTGACTGTCCCCAGAACAGAAGAAAGATCAATCTCATTGAAGGAGGAGATGAGGATAATGAACTTGACCCTCAACTGGATGAAACTGATGGATCATTATCTGAGTATGAATTAATGATTACTAACCCCATTAATCTCATTGAAGGAGACATAGGATCCTCCCTGGAAATCAATTCAGTCAACAAGGATTCCAATCTACCACAACAATGGACTCCCAACATGAAAATCCAACATGTTTCTGAAGCCAAGACTCTGACTCTGAAACCCTCTATTGGTAAAAGCTACACCACTGGCAAAACATGCTATGCCACTGGTTTAATCCAAGGTTCCCCTGTTAAGTTACTTCTAGAAAGTGGAGCCTTTTGCTCTTGTGTTGGTTCAACTTATTTGGAGAAACAAGACCCAAACTGGAAACTGAACTTACTACCAATAGCTCAGGCTAAGTTCAGCAGTTGTAATTCTTCTCTCAATGCCGTTGGAGTATGGTCTTCTGATATCATACTCCCTCAATCTAAAGGATCACTCAAGCTGAACATTGAATTTGTAGTGCTCCAAAACAGAGTATGTGATTAATTTATCCTTGGAAATGATTCTCTTTGCTTATATGGTATAGATGTATTCCAAAGCAAGGGTAGATACTTCACTATAGGTGGAGACTGGAACAAGAAGTTCCAAATATGCCATGTCAATGCTCAAACTTCTGATTCAACTTATGAAAAACACTTAGAGAGTTTCAATCAGGAGTACTTCTCTCAAGCAGCTTTGAATTCCCTGCTCAATGAAGAACAAAAACGAGACATCCTACAAGTCTTCTTTGAGAATCAGAATGCTTTCTGCACTAAGGACCACCCTATTGGTAACATCAAAGGACATGATATGATCCTTACCTTAACTATCAAACCCCCTTAACCTCCTAATCTGAGAAGAGCTTCTTATCCTTCCAGTCCAAAATCAAGAGCAGCCTTCAAAACTCACATCCAAGAGCTAATTGACTTACAAGTCCTGAGGAAAGTAGGACACAATGAGCAGGTAGATATCACTACTCCTGTGATCATAGCTTGGCACAATGATAAGTCAAGAATGGTAGGAGATTTTAGGATGCTGAACAATTAAACTCAAGCAGACTATTACCCCATTCCTAGGATTGACCATGCCCTTCATAATCTCTCACAAGCTAAGTTTATTACTACCATGGACATGCTGAAAGGATTCCACCAGATCCCCATCAGCCCAGACAGTAGGAAGTTCATGAGGATCATATGTCACCTAGGTATCTATGAGTACTTGAAGATGCCCTTTGGAATCAAGAATGCTCCTTCCCACTTTCAGAGGATGATGGAAACTGTAATAGCCAAGTTCATAAGGCAAGGATGGATGATGGTATATATTGATGATGTTATCATCTACACTGATGATTTGACCTCCCATATGGATAAAGTAAGACTTGTCCTAAAAACCATCTCTGCTGTAGGATTAAAAGTATCCATGAAAAAGTGCAACTTTGGATATGGTGAACTCAAAGCATTAGGTCACATAGTATCTGGTCTAACTCTTCCAGCTGACAAAAGCAAAATAGCAGCTGTTATGAACAGGCCAATGCCTCAGAAAAAAACTGAACTCCTGTCCTTTGCCAGTTTCTGCAGCTACTATAGGAAGTATCTACCCAAGTTTGCATTACTAACTAAGTGTTTGTACAAGATTTGCAACAACAATAACCTGTTTGAAATGACTCATGAAAGAGTTAAGAACTATGAGGAACTCAAGGTGGCTATGACTACTGCCCCTGTACTAATACAACCTGATTACAGTAAACCCTTTATACTATATATTGATGCCAGCATGGAAGGGCTAGGCGCTGCACTTCATCAAGAAGTCATAGAAAATGATAGACCAGTAGAAAAACCAATAATCTTTATCTCTAGAAAAGTAAAGGACACAGAGAATAGATATGGTGCCAGCCAAATGGAATGCCTAGCTCTAGTATGGGCTTTAGAAAAGCTCCAATACTATCTGGAAGGTACTAAATTTGTGGTTATTACAGATTGCAATGCTGTTAGAACCCTGATGAACATGAAGACTCCCAGCAGGCACATGTTAAGATGGCAAATAGCTATCCAACAGTACAGAGGACAAATGACAATAGTACACCAAGCTGGGAACAAACACCAGAACGCTGACAGTCTGAGTAGGAATGCTCTACCTAATGATTTGAGTAACCCTGCCTATGATCCAGAAGATCATGACATTTTTCCCATCTTGAAAATTAACATGTTAGTCATGGAAGCTCCTATTCTAGGTATTCACATCTGTGAATTGGATTAATCCTTATTCAACTAAATCAGGGAAGCCTACAGCTCTGACATAAAAAGCCTAGTCACTATCATGGAAAGCACCTCCCCTCCTCCTGAGCTTATTAATAGTCTACCTGAATCTCTCCTGAAACCTTACAAATCTGGAAGATTCACCTTGTGGGATGGCCTAGTTTACTACAGACATCAACATTATAGTGTCATAGTCCTAACTAAGGAAGAACACATGAAGCATGTCCTATCTGAATGCCATGATAACTGTTCATCTGGAAACTTGTCTACTGAGAGAACTTTGGATAAATTAAAACAGACTGCTTGGTGGATCAATTGGAGGAACTCCACAATCCAGTATGTTTTTAGTTGTGAAACTTGCCAGAAATCCAACAGGACCACAGGAAAGAAGTTTGGCCTCTTCCAAAAGATTACTGAACCCAAGAAGATATGGGAAACAATCAATATGGACTTTGTGACAGGACTACCACCTGGAGGAGCTTATCCTTACAATTCAGTCCTGGTCATAGTAGATAGGTTTTCCAAGAAAGCTAAATTTCTACCTAACCATAAAGATGATACTGCTTTGGAAGTAGCACTACTGTTTTGGAACAGACTTATTGCTGACGTAGGAGTACCCAAGATAATCATCAGTGACAGAGACCCCAAGTTCACCTCTGAGTTCTGGAGAAACCTGCATGATATGTTAGGAACCACTCTAGCATTCTCTACGGCTTATCACCCCCAGACAGATGGATTAGCTGAAAGGATGATCCAGACCCTGGAAGACATGCTCAGGAGATTCTGCTGCTTTGGTCTAGAATATAAGAATACTGATGGGTACTTCCATGACTGGGCAAGCCTCTTGCCTGCTCTAGAAATGGCTTACAACAGCAGCAAACACTTTACCACCAAGGAAGCGCCCTATGTACTGGAGAGAGGGTGGATTCATAAATTACCCAAGGATAACCTGAATCAGCATCTCACCAATATCCACCCCACGTCACTTGACTTCAAGAATATCATAGATACAGCCAACAAACACGCTGAAAAATGCTTTCAAGAAGCTTTTGAGTACAAACAACAGAGATGGGACAAAACCCATAAAGAACCTGACTTCAAGATTGGTGATCAAGTCTTAGTTTCTACCACCAATTTTACTAACTTAGCTGGAAACAAGAAACTCAGACCTGCATTTGTTGGACCATTCACCATTCAGAAACTCCATGGAAAGAATGCTGTGGAAGTAATTCTCAGTGATGAACTTTCCAGAAAGCACCCAGTCTTCCAAGTAAGCCTTTTCAAACCTTACCATCCTCAAGAAGGAGAACACACTCTGTCACCAGCAATTCCTATTGCAGATGAAAATGAGAAAGACAAAGGAGAAATAAGAAAAATCCTTAAAGAAAAGAAAGAGTCAGACTCTATCTAGTCAGATACAAAGGAGAATCTGCTGAAAAAGATGAATGGTTACCTGGAAACAACATTCCAGATGGACCTATCCACTTAAGAAATTACAGAGCAAATGAAAGACATTGAGCCCCAAAATTTTTTTTCAGATATAGACATATCTTGGAGTGGGGGAATGTCAGCCCGCTACTTGGACAGAGAAACCTGTCAAAGCAGACTTAAAACAGAAATAAAATAATAGAATTAGAAGGAGTAGGAAATCCATGAATGTTATTACAGAAATGGATTCCCCACCCAAAATTAAGTAGGGTCACTCACTGACCCCACCCTTGAATTCTAACTACTTACATTTTCAAATAATTATTAAAACAAAATGACCAACATACCACGACACCACCATGGAACCTTTTGGCCATTTTAACCTTTCACACATTATGCCATGTATAGGTTTCACACCTAAAATTCTGTCAGAAATGAGGTGTTGTGTATATTTTAGGAGTTACAGGCAGATTTGTGTTGTGTCACAATTCCCGCGCGCAGCCCCGCATTCATACAGTAAGAGTACACACGCCTGACACTCAATATTTAGGCGCATGTCAAAAGGCCCGCATGCAACATGACTGACTGGCCGCAGGCAACAGATTCCTGCACGCAGCTGTCAAGCCTGCGCACGTCAATAAAAAATGTACCAAGCCTGACAGCCAGGTACCGCAAGAACAGGCTACAAACTGCATGCATACATCATGTATATGTAACAACTTGACTGCTGGACAGAGGGATGTCTGAAACCTAAGAATATTGTTAACTTCCGTGACCCTCTCACTCACTCTCATCTCTATGGCCATCACGCAGACCACGCGGGCCTTCGGGCTCACCTGTCTCAAGCACAAATCCCCCAGGGGAAAGGGGGACAACTTGCTCCCTCCTTGACCGGTCCCCTCAGGATCTTTGCAGTCTGAGATCTTTGTCATTTCAGATTCTTCTCTTCATTGTCCTCCTCAACCTTTTCTTTTTCCTTCTCATCCCACTTGTCTCCTTGTGTCCTTTCCATCTCTACTTGTCATATTCCTTTCATTCATCTGTCGGCTGTTCAACTCAATCACGATCCATCAAACACTCTCCATTGGGCACTTGACTTCATTCATCTGGTAACTGGTAAGAGCCAGTTCTCTCGCGCTCTCAAGCTCTCAACGTCTAACTCCTCAACTCATCTTCAACCACCTGCCTCAGTTCGTCAAACCTCTGCGACTCAACCAATGTATGATCCTCTGCCCCAAACATTGTTGTGAAGCTGTCTCAAAGACCAGTTGGTTTCATTTCCATCTCTTCAAATCTTCTTTTTTCTGTTTCTTCTTTGCTCATTGGTTGTTCCTCCCACACTCCAGAACGCTGGTTTGTTTTCAATCTCTAACTCATATCGTATTAAATATTGAATAAAAATATATGAAAATCAAAATATAAAGCAAATAAATTGTGGGAGACAATAATGAAGGTTTTCACGTAAATGAGATTGCCAAATCTTTATGAACCACGAAACACAACAAGGAGTTAACCTAAAAATTATTAAAAATTCCCAACATGTGCAGAAGATGCTGTAGAATCTACTAATACCCACTTCCACCCATGTCACTCAAAAGAAATTAATAAAAAATAAGAAAATGTGTCTGAATCATAAAAATAACAAATTAACATCTAAACACCTTCTGGCAATTATTTCACAAAGAAATATGACATAGAAAAGGCTAGCAGATTGACAGCACCAGAACTACGTGCCAAACTAGCCCTGGAAAGCCTGCTAGCCTCAGCACCCAAGCACAACCCTCTCTACGTGCCCTGAGAAGATCTTATTCCCCCAGAAAAGTATATAAACCAATCCTTTTAGATGGTTTGAACCCCAGTAATTTTTAAAGTATCAATCCAGACCCCTTGCCATCCGTGATCAAGTGTTTATTCAAGATAAAAAAATGATATATGGCTATAGTCTGATAGTATTATTAATAATTCTGGACCCATCATTGATTCCATGAAGAATATCAGCAAATAACCCCAATAATTGTCCTGAGACCCTTTCAACGGTGGATCTCTGCAAGCTTCTTGGAGTAAGCAATTAAACTAGTAAGTTTTCTCCTCCTTGCACCCAGTCATAAGTGCTGTAAGACAGCCAGTCCAGCCATCCCCTTGAGTTAGTCTTTTGTGAGCAATCATTTAAGACCTCATTGTCCAAAGGTCTTTACACAGTTCAAAAGAGCCCCTTGAAGAGAGGTTGTTATCCAATAAAGATCCCCTGTTTGCATGAACTGTGGCCCCTCTTGAAAAATATATTTTTAAACAAGTTTAATCCAACCAAAAAAACCAAACTTTGCACTTGCTTTTAAATCAATTATATGAGCATTTTACTGGTTGTTATCCAATAAAGATCCCCTGTTTGCATGAACTGTTGCCCCTCTTGAAAAATATATTTTTAAACAAATTTAATCCAACAAAAACAACCAAACTTTGAACTTGCTTTTAAATCAATTATTTGAGCATTTTACCGTAATTTTCTTGGAATTATTATTCCAATACCAATATCACTTGCTGTAGCTAAAGGACGGCAAACTTCCTGGCATCAGGAAGCTGACAACTCACTCAACATCTGCAGTGTTCAGTCAAATGTGAGGGTAATCCTTTTAAAGAAAAACCACCCCTTAATCAATAAATAAGTCTTACAAAGAAAGATAGCACAACAAAAAAGAAACTACCAAACTTTCCTCGACCCAGCCCCCTGTGGGTAAACCCATCCTTGGGTCCTCTCCTGATCCAGCCCTTTGATAAACCCTTGAACCCTTTAATATTGGGATATTGGTTAATTAGAAAATATATCTGATCAATAAATAACCAATAACCCAATACATCTGGTCTATTCTTCAACAAATCCTACCAATAAACAGTTAAATAATTAATCTAGGTCTGATCTGAGACCTATAATAAGTCTCAAAAAAAACCAGCCATTAATTTAAATAAATTATTGTGCAGACTTACTATAGTACTAGAAGTGCAGGCAATTCAGAACCACTCTTAGTATATACTAATACTCCAAAGGAGTAGAAGTAATACTAAATTCCCCTTCAAGGACTGCCAGAAAGCTATTTGCTACTTTGTTTATATAATCCAAGAGGAGTCTCTACAACTGAGTCAATGATTCCAGCGTCTGTAAGGTTTGAGGATTCTCCTTTTTTAAAGGAGAGAGAGAGAGAGATATGAATTCACTTTTTTATTCTATTCTTCTCCCATTTTCCATGAGCCCCCCCCTATTCTCCGCGCTGAGGGACAGTGCTTTTATGCCCTCCCCCTCAGCCCTAACTTTCACGCTAGACACTTAGGGATTATTGTCTTCATCACTTTGACATGCCCTCTCCTCAGTACCATCTACTTCAGTCTAAAAGCATGACACAAATAAAGCACAACATCAATGGTGCGATCCGCTATTTCCTCTGGCTTGCGCAGACCTTCCAATCTCGGCAACCAACTCAGTATATACTTGCAAACTTTGCGGTTAACTCCATACCGGTTGGCCATCCATGATGAGATCCAATCTCCTTCCCTGGCCAATCAACAGCCTTGGACTTCCATCTTTGGTCATGCACTGTTCGTTAGTTTGCATCTACGTCTAACTAAGCCATCATTACTGTAAAGTTTGAAATTGGACTAGTCCCTACCCTGCATACACTATTACTTCTCATTTGCATTACCTTCAAAGTCACTCGCTCCTGTCCCAATTTGTCATACAATTGTACGCTCAGATTCTATTGTCTTGCACTTACGCTATGACCTTGGATAATGTACTACTGATTCATTTCCTATCCCGTTCCTGTCATTCATTGCCTCACTGCTTCAACTGTAGTTAGCTCATCACCAGGTTGTATCTAGTCACTTTGGATTACCTTTTAAGGGCTATCCCCTTGCCTGATGATTGTCTCCTCAGTTAGTTAATTTCATATGTTCTTGCCTTTTGCTACAACCTAGTTGTCACATCAGAATCAGGTTGAATTTTCCTTCTTCAGAACACATTCCATTCCTCTCGCCGTTTGTTGAGTGGCATAAACAAGTTTGCACTTTGCAATTGAATCTTGCTACTCGCACTTGCCCTCGCACTCAGCATTCCTTTGCGCTCACAATCATCTAAGATTTGCCCTATAGTATGTGGGGTGGTTGTGTGACAGTAAATTAACTAACTCAATTCATCTATTGTAGCTTTCCAACCTTTAGTAGACTTCTTTTCTCAATGTCACGTACTTGCTCAACCGGGAACGCTTCCCTTGCCCCTTACAATGATGAGATTCATCAGGTAGGGAGAACCAGCGCTCCTTGGGCCCAACAACCCTTAGATCCCGTTCCTCCTTCTAAATTGCCATCTTTTGAACCCCTTGATGATCCTCGGGCTCCTCCACGGGATGATCCAATGGACGCTCTTGCGGAATTTGCAGATTCCAACCATTCTTTCAATGAAACCTTGACTCGTGGTAGACCAGGGGTTTGCACTACTGCTCCCAAGCCCGATGCTCCAACCCTCCTTTCAACATTGACCCAGGCCCTCACTCATGGTGCCCAGCAATCTAGTCCAAGTACTCCTAGCTTTTGCACTCCAGGGATGAAACAACCCAATCACTTTACGGGAGAAAACCCTCATAAGCTTAGATCCTACCTACAGTCTTGTAAAATCATCTTTTCAAAAAACTCCAACAATTTCCCTTCCGATAGACATAAAGTTATGTATGCTTTGTCCTTTTTAGGAGGTAGAGCCTTGCAGTGGTTCGAACCGTACCTTGAACTTTTGTCCAACAACAGTCCCACTTGTATTCTCAACAACTGGGACAGGTTTGAGCAACAACTGTTTACCCTGTTTGGCAATCCCAATGAAGTTCAAAACGCCAAATAAAAACTTAATAGTTTAGTTATGAAGGAGAATAGTAGAGCTTCCGTTTATATTTCTCATTTTCAAACCTTGCAGTCTTGCATCCAGTGGAACAAGGCCGCTCTTCTATTCCATTTCCAAAAGGGTCTACCGGCACGCTTAATCAAACAGCTTGCAGTTGAGGGTCATAAGACAACCTTGCTTCAGCAGCTAATCAATTGAGTGATTGAGCTTGATAATGGCTATCATGACAAGAATCACTTGCAACAAAACAACCATGTACCGTCCACCTTGGCTCCGAGGGTGGACAAATCCTCAAAGCAAAACACGAGGAACCTAAAACCATCCAAACCAACCCCAACTTCAAACTCCAACTCAAAAGGGAAAACTGTTGCCGAAACTCCGAAGTTCTTGGACAAAGAAACCGGGATGCTACAGAGCAAGGAACGGCTACAAAGGGAAAAGAACGGGCTGTGTATGTATTGTGGAGGAAAACATGATGTCGACAGTTGTGCAAAGCGGTTAGCGCGTGAAGCGGCTAAGCAGTCAAAAAATTAGCTTGTAGTTTTTCTGATACTTGCAAGGAAAACTACACATTATCTAAATCACTGCGAGTAAATCTTTGCACTTGCGAGTCACTAGGTGCTCCAAGTTTGAGATTTATCCTATTCCATTCCGACAACACTCCTTATCAAGTATTAATTGATTCCGGCGCTAATGTTTCCTTCATCAGTGAATCTTTTGCCACTTCCAAAAATCTTACGCGTTCCAAGATAGATAAATTTCCTATCTATTTAGTAAGTAGTGCAACTGAACCGTCTTATTGGTTTTCCCAAAAGGCAAAATGGACCTTGGCGTTCTCCAATTTCCCCAGCTTTGAATGGGATTTATTTGTCTTGGCTATACCCAGAATGGATGATACCATTCTAGGCCATGATTTCCTAGTTTACTGGAATCCAGATGTGAATTGGCAAGAAGGAGTAATTAACCTTTGAACCTCGCACCCCCAGAACTCTAATCTTTCCGTCAATCAGGAATTAAACAGCCTACCTGACACTGTCATTGAGTTGGATGACACTTTTCCGCCAGGAGATTTGCAATATCCTGACCTTCATTCCCAAATTCCCTCTTCATATTTAGGAGTTATTGCTTACCAATCCAGCTTACCTCTTTCCTGTTCCTTCAAAGAGAAACAGACACCAACCAAACGGTGTATTTTGAGCTCCCTAATCCTCTCGCACCATGCGAGCACCTCAAACCCGGTGCTCAAAGATGACGAGATTGAAGATTTAGAAATCATTCGAGAGTCTTTACCTTTGGTTTATCATGACTTCGCTGACATCTTCTCAGCTGCAAAAGAAGATAAACTGCCTCCATAACGTCCTTACAATCACAAGATTGAACTTACTGGCCCACCTCTGGCACCAGGACCAGTTTACTCTCTCTTGACGCAAGAATCAATTGCCCTTCAAGACTACATTGCGGAAAATGTAGCGAAAGGATTTCTTTGACCAAGCAATTCAAATACCGGTTCACCTGTCCTATTTGTTCCAAAAAAGGACGGCGGACTTTGCCTTTGTGTTGACTACAGGAAACTGAACCAGGTAACCCGGAAGAATGCCTTTCCAGTACTGCCTATGTCACATCTCCTTACTCTCTTCCATGAAGCTGCTTATTTCTAAAAGTTAGAACTTCGAGGTGCCTATAACCTAATTTGCATTAAGGAAGGTCATGAGTATTTTACCGCAATGAGAACCCGGTTTGGCAGTTATGAGTATACCGTCATGCCTTTTGTCCTCTGTAACGCTCCTTCCACTTTTCAACATTTTGTCAACAACATTTTCTCCAATCTTGTAGGTAAATACCTTGTGGTATATCTCAATGATATACTAGTCTACTCGAGAAACCTCGAAGATCACATTGCACATGTGAGGGAGGTGCTGCAGCAACTTTGCAAGAATGACCTGTTTGCAAAAGCCTCTAAGTGCAAGTTCCATTCCTCTTCTCTTTGGTTTCTAGGTGTTGTAGTCTTGGAGCAAGGAATATTGATGGACCCAGCCACAAGCAAACGCATATTGGACTGGCCCCCACCTTCTTCCGTTAAATCCCTTCAAGTTTTCCTTGGTTTCAGTAATTTTTATAGAAGGTTTATTGAGCGTTAAGCCAAAAAAACCATGAATCTTAATAACCTTCTTCAAAAATACACTCCTTTTGTTTTTACTGAACAAGCTGCTTTGGAGTTCAAAGCTCTGAAGAAAGAATTCACCACTGCTCTGATACTCGCTCACTTCAATGAGCTAGCTTGCACTATTGTCAAAACAGACGCAAGCGACTATGCGATTGCATGAGTAATCTTGCAGTTCTCTTCCTCCACTTCTCTCTTTCATCCCGTAGCTTTTGAGTCTTGCAAGTTGCTCGCTGCAGAGCTTAACTATGAGATTCATGACAAGGAACTTCTTGCAATTGTTTATTGCTTGAAGAAATGGCGTTCATACCTTTTGAGCCTTAGGGAATCCTTTGAGGTTTTAACTGATCATAATTCTTTGAAGTATTTCATGAGCTCAAAAGTCCTTACACGTAGACAGGCATGATGGGCCGAATACCTCTCCAAGTTCCACTTTACAATCAAATACCGTCCTGGAAAACAAGCGGTAGTTCCTGATGCTTTATCACGTTGGGACAATTTTTACCCAGGGGGGGGGAGAACCTTTGCCAAAAACAACCCTGAAAACGTTAGGACACTCTTCTCAACCCAATCTGCCCAACTCAGTTTGATCATCGCTCACTTGCAAGATTTGGCTTCCAAACTCCGTCAAGCTCAACACGACAACCCCAAGTGCATTGAACTTTGCAAAAGTGCGAATTTATTAAATAGTAGTTACAGTATTGATGACAATGACTTTTTAGTCTATGATAATTGTATAGTAGTACCAGATAATTCTTGCATTAAATTAGATATCTTCAAGTCACGGCAAAATTCTCCACTTGCTGGTCATCATGGGCAGGATAAAACCTACCAATTGATTGCACAAGACTTCTAATGGCCTGGTATGACCAAAGAAGTAAAAGACTATGTTAGCGCGTGCTATGATTGCAATTGTAACAATTCCTCAAAACACCGGAAGTATGGGCTGCTCCAGCCACTTCCAATTCCGCCTCGTCCTTGGCACTTGCTTTCTATGGATTTCATTTCTCAATTACCTTCTTCTAGTGGATATGATGCTATTCTAGTAATAGTAGATTGCTTTTCAAAGATAGCTTTATTTTTGCGCAGTAATGTGACGGCCTCTTCAGAAGACTTAGCTAACTTGTTCATAGAATATGTATTTTTGAAACATGGTCTCCCTGATAATATAGTTAGTGATTGTGGATCTCTGTTTGTCTCAAGCTTCTGGACCTTGCTATGCCAACATTTGAAGATCACTTTAAATTTATCAACGGCTTACCACCCGGAAACGGATGGGCAAACCAAGCGAGTTAATCAGATTCTTGAACAATATCTTTTAATGTATGTTTCCTATCAACAAGACGACTGGTCGCAATGGCTCCCACTAGCCAAATTTGCCTACAACCACTCCACTCATTCCTCCACCAAACAGTTTCCCTTCCAAACTCTTTATGGTAGAAACCCAACTTTCTCTTCCCTTCACGTAGCAGCTTCTCAACCTGCCACCGATTAACTTGAACAAATTCAATCCCTTCAATTGCAACTTCAAACCAACCTTGAAGAAGCAAACCAGCGCTATAAGGAGCAAGCAGACCAATCTCGCACTTTGGCTCCAACCTTTGCAGTAGGAGATCAAGTATGGCTTGATGCTTGCAACATTTGCACCACTTGCCCAACTCGCAAACTCTCCAAAAGAAAGCTTGGCCCCTTTAAAGTAGAATCAGTCATCTCCCCTAATGCCTTTAAACTTACTTTACCTGCAAAATGGAAAGTTATCCACCCAGTCTTTCATGTGTCTCTCCTAGAGCCAGCTTGAGTCCTATACCCGGGCAAGACTCATCCCCCTCCTGAACCGGTCACTGTCCTTGATCATCAAGAGTGGGAAGTAAGCTGTATTCTGGATTCCAGGTTACGCAAAGGAAAACTTCAATACCTTGTCAAATTGTCTGGATTCCAGTCCAACAAAGATTGCACCTTGTGGGAACCAGCCCATCACCTTTGCAATTCACCCAATCTGATTCAAGACTTCCATGCAAGCTACCCTTGCAAACCTTGACAATCATGATTCCATCCCATCAAATCCCATTCCATTCCATTCCACATTTCATCCAATCCAATCCCATTCCATTCCATTCCACATTTTATCTTATCCAATCCCATTTCATCTCACATTCTATCTCATCCAATCTTATTCCATTCCATACTCCATCTCACCGTTTTATTCCTTTTTTCCCTTTCATTTCTACTAAATAAAACTTCATTCCTTATTATTAAAAAAAAAAAAATATTTCTATTTATAATAATAAATATATATATATATATATATATATATTTATAGTTACAAAGTTTCCTTTACTTCCTTCCCCACATCCTCCCAATTTGCAGTCAACTCCGCAACCATGGATCGAAAAGAATCCAGGTCTTCATCATTGATTAGTGCGGACATTCTTTGGAGAACTAGTACTTCCTTCATAATGTGCCTCTTGAAGATTTCCTTGCACCTTGCAATCCAAGCTTGCTTTGGCCAAGCATTCCATCCGCCTTCCTCCAAGAGCTCTTTGTATGCTCTCTTCCTTTGGCCTCCCAACGTTCCTTCTCCAATATCATCTGTCAGCCGCCTTGCATCCATTTTGACCGGCCCTACGACTCGCACCGGATCCGCTTTTCCTTGGCCTTCCATTCCTTCCGTTCCATCCACTCCATCCCTTCCATCTCCTTCATTTCCTTCTCCCAATTCATCCACTCCTTCTCTCCCTTCATTTCCGTTTCCTCCATTTCCTGATTCTCCTTCCGCTTTGTTTCCTTCCTCCTCCCTTGCTTCCTCAGTTATGACTCCTACCGGTTCCGTACCGGGCACTTCGCCTTGCACCTTGGAATTCATCTGGGCCCCCGGGAGTTCAGTCGGCGGTCCCCAGTAAGGTGGTGGTTGTGGTGGTGTATTTGCGGTATACCTCCGGAAACAGGGCAACACTAGCAAAACAAGCAAAATTAGTTACTATTTTATGATCATTAGTCAGTCCAGCTTAGTACTCACCAGGAACTTGAGTCCCCAAGTATTTGATCTCCGGCAACGGTGGTATCTTGTAGTTAACCCTTGGCGCGGACCTACGACTCTGATCACCCTTGATGATTCTGCGGGACCCTTGACAGTTGACTCAACATTTATAGGGAAGTTACATGCCACTTTGCGAAGGCAACATTGCTCGCACTTGCCTCAAAGGCCTTGGACGGCAGTACTAGGGACACATTGCTTGTTTTGGCAAATACATTTTTTGCAACGGCGGGAAGACAATGATAACATTTTATATAAATTATAAATTTATCAAGTAATGAATTAAATAATGTAAAGGGTATACAGTAACTACTAATGACTTGAAATCAATAGGAAAATTTATCTGAACGCTTGCAGGAGCTCGCGTCTTTATACCCGGGCAACTGTCACGCTTTGCACTTAGGGATTATTGTCTTCATCACTTCAACATTCCCTCTACTCAGTACCATCTACCTCAGTCTAAAAGCGTGACACAAATAAAGCACAACATCAATGGTGCAATCTGCTATTTCCTCTGGCTCACGCTGACCTTCCAATCTCGGCAACCAACTCAGTATATACTTGCAAACTTTGCGGTTAACTCCATACCGGTCGGCCATCTATTATGAGATCCAATCTCCTTCCCTGGCCAATCAACAGCCTCGGACTTCCATCTTTGGTCATGCACTGTTTGTTAGTTCGCATCTACCTCTAAATAAGCCATCATTACTGCACAGTTTGCAATTGGACTAGTCCCTACCCTGCATACAATATTACTTCTCATTTGCATTACCTTCAACGTCACTTGCTCCTGTCCCAATTTGTCATACAAATGTACGCTCAGATTCTATTGTCTTGCACTTACGCTATGACCTTGGATAATGTACTACTGCTTCATTTCCTATCCCATTCCTGTCATTCATTGCCTCACTGCTTCAATTGTAGTTAGCTCATCACCAGGTTGTATCTAGTCACTTTGGATTACCTTATAAGGGCTATCCCCTTTCCTGATGATTGTCTCCTCAGTTAGTTAATTTCATACGTTCTTGCCTTTTGCTACAACCTAGTTATCACATTGGACTCAGGTTGAAGTTTCCTTCTTCGGAACACATTCCATTCCTCTTGCCATTTGTTGAGTGGCATAAAAAAGTTTGCACTTCGCAATTGAATCTTGCTACTTGCACTTGCCCTCGCACTCAGCATTCCTTTGCGCTCACAATCATCTAAGATTTGCCCTATAGTACGTGGGGTGGTTGTGTGACACTAACCTAGGTAAAAACGCAAAGACAACCTGAAAGACAATAAAGAAGAAACCCCAAGACCCAGAACCCTAGCTCAACCCCAACCCCTATATCCAATCCCTCCAGCCTGCCTGCCATTACACACATCTGGTTCATCCTTCTCCTGATGCGGCCCTCCGCCGCACCCAAATCAAAACCCCCACGCTTGGTGTATTGGCCCAAGGAACCAATGTGACTCCCCCCTGGCCTATGGGTTGGCCCGGGCTTGCATGCGCCTGCCTGCTTACATAGCCCGGTGATTTCCCTGCTCTTACCTCCCCAAACTAACTGCCCATGAACGTGGTTGGGCGGGCTCCATTCCTAAGTCTGTAATATCCAAGCGGGTTGGGGCCGTCCCCCTCCCTAGTCAAGCCCAACCCGCAACTGGCATTCTGGTCCCACTGCACCTGCTGCTGAGCTCCCGGCGGCTACTGCTGAGAATGTGGAATCCCCACTGCTGAGCCTGACCTACCAAATGCTGAGCGCGCAGTTGGTGACACAGTTCCCAATCCAAGGCTAAATAATGACACCAAATCACTTCATAGCAACAGGCTGATCTAACTCCGCCAAGGCCCACTTTCCCAACGCATATCCTGTCTCTGCTGGGGAAAACAATCCCACATTTGAATCCATTGTCTGGTTCTCATGTCCTAACCGCTAATATTTGTTATTGTCACCATACGTGCACACCCAGGGCACAGGTGCGCTAGGGAGCTGAAAACACTCCACCGTGCAAGGTGGCAAACCACACCAGTGCTGTGAAATGTGGCTCATATAGATCTTGAGGTCCCTTGCCAACTCTGCAAGTTCACTAGCCCAAGGGATGGTTGCTGGTTGTGGGGCCGGAGCACAGGCTGCCACATAATCTAATTCTGCTTGAAACCGGACCCTGCCGCAGATTTTTCAAAATTGCCTTCCTAGAAACAAGGCTTGCCCTTCCCCCACCTTGCCAGCATGTCCCCCTTCAGTTTTGGTCAATTGAGGTTTTGGTAGCCCTCCATTTCTTCCATGTCCCAACGCTCTTCCTTATCCATGATGAACAGGAAAAAATGGTGAGCCTTTTCTGAATCCAATGTGCCTTCAGAGTCTGCAATCACTTCATTTTGTGAGATGAATTGATCCAAATCCGCAGGGTTGAATCAAATGTGAGGGTAATCCTTTGGCTCAATGCAGACAGAGCAGGAGGAGGAAAAAAAAGAGGAGAACTGGATGCTGGTAGAATCCTTATTACCTTTGAGAGACTTGAGACAAAAGACATTTCCCAGCCAGACCCCCAAATGAGGAAACAAAGAGAGGTGCACCCCCCAAGTCGTCCCTAAGTTCTGGAATCAATTGTCTTAGTTTCTGTAAGGATAAGGATGTTCCTGTTTAAAGAGAGAGAGAGAGAGAGAGAGAGATGAATTTCCTTCCTTTTTTTTCCTTTCTGTACCATAAGACATGATCTATATATATATAATGATGAGATCTCTCCAAGCTGGTGTTGAGAGAGCAGACTTTATGCCCACACTCTCAAACCTAACCTAAGTACAAGCACAATGAAAGATCAACAACAAATAGAAAAGAAACCCTAAAAACCAGAACCCTAGCCTAACCCTAACCCTTTGCCATGCCACAACCACCCTCAAGCCCACCTAACATTACACACACCTGTTTTTTCCTTCTCATGACGCGGACCTCCGCCTGGCCCTACTCAGAGCCCCCTGTGTTGTCCGTATCCACCTGGCGCACCACATGATTTCCTGCCCTGGGGGCCGGCCTGCCCTGCTCCTATAGCCCAGATTTCCCTTCTCTACCTTCCCAAACTAGCTGCCCGCAAACCTGGTCAGGCCAGCTCCATTCTTGGGCCTCCAATTTCCAAGCGGGCCGCAACCCACCACACTCAGCTGATCCCTACCCCCGTCTTGTATGCTGAGCCCTGCAGCCCCCACTGCTGAGCCTGCTGCAGCTTCTGCTGAGCCTGCTGCAGCTTCTTCTGAGCCTGCTGAAGCTTCTGCTGAGCCCGCAGCAGCCACTGCTGAGACTGCGTGCATCCCAAATGCTGAGCCTGACCTACCAAATGCTGAGCGCACCAACCGCGGCACGGTTCCCAACCAAGGCTATATAACAAAACCACACTGTCTTCAGCATACCCAAGAAATTTAGAAAGGACTCTAAATCTGCAATTCCTATCACCAACTGGATCCCAAACCTCACCAAAGGAATTATATAATTTCTCAGGTATTTGATTGATTTATTTCACTTTGGTTTCCTATAATCAAAACTCACTCAGCCAAAATTCCAATAAAATTAATTAATAGCATCAATACTCACCAAAGATGAGCTTCTGGTTGACCCTTCCTGCATGTCTTCTTCCTCTGAAGAGGATTCCAATTCAAAATGAAGTGAATCTAATTCACTTTCAGTCTCCTCCTCTGAACCATGAAATTCAGATTCTGATCCTCCAGACTTTTACTAACAATTATCATCATATCATCATCAGTTCAGTAAACCAAAAAAATAAAAATTTCACAAAAGAAAAGACTTACAATCTTTCATCTTTTCTTATTCAGTGCCCATATAATTCCCTTTTGACGCAAAAGAACCTTTTAAACATGTTTGAATTTAG